>MU968411.1:84410782-84864102 GCA_034641835.2 Pinus albicaulis
CTTCAACAAAGTTTTCTTGGAAAGGTGGCCTAATGTTTTGATCAAGGACATTCTTTCCAATATTTTGATTTAGATTTCTCCTAAAGTTTGGGTTTCTTGCAACATTCTGATTATCACTAGAAGACTTTCTTTCAATGGTCTCCACTCTGTCTCCTAATCTTTCCATACCTTTAATGATTGCATCCATTTTCTTTTCAAAAGCTGAAGTTTCTTCATTTAGAGGCATTCTTCTTTCTGCTCTTGCTCTGGCTCGTTTTTCTATCAGATTTGCTTCTACACTCACCACTATGCTCTGCATTTCCTCTAATGTTTGGGGAGCTCTTTCCCTGAGGGAATAAGCTATATCAGAGTCAAAACCATCTGGAAATTTAACTAATACAGAGTCAGGTGGGGGTCTTAGGTTTTGAGGAACTGCGTTATATGCTTCATTGAATCTAATGATGTAATCTTGTACTGTTTCGTTAGGTCTTCTTCTTAATTTTTCGAACTCTGACAGGATCTGAAGAGGATCCTTTTTCTTCTCCCATCTGTTCAAAAATGCCCTATATAAAGCTGGTAAATCAGCAATAGTATTTGGAGTAAGGGCCCTAAACCATGTTCTAACTTCTCCAGTAAGACTCTGAACGAAAATTCTCATTCGAACATTATCAGTATCAATCTCATAGAACTCAAAGTAATCAGTCATCCTTTTGGTGTGTTGTTGTGCTGTGTAAGTACCTGATCCATCAAAAGGTGTGATCTTACTATGGTAATCCTGGGGCAACGCAGGAGGGTTGGCTGGTAGTTGTAAAGGGGCGTATCTATTGGCCATTGGAAGATAAAGTGGGGTAATAGGAGTTGATGGTCTGGCAGGAGGAGATGGAGGAGTAGAAGGGGTGACAGGTGTTTGAAAAGCTTGAGAAAAAGTGACTGAGCTTGGAGATGCTTCAGTAATTACAGAGATGTTTGAACTTTCTTCAAAGGTTTGTTCAGTCTGAATAGAATTATGTAATTCTCTGTCAAGATGATGTGAAACAAATCTGTATTGCAAATATTCAAAGAACAATGGATCTGGAACTAATCTGGATAATTCAGTTTCAGAAAAATTCACAAATAAAGATGTTTCAAATCGTGCATCAAAAGGAATTTCATCAATATATATAATTTTCACGGGACAGGATGCAGATCTAGAAAGTGGTCTAGAACTTCCTGAACTCTCTTGACTTCCTCTTTCAGAACTTTCTTGACTTCCTTGTCTTCTAAGAATCCTAGGAATCAGATTTGGATTTTCAAATATTGGTGGTGGATTGGGGTCGGGGTTTGACCTAGTATGTCGAATCCTTTCTGAAGCCAGTTTTCCTAGACTATGTGTTTTTTGGATTTTTGATTTTAATTGAAAGAATAAATACAACTTCTACAAATTCTTTAAGAAATAATGATGTATGATTAAAATTTTCTCAAAGATCTGTTAAACTAGAGAATCTGATTGAATATTTTGAAACTAAGGTTCAGTATATAAGCTAAATCAGAAATAGACTGAAGCAGCATTTATTTACTTTTGCAATTGCAGAGCAAAAGCAATTTCAAAGGCTACCTGGCTGATCTTCAGACTCTGTCTATAGCTTATAAGCAAACAATAGTGTCAATAAAAATGATTCAGTTCCCCAGTATGGTCGCCACTATGTTATCACTCAGGTTTTCCTTGAAGTTGTGGAAAAGGAAAGTATACCCGAGGTAACCACAAACCAACCTTCGGATGCAGAATCTAGCCAATCTGCATCCAGAGAGGGCTCTCTCTTTATAATTTATCTTTGTTCTTAGAAGGTTTTAGGCTAGTTATAGATCCAAGAGTTTGTTTGAAAATTGGTGGAATCCACAAACTAAGGGCAAGGTTGAAAGTTTTCAGTCCATTGGGCTATGGAGTCAAAGGATGGCTTTACTGGATTTCTATTCTAAACACAAGATGGTATTACAGGGCAAGATAGCTAGACGGAGAACAATCCTTAAAATTTAAAGTGGATGGGATGATCTTGAAGGGATGAAAGGCAGCTAAGAATCTTTCACCATGTTCAAAAGAAAGAGATGAGATGACTACAAACAAAGAGCAATGAAGAATTCTTTATTATAGTAATCAACGATGTTTAAATTAGCAAAGCAAGAGCATTTAAGAATTCATGCTTATAACTAATTCTGAGGAAAACATTAAGAACAATCACATCTGAAATCAGAGTACAATTAAGTAAATTCTGATTCAATCCTTTATGTAAATTATTCAGAAATGGACATAATGATATTATAAAATAATAGAAAACTTCAAACAAAGGGTAGAAAGACTTTTTGAACTATAGTCCAACACATGAATCCTGCAACAAGTCCAGTGCTTTAAATCGTCATCCAGTAAGCCACGAATAAATTTCTCCAAAATGCTTTATTTCCGAAAACCTCAATGTTACAGCAGAGTAATAGAATCCACCCTCAATACTCTCTTTGAGGGTTTATTTATACACAAAATAATTGAAAATATCTCACACTATCCTAGCCCATAATTTGGGGTGACTAAGGAATAATTTACAAGTAAACAGGAGACAAATGGTCTCGTAGATAGAATAATAAGTAACTGCTGATGTGTTGTTTCCTTTCTTTATGGATGTGCTGGAGGCAAGTGCTGAAAAAGAGCTTGTTGCTGTCTTCTGGAGTAATTTCTTTGCTTGTTTGATACTCTTTGTCTTTACGGATACTCTTTAACCTGTGTAACTGATGCTCTTTCATCTGTACTCATTTTTACCATTTACTTGATAGTAAAGATAAATTCTCATCCTGAAAACAACTTTTATAAAATTTCCAACATTTCCTTCCACCATTGATTATCTGGTATCATGGTCCTTTTGAGTTTTCTCAAGGTTTCATCTGCTTCTGTGAGTTTGTAGAAGGTGGGTTCATTAGGAAACAGATACCTCATTTCATGTTCCAGATGAAATAAATTCCTTACTCTATCATAGATATTTCTCCCTGTTGGTAATGTGGATTGTGGTAAACTAGGAGAACAAGCAGCTGTATTTTGAGCATGAGCATTTATTTTCTTTATATAGGTTTCTAAGTCCATTATTTGATCCTCTGTGAGCATAGGACTTGGTAACCCACTATCCAACAAAGCTTGAAATTTCTCTCTGAAAATGTTGATATCAACCAAAATATCTGTGCACTTCCTTTCTAAATTCTGCATGAAAGTTCTCTTGATGAAAACTCTCTTTATTTCCAAAACTGTGCCGGTCCTGTCATCAATCCCTAACACTGCAAGCTGTTGCTTTGTCCGGGTGTTCAAAAATTGAATAAGCTGATTGGCCTGCTCAGGCCTGCCTCTTAATTCATTTCTGGTTCTGTTTATTTCTTCTTGAGCTATTTTAACTAAATCATTTTGTTCAAAAATTGCTTGAACAGAGGGCCAAATACCCTTTATTAACTCAATGATATTACCCCAAAGAATTTCATTTATTTCCTTTAAAGGCTTTTCTAATGAAAGATCTTTTTCCAAAGCCTGAACCAATTTTTCTAACCTTTTTATTTCCCTGGTGTTTTCAGCAACTGTCTTTTTAGATGTATCATATTTCTCTTCCAATTTTACTAATTGCAATTTTGTGGTTTGAAGTTCTGTGACCCTTAGTTGTAAACTTTCCATTTGTTTTATTAGTTCATCAGAACTCAAACCAGGAGTGTTTACCTGAGATGGTTGTGTTTGCTGACCTGCTGTTGAAGTACCTGTGGTTGTAGCAGTTTCTGTGGCGGATGCCTGCTTGATAACTTCCTTTTCCTGTAATGCTTGTTCCAATTCCTTCTCTGTTTCACTTAGTCGCTCAGTCATATTTAGGAGCAACTCCATTATTTCTTCCTGTGAATTCCCCTTTAGAACTTCTTGGGTCTGAGGGTGTCTTGAGGCTAGCAATTTTAGCTGCTTTCTCAGTGCAGCTATGTCATCATCTTTCTTCTTGATTAATGCCTCAATGCTTTTAATATCTTTGGGGTTGTGCCCCAAACCAATGATTATGTCTTCTAAAGACTTTATTCTGTTATCTTTGGCCTGTGAAGAGGCCCTCTCAATTTGCAATTGTGCAGTTGTGTTATTCAAAGAATCTTGCAGTGTTAGAGCTGCCATGGCTTTATTGGTAAGAGTGGAATAGACCATTTCCCCAGTTTGTCTGTGTAGCTCTATCTAGTCCAGAGGATGAATGTCCTTTGCCAAAACTTCAAAATTTGTTCTGATGTAGTCAGCTGCAGTAATGGGTTTTGGTACCTTTGACTTGAAGTGGCTCATTATCATTTTGCCTTGGGACATGTCAAATGCTGACATTAGTCTTTCTTGATTATGGGGAGCCATTTTCAAATATTGATCATATACCTTCATTCTTAATGGATCATTCTTGGCCTTTATATTAATGAAGGTTCTTTTTATATCCCCTATATCTGTTTTTGGTGGTCTGAAAGAGGATACCTCAGTACTCAATTGCTTTTGTAAAGCTTTTCCTTTCTGTCCTGTGTTTGTTTCACTAACTGTGCCAGTTAGTTGACTGTCTTCCCTCCCATCATCAAATACTTCATCTATGATTTCCACATCTGAAAGTGGATCTAATTTATGTTTTTTAGCTTGATGTATTCCTGAAGGCTCTTTAGGAGGTGTGTTATCTGGAACTTGCCTTTTCTTTCCTATTTCCACATTTGATGGAGTTTGTAACTATGGAACTTGTGGATGTTTTACCTGAGTGGGAGAAACCTGTGATTGTTCAGATGATTTGGAAGTTTGTGGTTTCTCTGCCATGACCAAAGTTTCAATGACTTGGATTTCAGGTTCCTTTCCTTTGCCCTTTGGTTCTGCTGCAACTGATGAACTAATTTCCTGTAATGTCTGCTGTAGAGTTGCTGCTGAAGAAGTGCCAATGTAGGGTACCTGCACTTGACCATAAGATTCTAGGCCATATTTCTTTTGAAGATCTTTCATAATTTTATTCATTTTTTCTTCTGCACTTTCTTCTTCAACAAGTGTTTTTTCCACCCATTCATCTTGGTTAGCATATTGCTCTATATCAGGAATCTTGTGGTGGATATAAGGGGAAGATTTGTTCTTTAATCTTTTTTCACAGATGAAACCAAATGGGACATAAGGAACCCAACGAAAACTTCTTTGAAATTTGCAGCGGTTTTGTAATATATCCTCTGCTTCTCGCTCAGCCTCTCTAGAATTGCAGATGTAGGGACCTAATTGACTTTTAATCCGGAGTTGAGCTTTCTTTTTCACACTGCAAAAATGGATCACATCTGAATTATTCATTTTCCTGAAATATTCCAAGGCAAACAGTCTCATGGGTACATACTTTGGTAACTTGAATGGATGTAATTCACATCCATAGATTCTGATGACTGTATGGTTTTGATACAAATACCAATCCCCAACTTTATAGGTCCTTGAAAGTTGCAAGGTCTTTTTTATTTCATTACTGAGTCTTGGGGGAGGAATCCCTGTCAACAATGTAGTTGCAGGATATACAAAAAGATCTATAAACTCAGAATAGGAATAGGGAGACTCATAAGAATGAATTATGGGAGACCAAAATATAATTGACCTTGGGTTTCCCTTGGCATCAAGTTTTTGAACAGGGAAAGGGAACTTTTCTGACTGATAGTAGATAATGAGATGATAGATGACTGAGGAATATTTAAAAACTTTTTCATCATCTAGCCTCATGAATTGATCATGGATCTTGTTGGCTATGAAGGAGGCAAAGTCATATTTAACTTCAGGAGGCTGTCCAGGAGTAAAGATAGATAGTAAAACCAATGTTATTTCATCCACATATTCACTGGTATTGAATCCCAAGACAAAAGATATCATATTAAGGATGAGTCTTCCCAATTGATTTAAATAATAAAAACCATAGGGAGGAGACCCCTTAGGTTGATGTTCAGGCAACATGAAATTCTGGCACATGGATTTTAGCTTTTCTGGGGTTAATTGCCTAGTCTTCTCAATCAATTCTTCCATAGACAATGGTGCTAGTTCTTGGTCTGGTTCAAACTGTAGCATTGCATTGATAGCCCGGGGAGTAATGGGAAACAGAACACTCTGATCAGGAGTTATTACAGCCCTTCGAGCGGGATCATAGTTTGAATGGCAATAGTGGATGATTTCTGGGAAAGAAATGACTGAAGGGATAAGATACCTTGGGAGATTGGATTCCCACAACCCAATGAGATCTTGCCCCTTCGAGTATTCGTCTCTGCAGCGACAATAACTTAGAAGGGGGCTTTCATCAAAATGTAAGTCTTTAATCTGAAAATCTCTATCTACCAAAGGTAAATATTCCAATTCACGGTGAGGGGCATTCAGTGGAGTTATATTCAAAGCTGCCGGGGCCTCCATTTTGGTTCTTGTGGATTCAAAACGGAGGTTTCTAGTTTTCTTCACAGGCCGGGCATGATTTTGATCTTACTGAAGGAATTTGGCACAATTGTAGGTTCAAGGAGCAATTGCACAGTTTTAAAACCTCTGGGGAAGATCTCAGTGATGAGTTTTAATCACTAATTCAGCGAAAAACAAAGAACACAGAGTTTTACTTGCATTTTAGGGCGGAATAGGACAAATACCTGTTCTTGGAAGAAAGCTGGTTCTTAACAGGTAACAGGCGGTAGCAGGAGGACGCTTGAACTCAGGTCTAGCGGATTTATGGAGCGAAATTGAATGGAACAGTGGATTTTAATGAAAATTCGAAAACTGTAGCAAAGAGCACAATCGTGTTTAATAACGAAAATAACGGAAAAAACATGAAAATTGGCTTTATTTACAAGTTAAAGGGTTTTTTAGTTTTTCGAGGAGTGACGTCATCAATGTACGGGCTGACGTATGCAAGGTCGAGCGGTAAGAAGTAAGCGGTAAGCGGTAATTCCCGCACCGCTTATGGACGGAGGTGGTATTAGTCGGGAGGGCAGCGATTCCACAAAGTAATTGACACGTGGACGGTGACTAGTCAAATACCGCCAATCCCCCGCTGGTTATTTTTCGGGTGTTGGATGGCTAGAGGAATGAACGCTAGCCGTAGATCTTACAGTGGGAGATCGGACGGCGGAAAGGACGAATAGATGGTGGGGTTTTAGTGCGCGGGCCCAGCGGGTTTTAAAACACAATTAACTCTATTTAAACATCCCGGGGGGCATATAATAGGCGGAAAGGTTAATAATTAGTTCTGATAACTAATTAATCCCGTGGTTGGAAGTAAAGAATATCGCGTGCGGGTATTATAATGAAAATGTCGGGTGGGATGCCAGGTGGACGAGCCACGTTGGCGCGGGATTTTCCGAAGTTTTGATTTAAAAATAAAACTTCAGATTTATTATTTTTTGGTATTAAACATATAAACCATATGTTTAAAGTTTTTCGTATATATGTTTTTTATTTTATTATATGGTAAATTAACAAATGTAATTAACTTACCATAGGGGCGGGTTTATGGTATAATGATAAATTTAACCAAAGGGCGTATAGTGGGTTTTTATGTTAATGCACGGGGAAATAATTACTTTGGTTAAACTTTATAATAGAGGGGTTTTTGGGGTATTTGTAAAAAAGGAGTTATATACTTAGGATAGGGCATTTCACTAGGGATTTAGTAAATAGAGTTAAATGTAAATATGACAAAGGGACAAGGGAACTCAAAAAACTTTGCATATCTAAGAAAATGACAATTTCTGAAGTAAATTGCAATATCTCATCTTCAACATTTAACTTAGAATAGTAAGTTATTTTGAGGGATTTTTATGGAATTTTGCATGATTTTCCTAAGTAAAATTGGATTTTACTTAGGAAAAAATTAAAAGGGAATGATTATAATGATGAATTATCTCAAGTACTTAGGTCTTTTTGATCATTAGGCCGAGGGTCCGGTCCCTCCAGAAGTCAAGGAAATGCCTTGAGCCCCTTTGATCTCCAAATACCTTAGTGCTTTGGGGGAAATTAGTAAAAACTTAGGGAGAAAGTGATGTAGGAAGTTAATGATTTTGACTTTGCTTTCTGTGATTTTCCACTGTATTTCCTGCTTCAGTGTTTGTGATGAAGTAAAGGATCAAAACATGTAACAACATCATTCATCAGATAAAACTTTGCAACACTATCTACCTATCCTATCTACTACCACCATTTTCTCTTCTTTATTAGGGTGCATTTAGACTTGCAAACCCTTATCAATCTTTTCTTTTTACAAGGAAAATCTATTTAATTCTACCCTTATTACATCCAAGGGCTTAGATTAAACTGTTGAGCACCTCTTATTAACTCTACCTATCTACTTATCTGCCAAGATTAAACTGTTTGGACAGATATTTATTCTCTAATCTATAACATGAAATTGAAATATGAGTAAGCCAAGTTTAAACAGTTTGACTTATTCATGAATTGTGGCAAAGGTTTGATAAGCTGCACACAATTGCTTTATTACCAAAATGAAATAGTAGTGGCATTTGGATTTGCACACTTTCCTTGGTCTATTTTTTGCTTGGGGTTCATTTCTTTCACTTTTTTGACCAATTTATTTTTCTTACCCTTTGATTTTTCTTTTAGGGTATACCCTCTTTACATTTTTTAAATTATTTGATTTTTTGGTTTTTCAAGAATATGGAACACCTTTGCTCAAGAAAGAAGGTTTGAACATATTCCATAGTTCAATCATGACAATCATGAAAAATGAAACCTATTGGTATAGGAGTCTAACATGGAGCGAAACAATCGAGACTTCATCATAAAATCCATCAACAACCCTGGTATGCAGTTGGGTACCTTGTTATTGGCATGCAAGATGATGCGAAAATTCTAGATGGCCTCTGTCCCCTCATATGTAATTCAGTTGGCAGGCCGGTGCGAGAAAAGGGTCTGCTTCAATTGGTCCCAATACTTCCGCAACAAGTTTTTGGCCAATGTCCATGAATCCCAGGAGCAGGGATGAGCATTTTGTTATTCCTGGTTGCTACTTCTCATTGCATTGGTCTCCTGGGAAGAACCTGAGGAAATATTCCTCCCTGAGCTCACCCCAGACATGTGCGAGCGGGCTCGATATATGAGCTTGTGGGACTCTAAGAATGCGTAGCGCATTGAAGAAAACCAAGTCTTCTAGGTGTTGTTTCAGAGTGGGCTCGCAACAGCTATCAAATCCTGGCCGTGTCTGTCGCCAGCCATCTATGATAAGTGTAAAATCATCATTTTATTCTAGGTGAATATGCATAATGTCCAAATCCAAGGCCGCAAATATCCTGTGTCGGTTTCACTCCCTTATATCGTTGCCGATGAAGAGATTGATTGGTTAATTGCGTAATGGCCTCCTCACTGGAAGCTTGGCTTCAAAACAGGTGTGAAGAGCACTGAAGGAATGAGCACAACAAAGGTTACCCCGCCTGTCATCACCAAAGACATCGGAGGACCGAGAAAAATCACGGGGAAGGGTGTCGAAGCTGCATCACAAAAAGGCTCGCAGCCTGGTAAGAGTACAGGGTGTTAGCTCCCCATAATTTACAGATTGGCAAGAACGAATGGACAGGGGTAACATCAAACCAATCTTTGGAATCCTAGGACCTAGCCTTCCTGGACTCAGAGAGGGCTCTCTCTATGCTTATGTAAAGGATTTCAACTTGTTTGATTTTAGAGTTTGATTTTAGGCTAGTTATAGGGATTAGGGTTTGCTTGTTTGTTTCTTTGGTTGGATAAGTTTTCAATAAGAATAAGGAGTAAGAGAGGATCAATCCATTGGGCTATGGAGTCTGCAAAGATTTCGAAGAGTGAAAAAATAGTTCAAGGGTGTTTCATAGGGCAAGTAAACAGGACTAAATGGATCTAAGTAGGTTTTGAGTGAGTGAAATGAACATGGAAGAGTGAATATAGTAGTTAAGGGGCAATCAAGGATCCTTTAAAAAACTAATAAAAATGAAAATATTTCAGCATGATTAGCATAGTAAAAACTTGAAGAGAAATGAACGATTCTTCAACCAAACAATACTAAAAATACCTTCGAGCAACATATGAGTAAACTTAGAGATCAGTTAAGTATTATCTAAAACTTACTTGCAATCAATTATATTTTTAACATAACATCTCAGTAAAACTAAAGAGCACTTAAGAATTCATTAATTAAACTTCAAGGAAGAAAACATAAAGATCAAAGGATGCAGACAAAGCAGGGTGCCAACAACACATATCCTACTCTAAGATTTCTATCCCATGATCAAAGAAAAATAATGAGAACTAAAGAAAACATGTACAAAGGTGGAATAAAACACCATTCAACAAAGCTTTATGAATCCTAAGAATGAGCTCAATCCACAGTTGCTCTATCTAAAGCCATCACAAGACACCAAAGCCAATTTCACAAATAAACTCAAAGTCTATATCATATTATGCTCAGCAACCAACCAACAATTACAATGAGGCCTCAAGACTCTATTTAACTAGAAAATGAGGAGGTGGAAATCCTAAGAGGCTTCTAGAAACAATAAATACACCATAAATGTCATTTATGTCCAAAGAGGCCATGCAAGGCCCAAGGCACATGATAATTATTGCAAAAAATGAAATATAACCTAAACATAACTCCTTAATCAAAGCTGGAGCGATTTTCCCAAAAAAACTTGAAAATATCCTTCAGTGTGTTTTTTTGACTTTTTTGCAAGGGGCAACTTCATAGGTCTGAAGGCGTAGTGCCTGCATAGGAAAACTCGGTCCACTTGCAGCCACGTTTTGATGGACTTCCCGATGTCAGAATTGGCTCCGTGATAGCTCGCTGGAAACAATATTGAGTCTAATTTGCAAAAATACCTTTGGTTTTATGATTGGGATTCATGAAAATATTCAAAAATTAAATCTCCCAAGGCTGCTCAAGGCGCAGCGTCAGCCCTGAAAACATGGCAGAAAGGTGAAAATTGGCATGTTTTTGGGCCTTTTGAGGGACCAAAACTGCTCCAAATGCTTTGAAATTTGGTGCACATGATGTCCTTGGGCTGAAGAATCCAAAAATTTAAAATTTACCTCCATTGGATCCCTATAGGAAAAGTGTAGCGCCAAGTGTGTTGCGCTTTCAGCCCTTAATATCAGTTAAAAAACCAAAAATGTCAAAAACTTGCCAAAATTTGCAATTATCTTCCTCATGGCGTTTGGGAGGCCTATAGAGAAGAGTCAGCAAGGATTCCAAATTTTTCTTGGTCTTTTGCCTCCTTGAGTGCTTTTATTTCGGCAAGGGCTCCTTTGAGCTTGGCCCTTGGAAATTTGTTCTTCAAGGTATAGTTATTGGCCATATTTTTCTGTAGGCCAAGGTCTCTTTGTGTCTTCTTCAGCTGCTTGTTTTCATCCTTATAATACTCAACGATATAATTTTCCATGCCAAGCTTTCTTTGTAGGTCTATGATCTCTGCATCCTTTTTTTGGAGCAGGAATCTTGTAATCCTCTCCTCATCTTCATTTTCATTGTCAAGGTCAATGAATTGGCACTCTTGTTTAATTTGATGATTGCCTTTCTTATCTCCAATAGTGACCTTTTCCTTGGCTTTTTCAAGCTTCTTTGTTAATGTAGAAGGTATGGCCCCTTGCCTTTTAGAGGCAGAAAACACATGCCTTTCTCCTCTTTGGTATGTCAAAGAAAGAGGTTTGATTGTGCTCATTTTGGTGTCCTCATTTTTGTTGCCATATTGACTGATATTTTCAGTTATATCCATGCTATCCTTATGGCTTTCATGGATTCTTTCATCATTGGAATCACCACTGCCATGAGCCTTACTGTGTTCAATATCACCTCTGTTGTCCTTGTTTCTTTGATCAGTGTCAACATCATCCTCATCATCATCATTATCACTGCAAGCCTCATTTTTTTTACTTTCCTCATGGCCATCATGACTATTTTCATGACTTTCACTGCCTCCCTCATTACTAATGCTTTCATTATTGCTGTGATTTTCACTGTTATCAACAACCTCTTCATTTTGTTCATAGATATCATTAGCTTCACTGAAATTTTGGTCCTTGGTGTCACTGTTGTCATTAGAATCATTATTTCTATCAGTTTCCATGTTTTCTGCCTCATCACTCTTCTCTTTGCTTCCAACATCATCACTGCCCTTGTCACTACTAGGAGCCTCACTATTTTTACTATCATTGTGGCTCTTAGTTTTACTGGCACTATCATCATCATTATTATCTTGGTCACTTGCTTCATTTGTGTCCATGTTGTCTTATGCTTCATTGCTAACCTTTGCCTCTTCACTTTCCTCATTACTGTTTGTCTCATCATTATTGCTTGATTGATCATCACTTTCTCCTTCATGGTCACTTTCTTGTTCACAGCTACTTCCCTCTTGATCTGATGCACTGGGAGAGGGCGAGGAAGGAAGGTTTTCTTGAGGTGAGGATACATGTGTAGATGATGAAGCATAATCAGTAGGATATGATGGGGAAGTAGGGGGAGGAGGATGAGATGATGAGGGAAAATTTTGCTGAGGATGGGGTTGTAGGTTTGTGAACACTTCATGAGCAATGAACACCTCCCATGGTATGCCTTTTTGCTCCAACTGATGTAGCACAACCATCTTGATTAAAGAGTGATGAAACAAACTTTGCATTTGCTGGGAATAGTTCCCCTTTTGTACAACAAAAGACATCTTGTCAATACTCCTATAGAGGTAGTATGGAAAATGAAGCATATTAACCCTAATAAAGTGAATGAGTAATTTGATATGATAGGAGTAAAGTCTAGAGTACCTTCCCTCACATGTAAATTATTTCATGATGACCCTCATCAAGGGTGCATACCTCTCCAACAAATGTGAAAAATGGAAGATAGATTTGCAGCCTTATTTGTATCTAGGTGATGCAGGAGCATCCTGCGTGATTTTCATTAAAATATTGTGTAATTAAGGGGTAATGTATTTTTAATTATTTTATAGATTATTATGCTGATTTTTAATAAATTAAGACAGAAAAATGTAAGTGTGAGGATTATTGTAAATATTATTTTAATAAATTAAGGATATGAGTGGAGTTGAAATTAGGTAGATAATATAGGGATGGCGAATTCCTTAAACGGGACTTAGTTGAGGCCAAAAAATGGATAAATCTATTTTATATTTTGGTTGATATTTGTATGGAGGAAATCATGGATTGAAATAAATTCATAATTATTTATAAATAGGAGGATTGTGTGAGGATGAAAAATAGTGAGGAATATGGAGAGAGAGAGAAATGGTTTGAGAGATTTTGTAAAAGGGCCGAGAGCTGAGAGGCCATCCATTGTAATATTCGGCCAAATGGTCTGAATCTGGAATTTCTTGTTGTATTTTATAAAAGTAGATTGGTTATTGTTTGACTCTCTCTTTGTTTATATTTGGACTTGAATCTAAGTAGCTTTGTATGAGATTTTTGAGTTAAGTTTCCACGATAAGGTTGAAGAAGTCCGTTGTATATGCTAGGATCTGTTTTATAGCAGAATACTGGCATCATTTTGGTATCAGAGCGAAGATCCATGCCTGGCGAGGTTGAATGCGTTGAAGACAGATCAAGGTTTGCGTAGAGAAGAACTGTGATAGTGTGATGAATGCCAAAAGAGCAAAGGGCAGCCAATGAATATGTGTGCGATGGGAGCCAAATCCGTTTGGTAAAACACTGAGATGGTAGACAACGTAGACGCAATCAAATGCTGTGGATTGAACACAGAAGCAGCGAAATGTCGAATGTGGCATTAGAGAGTGCTGGAGATAATTCCATAGAGGCAAATCGGTACTGAAGACTATGCATTCATTGTTGTTCTCGGCGTTGACGTGCAGGTCTTGTTTCCAGAATACGTCATTGTTGTTTTATGTTGACGTCTCTTGTATGGTAAATATTCCATTATATCCACATTGCATCTAAATGTCATTACGTTGAATGAAGATTGAAAACAATAGTGTGAATTGTGAGTTAGAATTATCGATTTTGGCCAATATAGACTGCAGTTTTGTATTATTTAAAGCCAGAGTTGCGCATCCAAAAAAAACAAAAATATCAGAGTTGTGAATCATTCTCGGTCTTGTCAAACTGGAGTAGTAGTTTATGCAAGCCGAATGTGATGGATGTAGATACAAATCATAGGGCCGAATAAAGGGACATCTAGGATATGGTTTACCAGGAACCGCAACTAATCATGGCTGTCCTGTTGTTTCAACAAAATGTTTGAGAATCTCACCAACTGGGATATCATGGGTAGCTGCAACCACGAAAGGTGTTTTGATGTATTCAGTGGATGACTCTTTTTGAATTTGATCCAACTGATCTTGACATTGATGTCACAATAGAGGTAGTGGATGTAGCACTTAGTCAAGGCAGATGTTGGAAAACGCTGAGACTATACCGTAAAAGGAGGTTGGAAATCAAAATTTCAACCAGCAATTGAGATTGCATTCACAATCTTAACACATTTGTAATGGAGTATCAGTCAAGAGATTGAAGGACCAAGTCAAGTCAAGCAAAGGTATAGGGTAAAGTCTGCCATTAGATACAGAATAAAAAAGAAGAAAGATCAAATATATTTTTCAGAGATTGAGAAAGTGCGACGAGCCTCAATATTAGTGTCTAAATGATTAAGGAATGCAGAGGAGTTACCAGTTGCATCTTTGCTACAATTGTTTGTGTATCAAGAACTCAATAATTGGGCACACTTTTGAAAAAAAAATAGCTCTGGTATGTGGTTTATTACTCTTCTTATTTCCTTGAGAAAATCAAATGGTGATATACCTTAATCTGATGAAGTTTCCTACCAATTTCCTCGTCACAACATTATTGACCATTCCCATCAATCAGTTACTGTAAGAAAAAAGCGTTTGGAATACCTGAGTAACCGCATTCATTTTACTCTGCAAATCTACTCCAAGATAAGATTCCTTTAGTTGGGACCCAATTCTTTATGCAATTTGGTGGTGGAGCTGTCCATTTAAATAGACCATTCATCTCTTTTGATTGCAACCTGATGTACATGTGCATAACACTTGGTTGGTTTCTCTTCTTATTTTACTTTTTTGCTTCATAAATCACTGCTACTCAAATGTTGGAATCCATGATTAAATCTCCTCACCCTACCCGTGCTGAAGCTACGGATGTGGCTAATATTGTTTTGGATCGGACTGATAGTGTTATGCTTAGTGGTGAGAGTGTAGCATGTTTTCTTCCAAATGCGTTGTCCCATGTTGGTAAATGGTGAATGGAATTTTCGTGAAGTTGGGAGAATGGCATTTGCGTGAAGTTGGGTGAATGGTGATTTCCAAAGATATCATTAGATTGTGTGTACCTTGAAGGTTTACAAGCATTATTTGTTGGGAAAGATTTATGTTACAAATTTTCTGGGAATATATTTACATTTTGGGGAGAGATTGTTAGTAAATCGACCTTGCACATTCAAAGTAAAGAAAAGCATGAATTCAATCTCATATGAAGAGTCTAATTTATTTGGAATTATATCTATTATAATTTCTTGATACATTCAATACTAAAGTGTGCATTGGTTGACTGCATCAATTTTTTGGTGTGGAGACAAAGCTCAGGTGGAGTTTAGAGTTGGATAGCTGGGATTCCACCAGAGACAAAGTCTGTAGAGGCTTGAATGTATTTCTAAATGAATACGAGAGAGAAGGTTTGGATCATTTCAACCACAAGAAGATTCAAGGTGAGTGCTCATTGAATGAATCAATATTCATTGAGTAAAGATATCTTAAAATTTGGATGATTAAATTTCCTTGCCATACTTAATAAGTTGATCTTTTGTAAAAGTTATAAAAGAATTAAATCAATCCATACGTTTAAGGAATGGAATTGGAGTTCATCTTAGAAATTGATGTGCGAGTATGGTTGAGTATGGTTTGTGTTTTTTGCTACGGAGAAATATGGTAATGGCACCATGTTAAAAGAAAGTTTTGAGAAATTCTTGTGAATGAATTTTTTTGTGCACTGAGGAGAGACGATGTTGCATGCGAACCGTCACTGCCAATAATGAGCTTCGTAAAAGTGCAGGAAAACTTCCTATTTACAATGGTAAGCGTGTTGAAGAGACTATGGTATGAAGGAAATGAGAATATTAATAGTGATAGAGACAGCACAGAAGAGTGAAGTCCAGAGAATTGGAATTGCGAAGAGAAGGTTTGTTAAATAACCTTGAAGGGAGCATAAGGTATTTTAATGTGAAAATTAAATGATTTATTTTATTTTAAAATAAATCTTGGGAAAAGTGAATTTCATTTCAATCTAAAGGCTAAAATATCATGTGAGTAAATGATAATGGGAGATGATGTAATTGGTGACTTGTGATATTTTCTGAAGAATGGAGTATGAGAGAGAGTGAAGATTTTACATCATAAAAATGTATTAAGGGTGTATGTTCATTAGAAGATTGTATAACTTGAATTAGAGTCAAAATATCCACTATTTTAATTATTGGGTCAAGCCTTGAAATCAAATTAGAGGTTAAGGTCAAATGAAAATTTGGATAGCTTGAGTTAAAATTGAGTTATTGTACAAGAAGGTGTATTTTTCATCCAAGATAAAGAGTTGATGTAAATTATGGAGTCAAAGAGTCTTAAACCAAGTCAAAGGTTTGAATTTAATTGGGTGCATGATTGGCAGAGCCCGACACCCAAATTGTTGGTCATTATAAGACATAAAATATTGCAGTTGTTGTTTGCAGCAAAGAGAAGCAAGAGAATTGCCCAGAGATGATTCCAAGACAGAGAACTAAAAGAGGTCAAGCGTAGGAAGAGATCTTGTATTGCTGAATGGAAAGTAAGAAGGCTTGCTGAAAAGGGGATTCAAATGAAATCCACACGTGAACAGATGAAGTTCACAAAGGAGGGGAAAATGACTGGTGATAGTCATTTTAGAAGATATGATGAAGACCATAGCAAAATAAAGAAGAAGGAAAATGCCAAGGTAATTGGCATATGTAAGCAGTTGACTGATAAAGAGTATGAGCGGGAGAAATTTGAGATAAAAATTCACCTTGAGTTTTTGATGGAATTGTTGCAGAGAAATAAAGGCCACAAACATGGTTGGACCATAAGGAAGAAAGTGAAATGGCAGAGGCTACACGCAAAGAGGGAACAACAGGTAAACATACAGTTGAAAGAAGAGCTAAGGAAGCTCGAGCAGATGATGAGTGTGAAAATGAGATGTGAAGAACTCAGAGAGGCTGAGTTGAAAATGGAAGTTTCCATTTGTGGCCCAGAACAGGGTGAAATTCTGGGTGATGAGATCAATGAGGAAGATCTCATGAACTATTGGAATAGTTTAGAAGAATCTGAAGATGTGTTGATGAGAGAAGTAGATGAGGCTATGAAGCCTTGCATTTTTAAATCTCATAGTTTGTGTATGTTTGCAGGATGTACAGAAGATGGTGGAAATTCTGGTGAAATTATCACAGAGATGAATGGAACTCTTGAGGTGAAATATGATGGAGAATGCCTTTTAGAGGAGGAAGGTACTGATTTTTTGAAACAAAAAGAATTCATAGATGAGTTCTTGTTTGGGGTAAGACAGCCAGTTGAAGATGTTATGGAGCAGAAGCATAATGAAAATTCCGAAGTGATATTCCAAGGAGGCAAAAAAATGAATTTGTTAAACGAAATTGCTGATAGAATTTTACAATGTGATGATACAGAAACCAGGATAACTCAGGAAGATGGCCTGAAGAAGAATGAAGCTGAGAATGAAGGTTGTGATGAAATGCTGGAAAATTTTCACAGGGAATTAGAGTTCTTGGAATGATGGCTCAAAGAACATGAAGGGGAGATGAAACTTGCAGAACCTGATACAGAAGAGATTGCAGTTACTACGCATGATAGGGATGAAATGTTTTTAACATTTATAGAGTTAAGTGAATGTTTTAACTCTTCAAATAATAATGTGGCTATAGATACATAAGGAAAACTAAATAAATATGGTGTTGAAATCACAGAAATTGAGCATAAAGTATTTGGAGTTGAGATGAAAGATCAGAAGCAGCATGGAAATTATGTCTGTAGGGAACCTGAAGTATTGAACCAACAGGATAAAGATAAAAGCAGCCAGCAGTTCAAAACAGGATCTGTTGAAATCCAGAAAGTAAATGATGAGAGATTGGTGCTTGAAGCATCAAAAGAGGCTGAAAGGTCTTATCTTTTTTAAACTAACAGTTTTTTTATGAATGCAGGTACAACACCGAATAAGAAATTTATTACTATAGGAGAAATCAATGACTATAGTTGTGATCAAGAAGAAATTATCGATTATTCTTCACTTCATAAAGTTGAGTGTTTAGCTCAGTTGGGGAATAAAGCATTAGACAAAGAGGAATTACTTTGAGGAATTGACGGAAGCAATTGTTGTAAAGGCCGATGGAATATGATTGACAGAATGAGTGACGAGTTACCAAACAGATTTGATACTTTAAAGGACCAACGAAAGAATAGAGTTTGGAATCCTGGAGGGAGCAAGTCATCAAGACTTGTGGCTGTCGCATTATTACAGAAAAATGATAGACCTCATAGACAAGAGTCTATGGAAACTTCTCTACATGGGGAGTCTGATGCAGGAGCATCCTGCTTGATTTTTATTAAAATATTGTGTAATTAAGGGGTAATGTCTTTTTAATTATTTTATAAATTATTATGCTCATTTTTAATAAATTAAGAGAGAAAAATGTAAGTGTGAGGATTATTTTAAATATTATTTTAATAAATTAAGGATATGAATGGAGTTGAATTAGGTAGATAATCTAGGGATGAGGAATTCCTTAAACGAGACTTAGTTGAGGCCAAAAAAGGGATAAATCTATTTTAGATTTTGGTTGAGATTTGTGTGGAGGAAATCATGGATTGAAATAAATTCATAATTATGTATAAATAGGAGGATTGTGTGAGGATGAAAAACAATGAGAAATATATATAGAGAGAGAGAAATGGTTTGAGAGCTTTTGTAAAAGGGTCGAGAGCCGAGAGGCCATCTATTGTAATATTCAGCCAAATGGTTTGAATCTGGAATTTCCTGTTGTATTTTATATAAGCAGCTTGGTTATTGTTTGAATCTCTCTTTGTTTATATTTGGACTTGAATCTAAGTAGCTTTATATGAGATTTTTGAGTTAAGTTTCCATGATAAGGTTGAAGAATTCTATTGTATATGCTAGGATCTGTTTTATAGCAGAATCCTGGCATCACTAGGTTTAAGAAATGGCTCATAGCAGCTTATGTATAAATTAGCTCTTTTGAACCATTTTTCACCTTTGGGTATGCCTGTAGCATGGGAAATGGCATCTGAGGGGAGTTCAAAGGTCACCCCTGCAAAGTTCAATTATTTGTCATGTAGGTTAATTATGAATAACCTTGTGAGCTCTGGGTGACTTTGTACCTATTGTACTCTTTCACAAAATTGAAAACATCCCACATTTTGGAAACATGTGACAATCATAGGAGAGGCATTAATGTCCATAGTTTCTTGGGGTTCAAACCAATCAACCTTCCCACCTCTATGTTTCTGCCTCCTAGGCACTTGGCCTTCTTCACCACTACCATTTCCTCCTTCTCCTGACATTTTGATTACTGCTATTTTGAAACTAACCCTATCTCTGCTTGTGAATATGATATGAAAGGTGATGGAATGATGGTAATAAGGCAACTTTTTGCAAGTGAGTGAGAGGGATGAATGAAGGTGTAAGTGTATGGAACAAATCCTTTAAGATTTGATGGATGGCCAACTTCAAATCACTACAACCACACTAGTGTATCCCTATTTGACTGATATCTCCTTATTTGCAGGTGATGGAGGTTTAAATAGGGCTTTTAGCATGAAGATTAGGGTTTTCACTTTATGATTTGTTCAATTTCTCTTAACATCAAACCATCAAAATTCATTGGAGGGAAAAGGTATGACATCCACCTACCAATTTAGAAATGCTTTGAAGACCCTTTGATGGCAACTTTGGAGGTATTTTTAATGTAATTGGGAGTTTGTAGGTGCAGGAGGAGCTTCAGGCCGAAACCGCAGCACCTGCACAGGGTCAGGCATGTCGGGCGGTGAATACGTAGTGCCTGCACGCCTTGTCGGGCTTCCTTGCCGAAAGCGAATCATCTACATGGGGTCGGGTCTGTCAGGCTGTGAACGTGCAGTACCTGCACGCGTTTGGGCCTGTCGGGCTGTGAGCACGTAGTACTTGTATGCGGTTGGGCCTGTCGGGCTGTGAACGCGCAGCACCAGAACGCCTCTCCACGGGCATGTCGGGCTTCCTGGGTGAACACGCAACGCACCTTTTAACGCGCAATGCGTGCCTTTGAACGCATATGGAAGTGAAAATTTGCATAGGAAAATTCTCCGGAGGCGCAATGCCTGACCCTGAACATGCAACGTCGACCTGAACACGCAGTGCCGGATGAACTTGCCCAGTTTTGACCAAAAACTCACAGTTTCTCCTCTGGATGCTCTGATTATCTTTGCAAGTGCACAATAAGTTATGTGAAGAACAAAATGATCCTTTATAGCCTAAGAAATTAAATTGAACTTTGGTAACCCACTTTGCTAATGTTTTTTACTCCCTTTATTTTAATTGATATCCCTTTGACCCTTTTTTCTTGTAGGAGGTAAAAAAAACTGAAATGGATTTTCCCTTTACTCTTTGAATCATGAAAAACTCACCTTTTATTTTTTTTAGAGAGGGTTGCACACAGTGGAATTTTCAAGGCAGTGTTTTTTCAATATAATTTTGAACTTGTCTTTCCTCCATTTTATCACTAACAACCTGACAGTGTTGGTATGCAGGTTTACAAAAACATGGTGAATTTAACCTCTTTAATCTTTGAGGCTTGATATGTCTACTTTTGACACCTTTGAGACAATCATTCCTTTTCCACTACCATGGGTTTCAAACAATGCCTTTCACCTCCCTAGGCCACTTCTATTTTGCAGGTACCTAAATTTATAATTTAAAACTCTTCTTACTGATACTCCTTACCTCCTTGTTCTGCAGATTTTTTTTGAGTCACAAGGCTTACTTTATTTGGCTTGTCTATGTCCTTGAAATTTTTTCACTTAGAATGTATTATGAAAACCATGAAGTGGCTCTTCTTTTTATCTTTGAAGCCTGCTAACTTTATTTTTGACAACTTGAGAAACTTAGACAGTGGCAACACTTCCAAAACTTCTTTTGTCCTTACCTTGAAACTCAACTAATCTTTTACTTGGCAGGGGGTTGAAAATTATGTCTTCACCTCCTTCATTGATCCTCAGGCAGGATAAACTTACCTTTGAAAACTTTTGGGATGTCACACACATCAATCTCTTTGAACCTTCTTTATGCTATCATCATGGAGGCCTGACATCTTCATTTTACCTCCTTTGAATGTCTTTCCAAAACCCTAGGTTTTTGGGCTTCTTGAGAACAATTATCAGTGTTGTCTTCTAAGTTCTCTACAGCCCTTTCAAGTTCATTAATTTCTATTCATTTCACCTCACCTTTTTCCCCTTGTCATTCATAATTTCTAAAAAAATTCTTCCATGTTTGGTTTCCTTGGTGTGCCTCCTTCATGTGGTTTACTACATTGGATCTTTGCTTGGCACACTGTTGGCCCATTAAGCCCAAAACGCTAGTTCTCTTCAAGCACAAGTGCTTTTATGTCTTCTTGCCATGAGTTGTCTTGATTCAGGATCAGACATCCTACCTCATAAAATTTATATTGATGGATCTCTTAACACTCCTGTAGAAGTGTCAAAATCTTAGCATTCACAAAACTTGAATTTTGACAAGGTAGTCTTCTTTGGGGACTTTCAGATCTTCTTTGAATAACCATGTCTCAATATTTGAATACATTTGAGTCAGCCTTTTATACAAGAAAAACAATATTTGGAACACAATGATGACCTTACCACCTATGAAACCCTAATAACTTAGTAGGAGTATCCTTTGACTTGATCTTTGACTAAAACCTAGTTTAGTATCTTTAAGTAAAAACTAGGTTTTTTACAAATTGATATATTGGAGATCCAAAATCTAATGTACTTGATTTATCTAAAATCCTACGGAGATGATTTTGAGACCATCAACCCTTGAGGAACTAGGTGAACATGGAAAGGAAGGGTTGTTTCGTAATCCTAGATGGGAAGTGGAGTGATGGGAAAAAGAAAAATAGGGTACTGAGGTTATGGGTGGGAAAATGGGATATAGATGAGTGGCACAAGCCCATGAAGGGTCTTTTAGGAGTGCTAGGTTAACCCTGGAATGGTAAAATAGTAGAATAGTGAAAATTTTGGTATAAGGATAATGAAGGCAGTGAGATTTCTAAAACTCACAATATTCAACAATATTGTTTGTAGAAATCTAGAATTGATATTTAGTCATCTACAGATAGTAAAAATTACTGATGAATAACATAGGGAAAGGCACAGAAGCAGCAATGTAGAAGGATGCGCAGTAGGATCTTGGTAGCAAAGGACAGGAGGTAGGAGGTGTTCACTCCCCTTGAGGAACAAAGAAAATGAGTTACCCTGCCAAAGGGCCATGGAAGAAGTAGCACTCCCAACAACCAGAACGAGACAAAGCAGTTACACTGACCGAAGGAGACCTCGAGAAAATTGCAGACGCAGTCACTTTTTCTACAAAAGACAAATGGTTAGCTTTGGAAGAGCAGCAGAAAGCCGCAGCCGACACACTTCAGGCCAAGCTCTGTAGCTAAATACAGACACATCGCAAACAAGTATGATTCAGGTACAAACGCCATCAACAACTAGCAGCATAGCACTTGTTACAGTGGAAACCCATCTCTATTCGTTGCCTAGCACAACCCTCGTAATAAGTCCACCCGACTTGGGAGTGCAAGCCTAGGCTTGTGCGGAGGTACAGTTGGATCTAGCCAGGTTGCCACATGAACCATTGCAGGTTCTCCACACCTCTTTGTTCAAAATAATTCAACACCAGGACCATCAAGTGCACTACCATCTCAGTGTAGTTAAGCAGAAAATTGAGGAAAAAATCGTTGAACTTTCCCAGGTACAGGCTGCGTGTACCCTCGCCACTGTGCAGCAGACAGAGCTGGAACACCTCATTAGTAGGTTCTACACAGACGTCTTCGAAGATATTCCAGCTTCTCCCACCCCCCATGCCAAGATTGAGGGGTTGGTGGCAGCATTACGAGCCTTAAGGACCGAGATCCAGGCAGTCAAAACGAAGATGGAACAAGAGATCAAAAAATTACAGGCCAAGTTGCAGCCAAAGACACCACTAGAGGTACGGGCTAGCAAGATGCACTGGTTACAATGATCATGAATGTGATTACAGGACAGATTTCTTAGGGTGCCAAATTACTGGAAACAACTATGCAGTTATGGACCAAGGTGTAGCGTGACCCTCTCCTGCGTGAAATCAGCCAGAACCTATGACAGAAGGAAGAACTGTTCAAGTAGCTGGAAGCCACTATGCCTACTATGATTCTTTCTCAACGATTGGCATGACTACAAACCATCCACACCCTTCAGGATGATATCGAAGAACTCCGCCAGAAAAAGAAGACTCTCAATGATCGCCTTAAGCCATGGGATGATGAAGCCCTCAAGCTCTCTCAGAATATTGATATCACTATTAAACAATTGAACCAGACTCTGGAGAGCATCACAACTGAATAGAGGGAGCAACTTCACAAAAATTGGTGGATATTTCTTAGAATGCTGATGCTAAGAGTGGAGTGCTACCCACACTGGTTGAGGTGATCAGGCTGTTGTAGGAGTAGGTGGAGACCCCACGGCCATAGTGACTCAGGACAAGTCACAAGATTGTGTTGGGGGACTGTTGGAATAGGGTCCCCTAAAGCTGCAAATTTTGTACAATTTTTTATATTTTTGGTCTTAATTAGTCTAGCGCAAGGGTTTTTGGGTGGGTCAAAGCCCCAAATGCATTGTAATGTGTCAAGGGTAGACCAAGAGTCTGCAAACCACGATTTGCGGTCCATTGGAAGCGTAGGCTAAGTCGATATAAATAGATGAAAATTTTGAGTCTTAAGGTAGGCAAGAATTAATTTTGATGTTAAGTACGAATTGTTAGATCTGTGGTTGGGTTGTTTGGGTAAGGACTCTTGCTGGCTATGTACATGGAGATCCTCAGTCCTGCTATGTGCGGACCCTACTAGCTGTGTGCATAGGCTGTGTTTGATTTTCTTGGGTTTTGGATGCTAATATATGCGGATATAGTTGAAGTATCTCTATGTTATCTGAGCTAACATGTTACTGTTGATGCGAACCTTTGCGTCTGTTGGAGCTACAGATACAGTTGTGTTCTCTATTTATGCTACGAATATGCCTGTGTTATGGTATGAAGTGTATCTATAATATGTTATTAATAATGTGTTATGATATTTTTTGCTGGTAACTACTGATATGCACGTGGATGCGAAGGTATTAACTAGATCTGTGCATGATAATAGCTCTGTTATACTGCGGATTATGCTGTTAATAAAACTGTGAATAGACCTGCCTTGTACAAACCTGATAAGCTACGAATGCAGATCTACTAGACTTACCTCCTCTCTCTCAGGGTGCAGAAACTTGGTTCCACCACCCTCCCATACTGCTTCGGGTCAGAATTTGGCCTATGCAAGCAGGTCACTATCGAAAGGGCCAGTAGTATAGGGGTTTGTTGGAAAACCTTCACCTCCAAACTTGGGTTAGGACCCCTTGAGCCAACACATCTACACAATAAGAAATGACCCAATAAGTAGGAAAATGTTCGCAAAGCACACCAAGCCAAAAATGTACAAAATGAAAAAACACCTATGTATAAAAGAAACACGCACCAGAAACTCATGCATAATATTTTTTGAGATACAACCCATTTCTGGGATGATCTAGAGGATAATATTCATAATCAATATGCTCATAAGCCCCATTCTGCAAAACACGTTTAAAAATGTAGGGCCCATGCCACATGGGTGGAATTTTCCTACCCCTAGCTTATCGTGAGCTTGGTCATACAAGAGGATGAGGTCTCCTTCTATAAAGGAACGAGGGGAAATCGACTGGTCAAAATGAGCTTAGACCTGCTTTTTCTGTGCTTCTATGAAAAGAGAAGCAAAATGACGAGTTTCATCAAGACTCTCTAAATATATAAGACGCTTTTCTTCCGGTGAAGTATTAGGCAATAATTCAACAACTATCTTGAGAGAAGGTATTTCACATTCAATCAGGAGGGTAGCTTCCAGACCATAGACAAGATGGAATGGAGTGAATCTGGTTGCATCCTTCACTAAGGTTCAGTAAGCCCACAAAGCTGAAAACAACATGAGATGCCAGTTTGACTTGTGCATCCTAATCATACATTGAAGCATAGTAATGAGAACCTTTTTCATGGCTTCAACCTGGCCATTGGCCTAAGGGTAGTACGACGTTGAGCTATTGTGACACAAACCCAACTTAGAAGTCAAATCAACCATCATGCAATGAAAAAAATGAGATCCATGATTGGTAACAATGGCTTGGGGACACCAAACCTAGTAATGACATGATTGAATAGAAATTGTGCGGCTGTCTTACCATCAGCTGTAAGTGTAGGCATTGCTTTGGCCCATTTTGAAAAGTAGTCCATGGCTACAATAATATAAGCATGCCCCTCGACCGAGTGAGGGTTACATGTCATAAAATTGATGCCCCACTTCGCAAAGGGACCAACGGTAATGATAGGATGAAGATGTGAGGGTGGTGTGCGCATCGTGCATTGATAGGTCTGGAAATCGTGGCACTTACAGATAGAAACAATGAAATATTTAAATATGGTGAGCCAGAAATTCCCAGCACAAAGAATATTCTATGCAGTATCATATCCAGACATGTGACTGCCACAGGCGCCACTGTGGAAATCATTCAGGACCTTTTCAGCCTCCTCGAGAGTCAAACACCGGCGGAGAACATAATCAGCTTCGATGCGGTAGAGAGTATCTCTGACTATGTGATAAGGTTGCGAATGATGGCAAATGCATCGACGATCATCCTTCGTCAACTCAAATCAGAAGGTGGAAATCTGAAGATATACGATGATATCACCCTACCAAGGATTGAGGGTGCTAATAAGAAAAATCGTGTCGTCCGGAATGCATTCCTTAGAACCAGATGGAGCAGAATCAGAAGGGAGAGAGCATATCAGATCTGTGAAGACCAATGACTTCTTCGACTTAGTGGTAGTGAATTCCAAATTGAACTCTTGGAGGATAACAATCCACTTCGATTATTTTCCCCTTAGCAATTGACGAGTCAATATGTAAGTCATAGAGTTGCAATCAGAAATCACAATCGTTGTGCACAACAGAATGTAGTGACGAAAATGTTGAATGACTTAGATAGCAACCAACACCAACTTCTTGACATGTGCATAGCGAGTTTCAATATCGATAATATTATGAGACAAATATTAAAATACATGTTCATCACCATCATTATCGTCTTGCACCAGAGCCATGGTGATAGTGCTAAACGCGGCAGCCAAATAGAGGGAGTAATCGCAATGGTAATTAGGAGGACGCAATAGAGGAGCATTCACCAACAATATATTCAGTGCATAGAAGTATTTTTGGGCTATCTCATCCCAAAATAATAGGATGCCTTGCTTAAGTAATCGTGTAAATCCTTTGGCCATTTCAGCATAGTTTAGGATGAAACGGTGTAGGAGGCTATCTTTCCATTACAGATTTTGCAGCTGATGTAAGGAGGAAGGAGAGGGGAGATTAACAATAGCTTCAACTTTGAGTGGATCAAGACGTATCCCATCTTTAGAGACGATAAACCCTAAGAGTCTATCGGAGTCAACGCAGAAGACAAACTTATGTGGATTAAGCTGGATGTTATAGCATCGACAGTGAATAAAAAATTAATGAAGATGATCAGGGTGGTCTTTACGCTTAGCTAAATGAGCTGGAAGGTCATCCAAATAAGGTTGAAAAATGTGCTTGATATCATGGAAAGAATATGACATTCCTCGTTGAAATGTATCCCCAACATTTGTGAGACCGAAAGGGAGACTTTTATAGGATAAAGTACACCAAGGACATATAAAGGTGGTCTTGTGTTGATCGAACAGAAGAATATTAATCTGGTTGTATCCAAAAAACCCATCCATAAGGGAAAATATCTCACTCCCAACACATTCATCAATGATCTGGTCAATAAAAGGAGTGGGATAATTATCCTTAGGGCAAGCACGGTTGATATCATGGTAATCAACACAGACGCGAATATTTCTATGCTTCTTATCCACAGGAACAATATTGGAAACCCATTCTGTCAAGGGAATCAGATAGATAAAACCAGCTAGAAGAATTTTTTCAACTTCACCTTTAATAGTGACTACCTTTCTAGGGTGCACAAGATGAAGGCGTTGATGAATAGGCTTCGCACCATGATAGGTAGGAATTTCATGCAACACTATACTTGGGTCGATGCCGGGCCTTTCTTTGTAAGACCACGTGAAAATGTCATGAAACTCGCAAAAGAGACTAGCATAGACCTTGATCTCATCGAGAGAACAGGTCACCCCAATATGGATGTTCTCGACAACCCCTGGTTTGATGGAGATGTTGATAGGCATCGTCTGTGTGATTTTTCCCAAGTTACCTTCTGCAAAGACTTCATGGGTGAGGATGGGCATTTGAAGTGGAGGAGAAGGAACTTGAGAAGAGAATTTATCGAGACAAGTAGACATTGCCCCAAGGCCCGACATGAATGAGGAACATTGAATATCATCCCAAGGACGATCCTCAAGAGACATAGTTTCCACGATGGCCTCATCGGAGGGAAATATCTCATTTAAGGGATCAGGCGAATCCGAATCGTCGAGCCAAGGGGATTGAGAATAATTGTCAAGAGACATACTCAAGGGAGAATGATCAGAGGGAAGAGGATTCGAAGCTGAAATAAATTCACAATAATCAATCCGATCAGACTTAACGACATCAAATCTCCAAATGAATCAATCTTCTCGGGTGAAGGGATGATCCATGGATTAGAAGACTTAGAGATCAATTTAACCTAAACAGTGTTAGGTGGAGGAAGAGAAAAAATACCCATGAGGGTAGGATCTTTGAAAATACCCGGCCCTATGCTCTCATAAGGTGTAGGAATATAATCTACATATGGAACATTTCTCTCGGAAGATGAAGAAGTGAAAAAATACAACTAATCAACAGTAATGATCTTTCCTTCATGCGGAAATCAGAGAACACAAAAGAGAGTGTATGGAATGCACAGCATGGCATGAGTCCAACTGTGACCGAGGAGAAGATTTTAATTGAGCTTGGTGTCAACTACTTAAACCTCGACATTAACTTTTTTCCTTTCTAACGTACTCGGTAAACTAGCAAGAACACCGAGAGGTTTAGATTCCCTTCCATCAGATGCTTCTAGATCATTTGGAGATGAATTGAGAGCTGGAGAACTGATGGCTTTCCAACAAGTAGATGACATGATGCACGTAGATGCACCCTCGTCCATGACTGCTAGATGGATATTCTTTCCATTAATCCTAACATGGATGATCAGTGCAAGATGGTGAGGGAGACGCGGGATGAAATTCTCCAAGTCAAAAGTGATAAGGCTCAAATAAGTGGGATCAACCCCACTGATGGCAGATCACAAAGCCTTCCATTGAGAAAAAAAACTATGAATGACTTCCAATGTAGACATAGCAGATGGCGCCTGAGCCAGCTCCTCAAAAATATTGTAATGCTGAGTAGCACGGTCATTAGGATTGTAGGAAGACTTACGGAGTACAGCTTTGGAAGATGGTCATACAACGAGCTCAAAAATGGGCTTTTCAATCTAAAGAGGGCCGGAACTTGGCGGGGGAGGAGGATCATCAACGACTTCCTTCCCGGCTCCCTGACGTCGTTTGGTATAATCTTTTGACCGAGTAACAATAGAAACAGATGCATAACCATTCATCATGAAAACCTGAGAGACAAAAGGGGCAGAGGACTTAGGTTTCTCTATCGAATGAGTTTTCTTTGATGGAAATGTTCCTTTGAGAACAGCTGGAGTGCCTTGGGTTCCTTTGAGAATCGATTCACCTTGGCCCATCGTGGACAGTCCTTGGTGTAATGCTCTTTGTCACAAATCAAACAATCATACTTCGATTTGCATTGTGAACCATCACCAACATGAGATATCTGAGAATCCTGTTTCGGGGTATCGGATTTGGCCTTAAATTTACCCTTATTTTTACTCTTGGAAGTTTTATCTACCAGATTGGACTGGATGACATTCACCTCCGCAATTTTACCAAAATTCAAAATCGGCTGAGAAGCAGTATCATTGGAAGAAGTAGATTTTTGCTTCGCAAGATACAAAGAAGAAGAATTCTGAGAAGTCTAAGTCATAGAACCAATGATACCATCCCCAGTGGAGTTTCCAACTTGTTGTGTAGGTAAATACCCTCTGCGGACAGAGGTGATCCCTCTAGCCCTAGGGTGGGTCTAGCAGCAAGGGAGCATGCTACTGCTTGGATTCCTAGTCTATGAATGTAATTGAGTATGGATATATGTACTAACTTTGTTCCAACACAGTTTTCATAGATGTGGAAGTAGTTTCCTGATCGTCGTCCTGATACGTCATGTTCCTGCAGCTGTAATACTCAACTGCCTGCACAAGGATCAGAGAATGATAGCAACATATGAAAACATACTTTCATTCATAACTATCTAATTGGTCAAGGAGAATTAAACGTGTTGCACAAGATCAATCATACCAAATGCAAAACAGGAACCAAAACATCAGTCATGTATTAATAAGAAGAGATAAAGAGTTTACAACCAAATAAGCCTTGACGTTGCAACCTCCTTCAGTGGGTCTAGTCAAACGCGTTTGAAGAATTCGTTGGGGAATTAGACTTGGCGAGGAAATAAGCCTAGGCTCTCTCTCGACAATGGGTCTCTCTCTCTGCTCTATCTCACACCAGCTATTCAGCTATAGTAAGGACTGTCAGTTATTCAACCATTTCAGCTAGCTGCAACTATGTGGGAGATATGTATTTATAGGAGAGGAGGAGGTGGTTTGGGGTACCTCATATGGTGGAAGGGAGACCTTATCCTTTGGGGAGTTTCTCAAAAGTAGGAAACAAGAAGCCAAATGAAGGTTCTCGACGTTATTCAGTCAAAAAACCCATGTTGACTCCACTCACGAACTGGTTGGGAATGGAAACTTCACTTCTATTTTAAAAAACTTTCCAAAAATAGCTCGGCATGGCCAATCCTCTGAGACAGAGTGGTAATGGGCACGAGGCCATAACTGCCTACCAGCACTGACCCAAAATCATATGTTTTTCAGAGTCTATTGCAGGAATATTCAATAGATAAAATGCTCTTCTCATGCTAAGGGATGCATTGACACTTTTTGCAAGGTATGACAATACATAGAAGTAATGAGAATGGTCCTCCAATGCAAGGGATGGGTATTGTAGGGATGGTGACAAAATACTGTGTAACACCTGCTACCGTTTAGCTCAGAACTTGTCTAGTACAATATATCTCAACATGAACCATCGATTATGGGAAATTCCTATGGGATCCTTCACTATGTACTTGCAATCCTTACTAGGAGACCATGGAGGAACAATTATAACCCAACAAAGAAATAAAAATACAAGAGGCTAGCTAATATTGATGTAATAACAATAATATTCAAGGAAGAGAGATACAATATACTTATATTTTGAGGATAGAGTGGATTTTGTCAACACCCTCTTGATCTTAGCCTTCTTGCATCCATTTTGAAACTTTTATCATCCTCGTCTTCATGCCCAACATGATGCATTTCTTCCTTTGATGAGTTTGAGTTTCTTATTTCAACATAAAAATTAATCCAAATCTAGGGTTTTATCTACTAACCTTAGGATTTTTACATCCAAGAATTTTAGACTTGTAGGATCAAACCTAGTTTCATTTTACACCTCTTTGTAATGTGCCAATTATCCTTTCCATATCCAAATGTCCAAAAACCATAGAATCCGAATGCCTTAGTAAACAATCAAGGATATTTCATCTTGATATTAGACTAATAAAATGTGTCAAGATCATGGATCCTCCAATGAGATGTATTTATCAAGAGATAAATATAAAATAACCATAACATACTTGGATATTTCTTTTAGTATTACTAGCAATGATACTCTAGCAACCAAGTATATTCAACTAGACATTTATTTTGACTCTTTCAACCCAAGAAGCTTTTACTTCATCAAATAAGGACACATCAAGTTCTGTACATGATTCATCCTTCTTGAGGGGATTTTGGTCTCCAAACAAGAAGGATACTTGACTTCTTCTTTTTTGTAAGATTGTCATGAAATTGCTCCATCAAGGTGTGGTTTCTGCATATTAGTAATATTGATATTCATAATCCCTATTTCGTAAAATAGGTCTCATTATTGTTGTGAAACCAGCTCCAAAAATATAAGAAAAGAGATATCAACGCCTTAGAAATAAGCCACTTCGAGGGGGAAACCTCCAATACATTACATAAATGAATAATTCTTGGATGATTCAAATTACAAAACCTCATTTCTATATATAGGAGTCCATGGGGACACAATGTAATCCTAGTGGGGCCACAATTTAATCCTAGCCGACCTAACAATAATAATTTAAGAGCACAATAATAACAATATGGGGGTTACAGGGGTACAATAATAACAATAAGGGGGTTAAACTAACAACAATAAGGGACTATACTAGTAATATAGGTACCTAACATGCCCCAATCCTTCAAAAAAGTGTTTTCCTCAACACTTGAGTAGCTATGGGTGCTTTTGTATAAAATTATCATCCTCCCATGTAGAATATTTAGTGGGTAAGTTCTTCCACTTAATGAGATACTCTGAAATTGATCGATTCCATAGTTGTCGAGTTCTTGTTTCTATGACCGCTTTAGGTTCCAATATGATTTTTCCTTCCTCATCACGATCTGGAAATATTGTTTGAACTATAATATTTTCACCTATAACCTTCTTTAAGCATGAAACATGGAAAACTTGATGCACTCGTGAAGATGCAGGAAGCTCCAATTTGTATGCCATAGTACCAATCTTTTGTAACACCTTGTAAGGACCATAGTACTTTGGCGATAATTTATTATCCTTCTTAGCTTGCTTGAGGGACATTTTTTTGTATGGTTGTAGCCATAAAAATACCCGGTCTCCTACATCAAAACTTCTCTCGCTGTGATGTTGATCTGCCTGTTGCTTCATTCGATTTTGTGCCAAATTCAGGTTATCCTTTAAGAGTTGGAGAACTTCTTGTTGATGCTCAATGTGATCTTCCACTGCTTGAACCTTTGATTTTTCTCCTAAAGATGGTGTGATGTGTTAGTCATCAGTATTTTTCACTTGTTAGTGATGACTAGATCCATAGCTGAGTTTTCTAGAAGCTGATCTCCTTATGTCAATGTGTCATCTAGAAAACCCTCATAAAAATTTTTCGCCCTCCTGCTTTTCAGTCTGCCCATGTCAAGGTTAAAACTCATTATCACTATCCTATCTAGCTTTAGCCCTACTGGTCTTCCCATCAGCTCTAAAAGGACAATCCAATGTCTGTTTCAAAAGCCTCCCCTAAGTTAGGAAGTGGCGCTTTAAGGCATTTTTACCGTTGGCAACCATCAAAAGGACAAAAACCTCCATCTGCTACAGACCAATCATGACAGACCTCCCACTCTACAAATGAAATTGATAACAACCCTAAGTCACACCACTTACACACCCCTAAGTCTCAGCACTGCAGAAACCACAGTCTCAAGCTGATTACTAGGTGTTTCACAATGTTTATGGATTTTACAAACACAGGAAATTGTCATCAGCTCAAGAGAAAATTCTTGAATCCACATTTAGAAGAACAACTGCTTCTCAATGTCAACATGAGCCTGAGATACATCTGCAGGGTCAGGAGTTACTCATCAAACTCTTGCAGCTTCATTCAGCATGATGACACAGTAAAAGAAAGACAGCACTATCAAACAGACTTGTAATTTGTCATGGCCAAGAACCTCCTTCATCTACAAGAAGAGGGTTAAGGCGCCTCCTTCATCTACAAGCAGAGGGCGATGGCTAATCTTGATTTGAATAAATTACAAAACTGACTAATAAGCACAGGTTTGTTTTTTACTAGACAGTGAAATAGTGATTCAAGGTTTCTGAAGGAAAGTGATGATCAAAACAGGGCTAAGATCTGAAATATGCAAGACAAAAGAAAGCAGGGTTTTTGGTCTTATGTCCTAAGAAAGAGGATCATTTGAAGTTTCAGGCATCTTCAGTATGGTGCAACAAAAAGAGACTACATTGATCAAAGCTATCATAGCAAAATATCTCTGCAGGGGTTTTTATATGAATGGCTCAAATCAGTGTTGAGCAAGAAGACACTTCAGTAAAAAGGACCACTGTGTGCTCTTATGTTTCTGTTGGGCTGTGGGATAAAGTCTATAGTTTCTAGATAAACATAGAGAAAGGCAGACAAGTAGTACACAGTCCCAGACATGAGACATATTGATATCATTCAAAGCGCCAGTGCAAGTACAATTGTTGCAATCTACACTCCACCACAAAGACAAATGTAGCCTTCAGATGCAGTAGTTTTGGTGATTTGAGAGCTCCATTAGAAGAAAATGGAAAATAAGAGCTTTGGTGTTTATGAGTAACTCTGGCTGCTTTTTACACCTCATAGGTTTGTCTCCTCAACACAAGGATATTAAAAAAGTTATGATCTGAGTTTTGAAACCTTGGAAAAGCATGTAAAGATAATCAGCTGGAAACAAACATAGGTTGTCATTATTAATGGACAGAGACATCATGGTAATATTTTCTGAATAGAGAAGTGTATTGAAAAAGGATGCCCTTCTTAATCAAAAGACCATGGCAAACTCTAAAAGATGCAGCAAGTTTGACACCTACAGTTGAAGAAGAAAATGATGAAGCGCTTGGAGGTAGAGTTTGTCAAACCAAGTTAAAAAAAAGATATGGGTATGTAAAGCAGAGGCTGTCAATCAAGTTGAAAGAGACAGGTCATCCCCTTAAAAATGGCAAAGAACACCTCAAAAATCACTGGTATGTCTTTGAGCAAAGTTTTCATTTAAAAAGGGTCAGCAGTAGGCAGAAGTGACAGAGTCTCTTTTTCAAGAAGAAACAATGAAAAAGCAATAGAAGAGGTTTACAGTTTCTTGAAAAAGCCTGTTATACTTCAAAAAAGAAATCATCCCTATGTTTCCTTTCGAAAGCCAACCGTAGCATCTTGTCAAGAAGATTGTTCGAAGAAAAGGTTTTTTATAGCGTGTTAAAATGATAAACTTTAAAAAGGCACTGCTTCATGTTCTGTTCAAAACAAATGCTTTTTCAAAAGGTTTTCGTTAAAAAAAACCTCACAGGTTTTGTTCAAGGGTCTGAACTCTAAGAGGATTAAAAAAAAACCATTGCCAAATCTCATTGCAAGGTTCAAAAAGACAACCAAGCATTCACAAACATCTTCTTGACTGCCCATTAGATAAAAGGAGGTTTTCGAGCAAATTGCAAAAGTTTTGGAAGGTTTAAAGCTGCGCGGCGCGCCTGGAAAAGCGTGCGGCGCGCTCAGATGAAATTTTACACAGTGATTATACTACGGTGCGGCGCGCCTGTAGGCGCCGGTCACATCGGCCCGACTGTGACCCGGAAGCGCGGCGCTTTCAGTTACAAACACGCCGCGCACATTTCAAAGGTTCAACACGCCTCCAAATTACTTCTAAAGGCTGATCCAGCCTTCTAAAAATCCTTGCCACCAGTTTAAAGGAATTTATATGCCTATATGACCTTTGCAAAATTGTTGATGTGAAGTGAAAGGGGATGAAATCATGGTGAAAAATCACAGTTGTGTTTGGTGTTTTCATTGGCAAAGAAAAACGAGATTGACTGTGGTTTTGCTAGCTAAGGATGACACATAATAAAAAGAGCTATGGAAGTTGCATTTAAGAGCTTTTGTGATTTCCCTCAAACTGTGATTTCTGTTGATAAGAGACAGACATTAAACCCCTCAAAAAACACAGTGGAACAGTCTTGAAAGAAGGAAGGAGCACAATGTGATTAAAGGGTGAACAATAGGTCATTTTTCAGACAGCAGTCGCCCTCATATGAGCATTTTTGATCTTTCAAAAAGAGTTTCCTCTATTTTATCAAAGGGAGAAAACAAGGTCTTAACTTCAGTTCCTTATAGCATATCCTGTAAGTAAAGGTCATCATTTGCATTCAAAGGCAGGGAAAAGCTGGTATAAAGAAACAGTGGGGTATAGAGAAGAAAGTTTTTTTTTGAAGGGGAGTTTTTACTGTTGAAGGCTGCAGGCCTTGCTACTACATCATAAAAACAACATAAGCCCTTTTTCCCTATCTTATGAACAGTGACTTTGACTGTGTTGATAATGATTGAAATATGTTAGTTTAAAGGCATGACAAAGGAGTAGAGTTCTATTTAAAGAAGAACCTTGATTGATTGATTGCTGCAAGACCACTACTACCACCTACAAAAAATTTTCAAACTCTGTCACCATGTCTGTAAACAATGTTTTTGCTGTGTGGGTATCCATGGTTTAAAACTGTGTTAAAGTGCTGAATATGCTAATGAAATACCTACAAGGAAAAAGGTTTTGAACTCAAAACTGTGTTTTCAACTTCTTCTTCAAAGGAAAAAGGTTTCTTATATCTACAAAGCATCAAAGGGCAGGTTACCTTTACCAACCACAGAAAAGATAGTTGTTCACTATGTATACTACTTGACTGTCTTTTTGTTCTTCAAGTTCATTTGATAAGTTGATATTCAGATGGTTGAAAGTGCGATCTTCTAGAGAGACAGGGTTCTATATTGAAAATAGAGCCTTGATTGTTTGAAAGTTAAAACTCTTGCAGGCTTGGTTGAAACCTTTGAAACATTTCCAAGATCTATCACCTTTGTTCTATGAACATGGAAATTGACTGTGTGTCTGTACTAAAGGTGACTGTGTGTATGGTGTGAGCTTTGTTGGTTGATTAGAATACTAATACAAAGGCAAGATTGTGAAGTTGAGAAGTTTACCTCGGTCAAAGATACAAGAATATATTGATTGGCCTCCAAACATCACAGAGCAGGGTGACCTTGTCACTATACACAGCATATTCACTTGACTGCTTATCTTCCTTTCATTATGTTTTTTCTTCTTAAAGGGTTTTCTGGTTGAATTACATATCAAAGGTTGGGAAGGCCACATTTTAAAGGGGCAGAGGTTTCACATTGAAAGAGAGCATTTTGCACAAACATCCACAGAAACACTGTTTCCTTATCAATACAGTGAGTTGACAGAATTTGATTTAAAAGAAGGCATTTCAAATACTTTGAAGAAGTTTGGTGTTTCAGGAGCACATATATATCAAGATGCCCCTCTAGGCAAGGCAACAGGAGTAGCATGACAGTGGTAAAGATGAGCAGCAGCAGGAAAAAGAGGAGAAGAGTGTTGAACAACAGTAACTCCGTAGTGATAAACAACAGTTTCAAGAAGCGCCCGGCACGGAAAGAGAGGAAAGGCACATCAACACTTGAAATTTTGGCTTCAGCTTCGGAACACATTGCTAAGGACCCTTGAGGGTCATGCAGGCCAATTTTGGGCACATTTTGACAATTTTTGGTTTTTTTGGCATTTTTGAGTTTTTGATCAAAAACTCATAAATTCGCCATTTCATTTTGAAGATTCATCAAGGGAGGAGAATGGTATCATCGGATGCCATAATTTCATGAGCATGTCCTCAGCGATTTTCAGAGCATTTGGAGATCATTTTCCCCCTGAAAAAAGCGAAAAAGGCTCGCATTTTGCACACTCTGCCCGGTCTATCAGCAGACTGTAATTTCCTGGCTTTTTACACACAGGTACAGATTTGGAGGACTTCTGGGCATCGGATTGGAGAAATTTCAGTTGCGCCGAAAAGTAGACACTCAAAGATTTCCAACGAGCTATCATGAGCCTCGTTTCCACATCAGGAAGGCTTCCAAATGTTTCCGGCAAGTCAGGGGACCTTTTTCTGATATAAATTTGAAGTATTTTTGTAATTTTTGAACCTCAAAAATCTGCTTTTTCCAAATGTGCGTTTAGCTATTTTTGCACTTGGAAAATGATGCAAAGTCAATTAAATTCCCTTTTTTAGAAATTTTTAGATATTTTATGACATATTTTGTCCTTGGGCTTTGCAAAGCCTCAAGGACAAGTTTAGATATTTTGATTAGGCCAATAGGAGAGGAAGTTGAACTATGAGGTTTTCCTCACTTGAGCCTATTTATTCCACAAGATCTCATTTGTAAACATGGCTAAACTTGAGAAGAGAGGCAATATATGGTCATATGAGCTTTGTAGAAAATACTTGTGTTATGCTTTTGGATTGCCTCTTGAATGTTCTTGGATGGATGATGAAGGATTGTTGATGGATTCCATGACATGGTAGAATGGTATAGTGTTTCTTGCTTTGTTGTTGTCTTCTAGTTTTCATTCATGATACATGTTTCTTGCTTGCTATAGATCAGCAGAGAAAAAATTTGAGATATGCCGATGGAGGCACCTCAAAATTCCTGAATCTTCATAGCTTTTATGTTTTCTTCTTCCTTAGTTTCATTAAAGAATTCTTAACTGCTCTTTAATAACTTGAGGATATTGTTGCTAGTTTCATTAATAGTTCTATGCATGTTGAGTAGGATGTATGGTGTGCCCTGCTTACCTATGACTGTCCATAGTTCCATCCATGAAACTATCTCTTTGACTGATTAAGATTATCATTTTGTTTGAACCAAGGAGGCCTAGTCCCGATCTATCCCTTTGCCTAAAACTATGAAAATCTTGTTGTTCAGAGTGCCCAATAACTTGAAGTACTGTGTTTAGGCATTCCGGCATAGTGTTTTAAGTTGTTAGTCTGTCTTATGTGCTTTCCCCAAAGTCTGATAGCCATTTCCCAAAGTTAGAGGGTCTTATACTTCTATGCATGGCTTGAATGTTTGTTTCTGTGTGTTGATTAGTTTATAGTTACATTTTTCATGATTAAGGGTTTTCCTTACCATGTTTATGCTATCTATTGAACCAGTAATGCTTGAAACTCTTTGTTGTTCACAAACTTGATGTCCATTTACTCCATTTTGCCCAAAGATCCTTTCTACCTTGAATCAAATCGGCCCTTCAATAGCCTTGTATCGTCATCTAATAGCTTTCTTGACCTTTTGACCCCATAGCCCAGTTAATCTACATCTTGTTATCTATTTTATATCTTTGATCAGTTTCACCCCTCACAACTTAAAAAACCAAAACCAAAAACATACTCCATAACTAGCCTAAAATCAGAACACGATAAGCAAACACATAGATATCCCTTACACATATAGAGAGAGCCCTCTTTGAGTCCAAGAAGGCTAGGTCCTCGGGCTCCAAAGCTTGGTTTGATGTTACACTATCATTTGGCTTGCCAATCAGCCAAATCACGGGAACCTAACATAATGGCGATCACGGTGGGACTTATTGAGTACATGACAGTCTAGAAAACTTTTATAGACTCCTTAGTCCTTCAAATTTTAACTTAAACCATCAACCTTTAGAATCATTTAGTGTAAACTCTCTGTTTCACCATCTTAGCAAAGTGATGAATCAGGTTTATAACACTCTTACATCCTAGGCTGCACATAAAACTTAGGAAAACCCACAAAAAAATCCCTTAGATTGGTTTTTGACAGTATTGGTGGTGGACCATACAAACATATCTAAAAAAACAACCAAGTTCCACCTGGCGACTCCACTAGCCTCTAGTAGGCCTTACTATTTTACCAAACTCTAGGTTACTATCCGATAGAGTTATCCCATCACTCACTAACATAGTGGGAGATGGTGGGACACTGAGTACATGACAGTCTAGCAAACTCTTATAGACTCTTTGATCCTTTATATACTTAAACAAGCAAGCAGTCCATAGACTCATTTAGAGTAAACTCTTTTTGTTATCGCCACCCTAGCAAAGTGTTGAAACAAATTTAGAATACTTTGACAAACCATAGGCTGCACATAAAAACTTAGAAAAACCACAAAATATTCCCAGATTGGCTTTACCTTAGTTACTGGTGGTGGACCATAGCTGAGCTTTTAAAAAATAACCAAGTTCCACCTGGCGACTCCACTAGCCTCCAGTAGGCCTAAAAACTCTATAAAAAACCAAAAAGTTCATAAACTATACCTTTTCTGCTCACTCATCCTTTCAAAACTCAAGCTTAGGTTGGAAACTCTGTAATCAGTGAAAATCTAAGTATAACTTAGTGATTCAGAAAACCTCACCTAAACATAGGAGACCAGCAGAAACCTTCTTGCCAAAGAGAACCATTAGCTTGTCCATGCAGCCTAGCAAACTATAGAAACCAAGTGAATCACTCTTCTTTGCAAGTTGCCATCTCAAAGTTTGCTACTAAAACTTTTTCCATAAGCATCTTTGATAGTATTGGTGGTGGACCATAGTTCTCATAAAAATTCACCTGGCGACTCCACTAGTTCATCCTTTTCGTTTTGACCATCCTTCACATTAGTATAACCTTAGAGAGGACATCTATCCAGAACCTTCACAAATACCATCCTCTCTAAGTTCTAAACCGGAAATCTGGCTCCACGAAGAATCAACACCAGATCCCATCCAGACCCAAACCCCCCTATCATAGTAGATGACCCAGAGAAGATTCTGTGGCAAGCTTCCGAAACTGACCATCTAGCTACTGGTAGATCCATCCGTAAAACAAGATCAGTACCTGAACATCTCACTATCCTACCAGATTCACCTTTTGAATTACAGTCATCAAAAACTATTTTCAGAAGCGGGTCTCATAGTAAGATAAACTTTGACGATCTTGACACCCTAGACCAATCACATAGTCATAGTAGAGAAGCCTCACCTTCCACCCCCCGCCCCCCCCCGACTTTCAGCTTCTCCATCACTTTGGCTCCCACCATCCCAGATCTGCTCAAAACCAGATCACTAGTCCAAGTTCCTCCGCCACACCTATCCAGACCACCACTGTTCAAACCACCTCGTCTCATCCCACTAGTCCTCATCTTGTACATCATCCATTAGCTCCCGTCATGGCAGCCTGGTACACAACTTTGGTGTTTCCACTACCTTTGGCTCCTCTCCCAAATAAATATCAAGACAAAATCCCACACTTTACCGGAGAGGAAACTGCCACAGCTTGGCAGCATGTAAGTAGGATTGGGGATGCTTTTGAATACTTGGAAGTACAAGACGAAACCGTTAGAATGAGAATATTCTCCCACAGCCTGGGCGGAGAACCCAAAACATGGTTTAAGAGCTTAACTCCAAACAGCATCCACAACATCCCAGAGCTCTTCCAAGTCTTTTTAAACAAGTCGGAAGTCCAAAAGAATCCCATTCAAATCCTGTCAGAATATAACAACCTAAAACGGGAAAATGGGGAAAGTGTCGAGGCATACTGCACTAGGTTCAATAGTGTGTATAATGCCCTCCCGCCTCACTTCAAACCCCCACTTGGTTTAATCTTGGAAAAATTCCCCGAGGGTTTTGATCCATACATGACATATCATCTGAGAGACAAGGATCCCCCTACCCTAGAATAAATGCAACAAATAGCCATAAAAATAGAAACCAACTTAGCAGAAAAAAAGAGCCAGGAATAGATTAGAAGGAAAAGTCCCATATAGAGATAAGGTATCCACTTCATCTCCTTCCCTAGATCCTAGAATAGATGGCCTAATCAAATCCATGACAAAGATGTGGGAAAAAATGAGTGAAAAAGTGCCTCCTAGAGACAACCAACCAAACCCTCAAAACCGGAAACAAGGCTTTAGAAAAGATCAGTCTCAAAATAAACCAAGAGGAAATGATTAGCAGATCAGACCATCCTTCAGTGAGAATTATGTTGATGAAGAGAATAAGGATACCGCACCCATTGATGAAAATCATTGGAAACTCATAGGTTCTGATAATGAGAGTAAGGTTTACCTCATAGCAGAAGAGCAAGAGTTATGCTCCCCAAGTCAGGACGAAACCGACTATGAAGATCTCGAAGATCCTGCCATAGATTTTCAGAATGCCATTATAGAAGCTCATAGGCAGTATAACCTTAGAAGCAGAAAAAACCAAGACCACTCCAAGAAGAGTAGCCCTAACACTGCTAAAACCTCTGACACCATCCTTAAAAAAGCCATGGATAGCAACAAAATTGTGGCCAAGAAAATTGACCAAAACAAAGATAAAGCTATTCAAACAAGTCTTAGCTCAGATACTCCTAGTACCTCCACAAAGACTCCCGAGGCGACTGTGTCAAACAAGGTCTCAAACCAGAATCAACAAATTAAGAGCATAGAAAAGGTCATGTCCGAAAAAGTTGAAACAAATCTGCCCAAACTACAAACTCCTTTTAGTTTCGAAGGGGAAGTTTCCGAAATAAAAATTACCATACCCCTTACTGAGCTAATAACTGTAGATAGGTATAGATCTCAAATTTTCAAAGTTTTTGACATAGGGAGCGAGGCAGATACTTTAAATCTAATTGAAAACAAACCTGAGGTCTTATTCGGCCCAAAAATAGAAGGTCAATACCAAGAAGGATCTGCTTCTCCTTCCTATGTGAGCCTGAACATACGGGACAAGATATTACATAATGCCATGTTAGATTCTGGTGCCTCCCATAACCTCATGCCTAAAGCAGTCATGGAAAACCTGGGACTAGAAGTAACTCAACCTCTGGTAACTCAAGTATTCATGGAAAACAACACTCCCATTTATTCCACTCATTCCAATTTAGATTCTTTTATCTTATACAATGAAAGTGATATAAACAAGCAGATAATGGAAAAGGAAGAAGTTCTCAAACCATCAGAAACGCATTTTCCATTACTAGATGCAGAAACTAATAACCAAAACTTCTCTGATCTTTCTCCTGTTAATCTTGCATATCATAAGTCAGAAAATAGATTTGTAAATCAAGTTGAAGAAAAGCAATCTGGTAGTCCAATGTACATGGCTGGTGACATTGCTTATGTTAATGATCCTCAAATGTTTGGTCAATATTTTGACTTATATGATTTCCAAACAGAAGCTAACTTTGCAGACGATTCAGTTTTTGATTTTCGGGAGGAAGCTCAGTTTCATAAACTTGAGAAAAGTGAGCAGCCATTACATGTCATCTATAACACTGATAAGGAGAGCTTTGAAAGTTCAGAAGTAAGTGAAGAATCTTGGACTCTTTGCTCTACTTCACTTCAGTCCGTCAAATATAGCATTCAAATAATTGGAAATCAACTATTTTTTAGCTTTGATAATGAGGTTGAGAAGGATGATGAAATTCTCAAGCATGTTGTAAATGAGAAGCCTTTTCCTGAAATGGTTGAGGAAATCATTTTGGACATGGAACCTTCCTTTACTCTAGATTTTCAGCCACCAAGTTCCATTGAGTTACAAATTACAGATGAAGAAGTAGAGGTTGAGAAACAAATGAGAGTTGTCACACTATCCTTTCAAGATAATTTACTGTCAAAATGTATCCCTGCCCATCATCCTAATCACCTTCACACAATTTTCAGCCCACCCTATCAAAACACATCAGCTTGGAAAGAAAACTACACTGCAATATATGATGAGTCTGATATTTCAAGTGATCATGAGCAAGGGGAAGAGTTGCTTTACCAGGAGAGTCCTAGATATAGCCAAGTGGAAGAAAGAGTAGTCCTGAATGAAGCCTATATCTCAAATCCTCTAGATCAGGTATTATTCCAAGATCCATTTGTTGTTTTCCTTGAGAAATCTGTAGGGGTAGTGGGTTCTATCATGAACAATTTGCTGCTTAGAAGAGGAAAAAACTTACAAACTACTGTCTGAAAAAAAACCGAGTGGGAGTGGCCTTTTCATTATTTCTGCATCATAAAAGAACTAAACCAGAATGACCCATTTGAGCATCTACTTGACTGGTTGCATTGGAAAGAAAATTTCACCAAGTGTATGTTGTGTACAGTTTAGGATAGAATAGATAAACAACAGTAGAAAATAAGCCCAACCTTGTGAGCACCTTTTTCATTTGTAGTTTGTTTGAAAAAAGAAGAAGTGAAAAAGCAGAAAATACAAAAAACAGGGAAAAGTAGAAAAATAGGGCAGTTTCTAAAAAGCAGTGGTAAAGCCCCATGTTCCAAAAAATAGTATTTCAGAAAGTGAGCAAGTCTAAATGCCGCTACTAGTACTTCAATGTCTTGTTCAACTATCTAGCCTAATCATAGTTGAGCATGTTTAAATTTATTTGCTGATAAGTTAGTGAGTGCAAAAGATAGTCAACATTGTGTAAGATTGACTTATCACAGAGAGTAGATTAGGGAGAGATTCTGGTTCCACATGCCTAAAATAGAACCAAAGAGGGAAGCGAGGGATGAAAAATACATTGTACATCTTAGCCCCGCTTTTTCTAAATTTCCTTTATGAAAAATAATATTTGTGTGCAGCTTGTCTTTTATGCTGCAAATGCATGAAAAATCAGACTGTCTAATCCTAATTTGATCATTTTAAATTTCATGTTTTAGATTAGAGAACAAAATCCTGTCAAACTGCTTAATCTTGATAGTTGATCTAGCATAGGTAGAGTAATGAAGGAGTTCATCAGTTTAATCTGAACTCGTGGCAGATATAAGAGTAGAAATAGATAGGTTCATTTTGCAAAAAGAAAAATATACATTGTCAAAAGGCTGCTAGTTCAAATGCGCCAAAGAGAAGAAAAAATGTTAGGAAAGATAGTGGGGTAGGTAGAAATATCATTAATGTTAACCATGCTGTCACTTTTCAGAAATAGCATCAAAGAAGGGTGAAATTTTGCGCAAATGGGTAAGGCATTGGTCTTCATAAGCCAAAGATCTAAATTCTGGACACCTCCTGATGAGGAGCTGCCCTCCCCAAATGGAGCCACTGTTAGTCATCATTATTTTTCACGTGTTAGTGATGACTAGATCCATAACTGAGTTTTCTAGAAGCTGATCTCCTTATGTGAATGTGTCATCTAGAAAACCCTCATAAAACTTTTTCGCCCTCCTGCTTTTCAGTTCGCCCATGTCAAGGTTAAAACTCATTATCACTATCCTATCTAGCTTTAGCCCTACTGGTCTGCCCATCAGCTCTAAAAGGACAATCCAATGTCTGTTTCAAAAGCCTCCCCTAAGTTAAGAAGTGGCACTTTAAGGCATTTTTACCCTTGGCAACCATCAAAAGGCCAAAAACCTCCATCTGCTACAGACCAATCATGACAGACCTCCCACTCTACAAATAAAATTGATAATAGCCCTAAGTCGCGCCACTTACACACCCCTAAGTCTCAGCACTGCAGAAACCACAGTCTCAAGCTGATTATTAGGTGTTTCACAATGTTTATGGATTTTACAAACACAGGAAACTGTCATCAGCTCAGGAGAAAATTCTTGAATCCACATTTAGAAAAACAACTGCTTCTCAATGTCAACATGAGCCTGAGATACATTTGCAGGGTCAGGAGTTACTCATCAAACTCTTGCAGCTTCATTCAGCATGATGACACAGTAAAAGAAAGACAGCACTGTCAAACAGACTTGTAATTTGTCATGGCCAAGAACCTCCTTCATCTACAAGCAGAGGGTTAAGGTGCCTCCTTCATCTACAAGCAGAGGGCGATGGCTAATCTTGATTTGAATAAATTACAAAACTGACTAATAAGCACAGGTTTGTTTTTTACTAGACAGTGAAACAGTGATTCAAGGTTTCTGAAGGAAAGTTACGATCAAAATAGGGCTAAGATCTGAAATATGCAAGACAAAAGAAAGAAGGGTTTTTGGTCTTATGTCCTAAGAAAGAGGATCATTTGAAGTTTCAGGCATCTTCAGTATGGCACAACAAAAAGAGACTACATTGATCAAAGCTATCATAGCAAAATATCTCTGCAGGGGTGTTTATATGAATGGCTCAAATCAGTGTTGAGAAAGAAGACACTTCAGTAAAAAGGACCACTGTGTGCTCTTATGTTTTTGTTGGGTTGTGGGATAAAGTCTATGGTTTCCAGATAAACATAGAGAAAGGCAACCAAGTAGTACACAGTCCCAGACATGAGACATCTTGATATCATTCAAAGCGCCAATGCAAGTATAGTTGTTGCAATCTACACTCCACCACAAAGACAAATGTAGCCTTCAGATGCAGCAGTTTTGGTGATTTGAGAGCTCCATTAGAAGAAAATGGCAAATAAGAGCTTTGGTGTTTATGAGTAACTCTAGCTGCTTTTTACACCTCATAGGTTTGTCTCCTCAACACAAGGATATTAAAAAAGTTATGATCTGAGTTTTGAAACCTTGGAAAAGCATGTAAAGATAATCAACTGGAAACAAACATAGGTTGTCATTATTAATGGACAGAGACATCATGGTAATATTTTCTGAACATAGAAGTATATTGAAAAAGGATGCCCTTCTTAATCAAAAGACCATGGCAAACTCTAAAAGATGCAGCAAGTTTGACACCTACAGTTGAAGAAGAAACTGATGAAGCACTTGGAGGTAGAGTTTGTCAAACCAAGTTAAAAAATATATATGGGGATATAAAGCAAAGGCTGTCAATCAAGTTGAAAGAGACAGGCCATCCCCTTAAAATGGCAAAGAATGCCTCAAAAATCACTGGTATGTATTTGAGCAAATTTTTCATTTAAAAAGGGTCAGCAGTAGGAAAAAGTGACAGAGTCTCTTTTTCAAGAAGAAACAATGAAAAAGCAATAGAAGAGGTTTACAGTTTCTTGAAAAAGCCTGTTATACTTCAAAAAAGAAATCATCACTTTGTTGCCTTTCGAAAGCCAACTGTAGCATCTTGTCAAGAAGATTGTTCGAAGAAAAGGTTTTTTATAGCGTGTTAAAATGATAAACTTTAAAAAGGCACTGCTTCATGTTCTGTTCAAAACAAAGGCTTTTTCAAAAGGTTTTCATTAAAAAAAACCTCACAGGTTTTGTTCAAGGGTCTGAACTCTAAGAGGATTAAAAAAAAACCATTGCCAAATCTCATTGCAAGGTTCAAAAACACAACCAAGCATTCACAAACATCTTCTTGACCGCCCATTAGGTAAAAGGAGGTTTTCGAGCAAATTGCAGAAGTTTTGGAAGGTTTAAAGCTGCGCGGTGCACCTGGAAAAGCGTGCGGCGCGCTCAAATGAAATTTTACACAGTGATTATACTACGGCGCGACGCGCCTGTAGCGGTGCGCGGCGCGGTGTGCCTGTAGGCGCCGGTCACGTCGGCCCGACTGTGACCCGGCAGCGCGGCGCTTTCAGTTACAAACACGCCGCGCACATTTCAAAGGTTCAACCCGCCTCCAAATTACTTCTAAAGGCTGCTCCAGCCTTCTAAAAAGCCTTTCCAATAGTTTAAAGGAATTTATATGCCTATATGACCTTTGCAAAATTGTTGATGTGAAGTGAAAAGGGATGAAATCATGGTGAAAAATCACAGTTGTGTTTGGTGTTTTCATTGGCAAAAAAAAACGAGACTGACTATGGTTTTGCTAGCTAAGGATGAAACATAAAAAAAAGAGCCGTGGAAGTTGCATTTAAGAGCTTTTGTGATTGCCCTCAAACTGTGATTTCTGTTGATAAGAGATAGACATTAAACCCCTCACAAAACACAGTGGAACAGTCTTGAAAGAAGGAAGGAGCACAATGTGATTAAAGGGTGAAGAATAGGTCAGTTTTCAGACAGCAGTAGCCCTCATATGAGCATTTTTGATCTTTCAAAAAGAGTTTCCTCTATTTTATCAAAGGGAGAAAACAAGGTCTTAACTTCAGTTCCTTATAGCATATCCTGTAAGTAAAGGTCATCATTTTCATTCAAAGGCAGGGCAAAGCTGGTATAAAGAAACAGTGGGGTATAGAGAAGGAAGTTTTTGTTTGAAGGGGAGTTTTTACTGTTGAAGGCTGCAGGCCTTGCTACTACATCATAAAAACAACATAATCCCTTTTTCCCTATCTTATGAATAGTGACTTTGACTGTGTTGATAATGATTGAAATATGTTAGTTGAAAGGCATGAAAAAGGAGTAGAGTTCTGTTTAAAGAAGAACATTGATTGATTGATTGCTGCAAGACCACTACTACCACCTACAAAAACTTTTCAAACTTTGTCACCATGTCTGTAAACAGTGTTTTTGCTGTGTGGGTATCCATGGTTTAAAACTGTGTTAAAGTGCTGAATATGCTAATGAAATACCTACAAGGAAAAAGGTTTTGAACTCAAAACTATGTTTTCACCTTCTTTTTCAAAGGACAAAGGTTTCTTATATCTACAAAGCATCAAAGGGCAGGTTACCTTTACCAACCACAAAAAAGATAGATTTTCACTATGTATACTACTTGACTGTCTTTCTGTTCTTCAAGTTCATTTGATAAGTTGATATTCAAATGGTTGAAAGTGCGATCTTCTAGAGAGACAGGGTTCTATATTGAAAAGAGAGCCTTGATTGTTTGAAAGTTAAAAATCTTGCAGGCTTGGTTGAAACCTTTGAAACATTTCCAAGATCTGTCACCTTTTTTCTATGAACAGGGAAATTGACTGTGTGTCTGTACTAAAGGTGATTGTGTGTATGGTGTGAGCTTTGTTGGTTGATTAGCATACTAATACAAAGGCAAGATTGTGAAGTTGAGAAGTTTACCTCGGTCAAAGATACAAGAATATATTGATTGGCCTCCAAACATCACAGAGCAGGGTGACCTTGTCACTATACACATCATATTCACTTGACTGCTTAGCTTCCTTTCATTATGTTTTTTCTTCTTAAAGGGTTTGCTGGTTGAATTACATATCCAAGTTTGGGAAGGCCACATTTTAAAGGGGCAGAGGTTTCACATTGAAAGAGAGCATTTTGCACAAACATCCATAGAAACACTGTTTCCTTATCAATACAGTGAGTTGACAGAATTTGATTTAAAAGAAGGCATTTCAAATACTTTGAAGAAGTTTGGTGTTTCAGGAGCACATCTAGATCAAGATGCCCCTCTAGGCAAGGCAACAGGAGCAGCATGACAGTAGTAAAGATGAGCAGCAGCAGGAAAAAGAGGAGAAGAGTGCTGAACAACAGTAACACCGTAGTGATAAACATCAGTTTCAAGAAGCGCCCGGCACGGAAAGAGAGGAAAGGCACATTAGCACTTAAAATTTTGGCTTCAGCTTCAGAACACATTGCTAACGACCCTTGAGGGTCATGCAGGCCAATTTTGGGCACATTTTGACAATTTTTGGTTTTTTTGGCATTTTTGAGTTTTTGATCAAAAACTCATAAATTCACCATTTCATTTTGAAGACTCATCAAGGGAGGAGAATGGTATCATCGGATGCCATAATTTCATGAGCATGTCCTCAGAGATTTTCATAGCATTTGGAGATCATTTTCCCCCTCAAAATAGCGAAAAAGGCTTGCATTTTGCACACTCTGCCCGGTCTATCAGCAAACTGTAATTTCCTGGCTTTTTACGCACAGGTATAGATTTGGAGGACTTCTGGGAATCTAATTGGAGAAATTTCAGTTGCGCCGAAAATTAGACACTTAGAGCTTTCCAACGAGCTTTCATGAGCCTCTTTTCGACATCAGGAAGGCTGCCAAATGTTTCCGGCAAGTCAGGGGACCTTTTTCTGATATAAATTTGAAGTATTTTTGTAATTTTTGAACCTCAAAAATCTGCTTTTTTTAAATGTGCGTTTAGCTATTTTTGCACTTGGAAAATGATGAAAAGTCAATTAAATTCCCTTTTTTAGCAATTTTTAGATATTTTATGAGATATTTTGTGCCTTGGGCTTTGCAAAGCCTCAAGGAAAAGTTTAGATATTTTGATTAGGCCAATAGGAGAGGAAGTTGAACCATGAGGTTTTCCTCACTTGAGCCTATTTATTCCACAAGCTCTCATTTGTAAATAGGGCTGAACTTGAGAAGAGAAGCAATATATGGTCATATGAGCTTTGGAGAAAATACTTTTGTTATGCTTTTGGATTGCCTCTTGAATGTTCTTGGATGGATGATGAAGGATTGTTGATGGATTCCATGACATGGTAGAATGGTATAGTGTTTCTTGCTTTGTTGTTGTCTTCTAGTTTTCATTCATGATACATGTTTCTTGGTTGCTATAGATCAATAGAGAACAAATTTGAGATATGCCCATGGAGGCACCTCAAAATTCCTGAATCTTCATAGCTTTTATGTTTTCTTCTTCCTTAGTTGCATTAAATAATTCTTAACTGCTCTTTAATAACTTGAGGATATTGTTGCTAGTTTCATTAATAGTTCTATGCATGTTGAGTAGGATGTATGGTGTGCCCTGCTTACCTATGACTGTCCATAGTTCCATCCATGAAACTATCTCTTTGACTGATTAAGATTATCATTTTGTTTGAACCAAGGAGGCCTAGTCCCGATCTAGCCCTTTGCCTAAAACTATGCAAATCTTATTGTTCAAAGTGCCCAATAACTTGAAGTACTGTGTTTAGGCATTCCGGCATAGTGTTTTGAGTTGTTAGTCCGTCTTATGTGTTTTCCCCAAAGTCTAATAGCCATTTCCCAAAGTTAGAGGGTCTTATACTTCTATGCATGGCTTGAATGTTTGTTTCTATGTGTTGATTAGTTTATAGTTACATTTTGCATGATTAAGGGTTTTCCTTACCATGTTATGCTATCTATTGAACCAGTCATGCTTGAAACTCTTTGTTGCTCACAAACTTGATGTCCATTTACTCCATTTTGCCCAAAGATCCTTTCTACCTTGAATCAAATCGGCCCTTCAACAGCCTTGTATCATCATCTAATAGCTTTCTTGAACTTTTGACCCCATATCCCAGTTAATATAACATCTTGTTACCTGTTCCATATCTTTGATCAGTTTCATCCCTCACAACTTAAAAAACCAAAACCAAAAAACATACTCCATAACTAGCCTAAAATTAGAACACGATAAGAAAACACATAGATATCCCTTACACATATAGAGAGAGCCCTCTCTGAGTCCAGGAAGGCTAGGTCCTTGGGCTCCAAAGCTTGGTTTGATGTTACACTGTCATTTGGCTTGCCAATCAGCCAAATCACGGGAACCTAACATGATGGATGGTGGATGATATTCATAAAGTGCCATAAACGGGGTCATTTTTGCTGCAATATGGAAGGAAGTGTTATACCACCATTCTGCGAGAGGTAACCACTTGACCCATTATGTTTGTTTATCAGATACAAAACAATGAATATATCCTTCCAAACATTTATTTACTATCTCAGTTTTACCATCGGATTGAGGATGATAAGATGAGCTATGAGCTAATTGAGTACCCAAATAAGAAAATAACTCCATCCAAAAATTTCTAGTAAAAATGGGACCTCTATCGCTCACAATAACCCTTGGATTTCCACGTAGCTCTTGAATTGTGTCCATAAATGTAGTAGCAACTGTACTTGATTTAAATGGATCAGATAATGCACAAAAGTTTGCATACTTGGTAAGTCTATTGACTACCACCATGATGACACTCTTTCCTTTGGACTTAGGTAAACCTGTGATGAAATCCATTGAAATCTCCTCCCAACGTTGACTTGGAATGGATAAAGGTTGTAGAAGACCCGGGGTCTTAATTGTCTCAAATTTATTCTGCTGGCAAACAAAACATTTCGCCACAAAATTTTGAATATCAGATTTAAGTCCATCCCAAAAAAATTATTTCTTCACCCTATGGTAAGTTTTTAAAAATCCGGAGTGTCCTCCTAAAGGAGAAGTGTGCAATTCCAAAGAATATTTTGTTTTAGTTGGGAATTCTTACAAAGATATAAGCGATCTTTGTACCATAAGGAATCATTTTTCCAACTAAATGTATCAGATGTACTAGGATCTTGCTGCAAATTTTGAATGAGTGTCCATACATCTTTGTCCTTCTTCTATTCATCTCTTGCTTCAGTTATCCAATCTGGTTGGATAATAGAAATGGCACAAAGCAATGCTTCCACCTCTTCATTCTTTCTTGAGAGTGCATCTGCAACAACATCAAGCTTTCCTTTTTTGTAGATTATTTCAAAGTCATAACCCAACATCTTTGTGACCCATTTTTGCTGCTCTTCTGAAGATAGTCTTTGTTCCAAAAAGTGTTTAAGACTATCATGATCATTTTTTACCTTGAAATGTCTTCCCATTAGGTAAGTTCGCCATTTCTTTAGTGCATGCAGTATTGCTAACATTTCCTTCTCATAAATAGGTTTCTGTAAATACTTTCCTTTGATTGGACGACTTTCAAAAGCAATGGGTCTTCCTTCCTGCATTAAAACTGCACCAATTCCATTTCCGGAGGCATCACATTCCACAATAAAGGTTTTTGTGAAGTCTGGCGTAGCTAAGACCGGTGCTAGGCACATTGCCTCTTTAAGATGTTCAAAGGCCTTAGTTGCTTCAGGAGTCCATGAAAATGCATCTTTCTTCAATAATGTTGTAAGAGGTGCTGCTATTCTCCCATAATTCTTAACAAACTTGCGATAATAGCCTGTTAACCCGAGAAATCCTCGCAACTGCTTTATTGTCTTGGGGACTTTCCATTCCTTAATGGCTTTAATTTTGTTAGGTTCTACTTTAACACCCTCGTGAGATATAATATGACCCAGATATTCCACCTCTTGTACTCCAAAGAAACATTTGGATGTTTTTGCATATAATTGTTTCTCCTGCAATAGTTTGAGCACCCTATCAACATGTTCAACATGATCCTTCCAAGACCTGCTGTAGATTATTATATCATCAAAAAATACTAGCACAAATTTTCTAAGGAAGGGTTTGAAAATGGAATTCATCAACCCTTGAAATGTAGAAGGTGCATTGGTAAGGCCAAAAGGCATGACCAAAAATTCATAATGACCCTCATGAGTTTGAAATGTTGTTTTTGGAATATCTTCAGTCTTCATTCTAATTTGATGATATCCCGAACGAAGATCCAACTTGGTAAAATAAATTGCTCCATGTAATTCATCCAATAATTCATCAATCAAAGGAATGGGAAATTTATCTTTAATGGTGAGCTTATTGAGCTCCCTATAATCCGGACACATTCGCCATGATCCATCCTTCTTGTGTACCAATACTACAGGAGCAGAGAAAGAACTTTGACCAGGTTGAATTATACCCGCCTCTAACATTTCTGCAATCATACGTTCAATTTCACTCTTTTGGAAGTAAGGATATCTATAAGGCCTAATGTTTGGAGGAACACTTCCTGGAATCAAATGAATAGCATGATCATGATCATGAATAGGTGGGAGTCCTTTGGGAGTTTCAAACACCTTGGAATGATTGTCCAAGACTTGTTGGAGATCTGCAGAAATAGATGATTTTGATGTCGGAACTTCTAGTGAGCATAATTGTGCAATTACGCCTCGTTGTTCTTTCTTTAGAAGCTTTGTCATGACATTAGAGCTTATTATCCTTCCTGGCTTCCCCGCAATACCCCGTAATTCGACTTCCTTTCCTTCTGAAAAAAATTTCAAGAAAGTTCTTGAAAATTAAAAGCTACCGTCCCCAAAGATTGTAACCATTGTACTCCTAGTACAACGTCAGCACCTCCCATAGGAATGGAAAGCATTGGACTAGTCAATACATATTCCCCCATGGTTAGCTTGATATTATGGCATTTTCCAGAGCAATTTATAGTTCCTCCATTTGCAACCATCACTTGACATTCCGGTGTTGGGTATAGGAAACAATTTAATTCCTTGGCTACCTTACAATGAATAAAATTATGGGTGCTACCTGAATCAATCAACACTATTACCTTTTTCTTCTTGATTTGTCCTTCTATCTTGAGAGTTTGAGGAGTGGTAATTCCCGCCAGTGCATTACACGATATGGTCGGATTCATTTCTTCCTCTTCTAGGGTTGGTTCCTGGTGTATATCCTCTTCTTGTTCATTTTCTTCTTCCTCTTCACAATCTATGTAAAATAATTTCTTCTCAACACACTTATGACCTTTAGTGTATTTTCTATCACAACCGTAGCAAAGCCCTTTTGCTCTTTTTTCTTCCAATTGTTGTGGTGTCAACCTTGTAGGTTGTGGAAATCTAGGCGTAGCAACACTTCCTTCTTTATAGAATTGAGTGGTAGGCTTCCTTGTCGCCATAATTTTACATTCAACTTTTCTTGCCAACCTGAATGCCTTCTCCAATGAATCAGGTTCCAAAACGCGAACTTCATGTTGGATGGTATCCTTTAAAGTGCCTAGGAAGAGATCAATCCTGTGTTCCTCTGTAAGATCAGTTACCCTTATATTCAATTTTTGGAAGTCCTCAATGTGCTGCCCCACTAAACCCTTTTGTTTGAGATTTATCAATTGGTTAAAGAAGGTGTTGCTCTTTGTATCCTCATAATGTGCTATCATTTCTTCTGTAAAAATTGACCAAGTGACAATTTTTTTACGGGAGCAAAGCCATCGATACCATACAAATGTATTTTGTTCTAAATGTAAAGTTGCAAAGCGTACCTTTTGTGTGTTTTGCACATTATGGAGATCAAAATATTGCTCCATCTATAGTATCCATGTTACAGGATCCTTTCCATCAAACTTCCTCATATCCATTTTTGGAATATGGTGGTTCTTTCCGCCAACATTAGAGTTTATGAAATCACGATTAACATTTATTTTGTTCTCATCATGAGTTTCCTCTACTATCTTTTCACCATTAGGAAACATTTCTTGTATCAACTTTGTCAAACCTTCTACGTCTGCTTTTAGATCATTCTTCATGTTTTCCATTTTTTTATCCATCTTAGCTTCCATGTCATCCATCTTATATTCCATGCCAGCTTCCATGCCATCTATCTTAGATTCCGCGCCTTTCTTCAAAACTTCCAGGTCATTTTTTGTTGCTCTTTGCGAGAGCGAAATTTTTTGCACTTGCTCTTGTAATTTTATATGTCATGTTGCCATTCTTCGTCTTCATGAGTCATAGTAGAGCCTTCTAAAGGCTTAATGGGTGTTGAATTCTTTTTAGGGGCCATTTTAGAAACCAATACTGATATCTATTCTACAATATGCCCTTGGAATCAATTCAACTTGATTCTTCAAACAAGACTTATGCAATTCGGAAAAAAAAATACACACCTTTTACTTGCTTTTGCAGAGCTCTATATTGAAATTGAATTATCTATACAATTGAAGATCCTCAATATCTGAAATTTGGCCCTATAGTAGTCCTCTGAAGCTTCTTTCAAATGCCACAGATCTGACTTGATTTGGATTCTTTAAGGCAAAGTTATGTCCAATGTCCCACAATGACCTAATTATGGACTGGTTCAGTAGAGAGAACTTGTATGACTTGCCACATGTCACTGTTTGCTCATTTGGCTCTAAAATTTATAGACAGGAAACGAAAATCCATGTTCTTCCAGTCACTTTTTACAGAATTCCAATCTGATGCTCAGAGATAGAGTTATGAATATTTTCCCACGACCACCTCTTTGAGATTAAATTAGAGAGTCTGAAAAAGACCTAACTTCCATAGATCATATCTCCGAATATATTGTGAACCAAGCTTTGAAATTTTGCAACGATGTTCCTCAGGATCTCAACTTCGAGTTCTACAAATTTCAGCTTCTGAACCTTCGTAGAAAAACATTTATAGCGAAAATTCCGCGATGACCTTTTTAAGTGAAATTCAGGAGCCTGCAAAAATCCCTACCTTCCACAGATCATATCTCTGAAAATATTTTTAACTAAGCACTAAAATTTTGTGACAATGTTCCTCAGGATTTCGGCTTTGAACCTTAAAAATTTCTACTTCTAAACCTTCGTAGAAAAAAAGTTATAGCGAAAATGCCACGATGACCTGTTTGGAGTAGTGAAACACTAGAATCCAAAGCTCTGATACGAAATGTTGTGAAACCATCTCCAAAAATAGAAGAAAAGAGATATCAACGCCTTATAAATAAGCCACTTCGAGGGGGAAACCTCCAATACATTACATAAATGAAAAATTCTTGGATGATTCAAATTACAAAACCTCCTTTCTATATATAGGTGTCCATGGGGCCACAATGTAATCCTAGCCGACCTAACAATAATAATTTAAGGGCACAATAATAACAATATGGGTGTTACAGGGGTACAATAATAAAAATAAGGGGGTTACACTAACAACAATAAGGGATTATACTAGTAATATAGGGACCTAACAATTATTCAGTACTCAAATACCATATCAATATGACAACAATTGATATCAATACTTAAAAATATCCTACTTCTAAACACATTTGTGATACGTTGCAACATCTCCAAAGAAAAGCATAGCTTCATTATATTCTTCAAACGTTCAACATATGTGTATACTATCAAATATTTTCCTTGCATGGCTTTGTCCTGTCACAATTCGAATTGTTATATTATCATTACTTCTTCAAGTATCAATATAACTTTTATGCTTTATATTTCTTGTGAATCTTATCATTAAAATTGTAGGAGAAAGGATTCTTTCAATATTTGTAGTTATTATGACCATCCTTCTTCAAGAATTAGTTATGAATATTGTAAGGAAACAGATCAGATATTTTCCACAATCCTATGGACTAAATGAGAATTAGATTACAATGACTGGATTTTCAACCTTGAATGCATACCGAGATTTGACCTTTCATTATTGGAACAAGGGTAAACAGCCCCAAAAAATTTGATACAACTCATACTGCAAAATATCTTCATTTGTCAGTTATGTTGAAAAGTGATCAAAATGGCATAAGAATGTTTCCAAAGGAAATTTGAATTCAAAAAAAAAAAATTTGATGGTGTATACATTAGAATAGTTTGGTTTCTTTAAAGTTCTCCAAGATGGAAAGCCAAATTATTTTTGCTTCTCTTGCAAGTAATTTCAATATTATATTATTGCGTCGATTCTAAGTGGTATAAAGGGTAAATAATGAAGAAAAATACTAAGCTCTATTGATCATAGTATTTTTAAAATCCAAGGATCTCTATGAGATAATTGTCTCAAAAACATCTAAATTATTCCTATCAAATTTCCCAAAATTCAGAGAGATTTTGGTCTACAGAGTTTCATCATAGGGGAAAGAATTGATTAGGTGTTCTGTTATGTCTTGTTTGTTCTTGTAGAGAGGAAAATACGAAGGACCCTCGAAACCTTTATTTTTAAGCAGATCCTAGGTCAAGGTTCTCTTCCTAACCAATATCCAAAGAACGTGCACCAATATTTTTTGGAAAATTGGCATTGTTAGGTTGACTAGTGGAATCAAGCGTGTTGGAATTGTTCTCAAATAGGCTAGAATTGATGTCATCTAGGTTAGGATGGCTTTGGTGTTGCTTCAAATTTCAAGCTCAAGTGGAGTCTCATGGTTGTTGTAGACTTTATTAGAGAACCATCATAGTAACAAGTTAATTAAATAAGATAAAATTTTATAACTATGGTTGTTGGATTTCCTAAGATTTGAAGGCATGTCTTCCTTAAGATATCAACTTAGGTGCTTCTAGAAATATCGTTGTTGTATTGTGCTTAGAAATAGATTTCCAATGGTATGTTGAAGTCCAAAAAATACTCCCTAATAAAAATATATTACCATCCAAAGTTAGGTAGGCCAAAAGGAGTCAAAGGTTGTAGATCCAAAGTTAGTGAACTCCAATGGTGTCACTAGTATGACATTTATCCAAAAATGATGAATCTCTTGGTAGAAAAAATGATATAGGGTGAGGCTAAATAGTGGTTATGTTCCCACCATCTAGTCATATAAAAGGAGGTGGTCCATGCTCTCCCAAAAGTTAGAAAAAATAGGGTTCTCACATTGGGTGGTTTTCCTAAACCACTGATCATAGGATTGACAAATTTAGTTAAAAGTGGGTCTCCTCCCCCTTAGACCACAAAACTGCGATAGGAGGGTTTGCATAAAACCATCAATGATAATGGTAAGGTGCAACATAGAATAATAAGGACAATGTTTCCCATGGGGAAGAATAATTGGACCAATCAGAAGCTTAGGACAGCTAGCATGGGTGCCACATGGGACACGTCACAGTAGAATTCCCCCCCCAAGGAGTTTCAATGGTAGGTCAAGACCAAAGTTTTAGGATACAAGGTCTGGGGTGAGTTGGGAAAAATTCCACATGAAACATTCCAATTTGATGATGAATACAGGTAGATGCACTGGTGGCAGTAGTGATGGCAGATGGCATAAGCATCTCAAAGGCCTAGGATGATGTCAACATGCATTAGGGGAAATTTGAGGTCTAAAATGGGCCTCTTAAGAAAAATGTACAAAAAAAATTAACTTTTTAAGAACCAATAGGTTCAAGATGATGATGTCAACCACGAGGGATGATTCATCATTTTTTACGTAAAAGGGCAAAAATATTAAAAAATAATAAAATAATAAAACTACTTTTTCAACTTGTATTTTCTATTTATCTCCCAATTTTTTTACTCAAGTTTAGAGCGGGAGTACTCGTTGGATGAAAAATTGAATTACACATCCAAGGAGTACCCATTTTGCATATTTTTGATGGACCCTGCTGCACGAAGAATGCGAAATACATAAAAAACATGATTACAATCACGTTTTTCATGTATTTCTAATTTTTTGTGTAGCAAGACCCATGAAAGTGTACAACATGGCTACTCCTTGGATGAGGAATTAAATTTTTCATCCAACGAGTACTCCTGCTCGAAATTTGAGTAAAACATTTGGGAGATAAGTTGAAAATATGAGTTGATAAAGTAGTTTTTTCCTTTTTCCCTCTAAAATTTTATGATGTAATCAAATGTTATTTTACTATTTCCACTATTATTTTATAATTTCCTTAGGAGGCCCATTTTAGACCTCATAATTCCCTTAATGACATCATGAGCTTAAATTTCCAGGACATGTGGCACTCTAGGAAGATGACATGTGGCGTGCAGATTTGGCATTTTTGGGTACCTAAGTGAATTGAAAATGAGTGACATGTAGCACCTGTAAGAAAATGACACATGGAAATGGAGTATAGTGTAACATAGGTGGAATATAGGTCAGCATGAAAGAAGGTAAACATTATCTTGTTAAGTTTCTTATGGGTGCAAGTGTACAAGTGTGGTCTGACGTAGACACATCATCTCAGAGGTTACTCCTTATGATTTTCGTTTGCAGCATGTAAAAGTCTAGGTTGACGAAGCACCTAGATACAATGGCATCATTGTGGCATTGATAGGTCATCCTAAAAAAATTTTAATTCGTTGGTGACTACAGTATATGGTCCCATAGGGACACATAATCCGAGATGTATGTCCACAACATTTTTCAAAGGAGCACAATTTAGAAATGTCAAGGTAACAAATGCGGGTGATGGGAAAGTTTCAAGAATTTTTATGTCTAGTTAATTGATGAAAGGCATGCCCATGGATTGATTTTGTGAAGGTATTTTGTGTTAAGTGACCAAGGGAATTCAAATTTATTACAACAAAAAAGCACTATGGGGAGTTGAAAAAGGGACCTTGGGATTATCATAACACCTTTGGGATGAATTTAAAGTGTTGAGGGCTTGACACATGTGGTACGAATGGGTCGACAATGTATTTGGAAAGGTCCCTCCATATTTTGCACTCATGCTGAAATTGGTTATTTTTCATAATTGGAGTTACCAGGGTTTGAATGAATTGGTAGCTAAATCTAAAAGGACTAGTGGAAATGGTATATTTGGAATTATTGGTGACTAGAGAGGCATGGGGATAGATATAAAGAGGACCATGATTTGAAGAGCGAATTTTTGGGCCTAGTTCAAATAGAAAAAGCTACGCCTAAGTGTCCCTCACGTCATGAAGAATTTAATGTGAATGGACCTGTGAATATTGTGATTAGACCAAGATTAGAGAAGCCATGCCTAGAATTTAATAAAATTAATTATGCACTATAGTATAAAGTCATTAAGATAACATTCTAAATTTAATACCACTATAACGGCTAAGTAATATGATGTAACAGGTAGATTGTGTTCCACACTGAGACTACACACTTAGTGAGAGTGATGAGATGACAAAGCCAACATTTGTATATGTGTAACAGAGAAAAAATACCATGGATTGTGGCAGTTCACATTTTGGGGTGATGCAATATTTTTGTGAGTTGAGAAGAGTATATTAAGTGTGATAGGGTTGCTACAAGAGGTTGCGAGAGCTTGAGGAGGAGAAAATTCTGGGCGTACCTGTGGAGAAGACAATGAAGAGAGAAGGAATTGTTGAAGGTATCTGGGTCGAGAACATTGTGGAGAATGTATGTTATGAACAAGGAGAGCATAATGAGATGTATAATGTGGGAAGAATGAGTAGAAATTAGATGAGTACATTTTATGTTTTTTTAATGAGATCAGAGGGCCAAGTTGGTGATTTCAAAGCTGAAACAACACATAGTGAGTGCCAATAGAAAAGAGTATCAAATTGTTTATTGAGTGTAGTTTGTTTCCTATAAATAAGGGAGTTGGGGCTTCCATTGTAGTAGGTATATGAAGATATATCAGAATTTCGGTCCTCTTTCAATTTGGTGCTTTCACAAACCCTAAAGTTGGTGCTTCAGGAAAGCTAAATAGGTTTCTACGAAGAAGGGAGTTGGGGCTTCATTCTAGTAATGGCCTACTAAGATAATTTAAGGGAGTCGATGATTCCTGTGAGTGGTGTCTCAAAAAAAAATTGATGTAATAGAGTATGGGCTCTTATTTACATCATAAAACAAATACTAGTTGGATTTTCCCTTTAGTTTTCCATGTTAAACATCTATGTGTCATGTGTATGTTTCTCACGGTGTGTGTTCATGTGATGGTTTATGTTATTGATACCTTTTTTTGTTGGTAATGACTCACATGAATTATTTCCAAGATTGAATGATAAATCTGAATTTGAATAATAGTTTAAATTATCCTTAATATTGATTCCCCCCTATCAGTATTAACATTGTTTCCAACAATTGGTATCAGAGATAGGTCATTCAATAACATATTAACTTCTTGAAGGTAGATCAAAAGGGAACATGACTAATCAAGATTTCCAAACGCTAGAAGCAGTACTATTTTTTAATGGACCAGAATATACTCTATAGAAAGTAAGAATGGAAGCCCATTTAATTGATTTGGATATTGATGTATGGTGCTCCAATTTGAATAAAGAAGAGATTAAGTATAATGGGGAAGCCAAAGGGATTCTCTTGAAAGGGCTATGATATTTAGATTCAGATAAAGAAAAAAATTGTGAGTTTGCAGGAGAAATATGGGAAAAGGTTCATTGTATATATGGAGATGAAAGTCATAAAGCTCAAGCTAAAAATGAAGCATATTGTTGCTGAAGTAGTGAGTCAAATACTAAAAAATCTAGTGTTGTATATGAGAATAAGAGGAGGAGGAAGAAGAAGAAATCATCTCAAAGGATTGATGTTTAGAAGACCAAATATTTTCCTTCCAATAGTCAAGTTGTTTCTCATCACTCTTGAAATTGGGATGAATGAGAGTCACATGAGAGACCAAATGTTACACAGTAATTTGTCACCGTCCCTACCATTCCCCGTCCCGCACAATGAAGGACCCATTATGTGACCTGTGAACACTATTATGCCTTGAAAATATCATCAATGCATCCCTCTGAGTATGAGCTTCATTTTCCCTTGAGACATCTCCTTGTAAAACTCATGAAAAACAGCTCTTTTTGCATTGGCGCGGGTAGACAGTTCAGTGCTCGCGCCAATCAGGGAAATCCTGTAAAGAGGTCGCGCCACTTGGCGCTCTGTCATAGAGCAGCAATCGCGCCACCCATTTTAGGGACTGTTTTTTAAATATGGATGGCGGAAGTTGAGTTCGAACAAACTCACAACCATTGCCTATCTTGAGTTGGGAGGTTTGGCTGCGGGAGTTCTATGGAAGGGAAGTAGTTTTGCCACCTTCTATGGAACCTTCCTTGTTGATAGGGCCAATCCCATAATAATAGGGATCCCAACTCCCTCCTTCCCCCATCTATAAAAGCTTGCTCAGATCCATGGCAAGCTAGTCTTGAAGTGCTGAAGCTTTGCATCTCCCTATTCCCAAGTGCCTTTGTGCTGTAAAGAATCCCTTCTTTCCCTTAAGGCCCATTCAAGCGAGGAGACCATTGTTACGAGACTCGGGAGAGGTTTCCCTTTCCTTGGCGAGCTTTGCGAGACGTGGACAACCGGAGACCCGTTCGAAGGAAGCTGCGACGTCAGAACTTGGTTGTAACTTCTATTCGTTTATTACTTAATAGATGACTATGATTATGGTTCCACTCCGTTTTCCATCATGTTAATGCAAGTAATATCTTTTCTGACCGATGTTTAGTTATGTATGCTGGTTCCTATGCTTGTATCTGTTCGTTTCTTCTATGTGCAGGTGTTCATCTGCGGAGATCGTGGAAGGATTGTGATCTGCCAAGGCTGAAGGACGGGGACACTTCTTCTTCAGATCATAGCGTTGGAATCCAGGTAGGCTTCTATACCAAGTCTTTCATTCGTAATTAGGAGCTTGCGTCATAGCATTGTTTGTTTGTTGCTAGACCCCTGCTGGGCTAGTAGGGATCGCCTCTGTCCGCAGAGGGGATTTACCTCCTCAACAAATTGGCGACTCCACTGGGGATCGTCCGGTTTTCCTTGTCTCGTTTATGATTGTTTCGCTTTGATTGTTTCTCCTTGCTTGATGAACCTTCTAGGTTGGATTCTTTCATTGTTTTAGCTTCTTGGTTTGCTTAGCTTGTATTGGTCTGCTTCTGGAATAGCTTATTTTTATTTTTTATTGAGGAACTCGACTGGCGCGGTTTTTAACCCGACAATCGCGCCACTTGGCGCTTGTTGCTTTTGTCCGTCTCGCGCCAATTGGCCTCTGGCGCCAGTTTCAAGCCCACAGTCGCGCCACCCCTGTGATTTTTTTGAGTTTCTTCATTTGTTAGCTTTCTGGACTTGACCAGTGCTTCTCTTCTTGATTTCCCGACTGTCTGAGTGTGTTGGAGTCTTGTTTGGCTGGAATTCACCTATGTCCTTTGGTTGTTTGCTTCTTTCTACCGATTTCACGTTTTGAGCCCTAGGGCATCTAGTGGCTTAGTGTATCGAGCCCTCCTTGGGAGTTTAGGTGTCTTGATTGTCCTGTCAACTTGTTGATTGGTTCTCCGCACTCTCTTAACAGTCTTTGATTGTTTTGCTGCGTCTTTTGAGTGATTGTTCATTCCTTCATTCGGAATTCGTTTGCCCTTGCTTTGGACCTAGATCACACGGTCCATTGGAAGTTTTTGAGTCTTTCTTCGATTTGAGAGACTTTGGGTCGATTTAGAGATCTGATTGATTGCATTGTTGAGTGAATTTTGTTTGTTTCGCTCTCTTGGATATCATTTCTCAAATTGTTCCTTTTGTTTTCAGTGCACATTAGCCATTAAACATTGAAAATAAAAAAAAAATCTCTCTTGCTTTTGTTAATTAGTGCAAATTGTGATCTTTTTCCATATCGCTAGTGATTAGTGTTTGAATGAAAAGTGTGCAATTGCATTAGTTGCATTAGAAACATTGTTGTTTGTATTCCGTTCATTTCGTTTGTATAAAAGCTCTCAACTCTTATTTAACTAGTTTTCATCGAACGAAATGTTGCACTATGGCATATAGCTTGCATTTAGGAGTCTTTCGAGACACTACATACGATAGGGCCTGGAAATTGAAACTTAATTGAAGATCAACTGTAAAATTTATTCAATTAACCTAAGGCAACATTGGAACTTAACGCAACATACTTAGAAGGTCTAGGCTAGAGACGTGTTCCGGCGTCGTTAAACCTAGCAGCTGTCGTTCGCCTGTTGGCTTTAGACAGCACTAGCACGGACTTGCGCTCCCCGTACCGTCGCGTATATAAAGGGAGACCCCTATAGGTTTTTCAATCCTTTATCCACAGGAAGCCGAGTCTGCCGCCCTATACCCGTGATACACCGAACACAGCATTCGGGGAGACTACCTGCACGTACGGAAAGTCCTTGGTCGATTTCTGCTTCATTTTTGAAACCAAGGTGTATATTGCAGTTCACGGATATTTGGTACACCCTTTGTGCCTAGTTTTTCCTGAGCAGTCATTTGGTCTTTTCTGACTCCCTAAACTCGAAAAGACCGTCAAGCGCTTGTCCTTTCACGCTTGTATCAACTCTGAAAGAGATAGAGTCATATTTTTATCATTTCTCGACTCTTAAAACATGAAACGGTAGAATTTCTTATTTTCCAATGTGGTAAAATTAATCACCCACGATTACACACCTAATTAGACATTGCTTGTTAACCGTTTGATCGTGTGCCCTTAACTCTTTTTCAGCCCGTGTGTGGTTTTGAGTTTGATGGCAACTTTTTCAGAGTTTACCAACCAAGGAATCCCCTCAAAAGGGAATCCTGGTCATTTTCCTCCTTTTGGAAATGTTGGTGCTCCTTACATGGCGACGTTGTCCCTTCCGGGATTAACGGTTGGGTTGCCTGTTTGGTTGTTCTCAACCTCTGTAATTCCGAATGTCTCCACTACTGTTCAATCAGTTCCTCCGACGGAACAACATCATGTTGATTCCAAGGTGGACCTCTCCCCTTCTTCGCCTGTTTCTGCGTCCTCATCTTCTACTTTGCCTGGTGAAAGCCTGGATTCGAGTAACCAGGTGGCTAAAAAGAAGAAGAAGAAGACAAAGAAGAAGAAGTCTGGTAAGCGAGAGGCTAAATGTGCAGCTACTGCCTCTGAGAAGTCTCCTCTTGATAAACCTTCCAACCCTCCACGGAAAGTCAAGTTCCCTTGCCTGTTGTGCACGGGAGACCATCTTCTTCGAGACTGCCCTGGCATTCCCAAGGTGCTCGAAGTATGGTCCAATGGCCGCCCACCGTTGCCTTTGGCTTCCGGGAGTCAAGTTGGGGGCACGTCTTCAGCTGCTGTTGATAAGAACTCTAAGAAGCAGGGTAAGATCACCAATCCCTGTAAGTTGTGTGAAGGGCATCATGCCATTCACCTTTGTCCTTATATGGATGAAGCCAAGCAAGTCTTGGACAACCCAGTCGGTTCTACACCACGCCTTCCACCTGGTTACAATCGGCTTTCTTTGAGTCCTCCGCCAGCTGATCCTACGATTGGTCAAGAGTCATCCTTGGTCGATCCCACTCCCCCAGAAATTCAAATTCACGAATCCATCCCCGACCAACCATTGGTCGTGGGATCGGTTGAACTGGCCCCGTCCACGGTGCACCAGGTCTTTTCTGTCGAGAGTGGACCTCACACCCCCCATGTCCTTCTGATCTCTTCAGATTCTTCAGACTTGGAGAAAGATTCTCCTGTCCCTGTACTTCAAGAAGCCCCTCCTCCGCCTCCCATGATGGAGGCTACGGAGGATATTCCTCCCACCTTCGAGATGGAGGTCATGGAGGAAGCTTCTTCTACCATAACATCAGGGGAAGACCTTCGCGCGTCGATGGTAGCCCCTCCGAGTAGCTTGGTCGCTTCCTTTGACTGGAATCGATTTGCAGGATTTCGCCTTCCGTCTTATGTGCCTTTCGAGATTACAGTACAGGCTTTTGGTCTGGTTGTACCCAACACCATTATAGACGAAGGTGCCTCTGTTAGTATTCTGTCATCAACTACCTGGCAAGCTTTCGGTTCGCCGCCGCTTGCGCCCGTTACGCAGAATCTGTTGACATTCAATAGAAGAACGAGTCAACCGTTGGGGATCCTTCCAAGGTTACCTGTTACTTTGGGAGGCAAAACCGTCCATATGGATGTGATGGTCGTTCCAGGCCCCTTGGATTTCAATCTGCTTTTGGGGCGTGATTACACCTATGCCATGGGAGCGCTCGTCTCCTCCCTCTTTCGTGTGGCCTGTTTTCCGCATGAAGGAAGGATCGTGACCATTGATCAGCTGTCATTCTTTGGTTCTAATGTGGCAACTGGTCCGCCATCACCCCCTCCTGGTTTTTATCCACCTGTTGTCTCTGCCCCACCGCAGGTCAACTATGTGGCTACTTACCCCGTGCCTGTGCTCAGTGATGATGCCGTTGTGCATAATGTGCTGGGGGCATTGGGGCCTGACTTCCAGGACGTTTCCCTTCCATCAGGAGTGGAGCTCTTGGAAGCACCACCTTCTTGTTCATTTTGATGTAAGTCGGTTAGAGCACGGTTTCCTCCCTGGGTCAAGCTCTTTTAAAAATGAAACCAGGATCTCGGAGCATAGTTCTTTCATCTGTGTCAAGCTCCTTAAAACATGAAACAAGTGGTTTGAGGATAGTTCTTTTAAGTATGTCAACCTCGTTAAAATAATGAAACACGAGCATGTTCAATTCGACTTCTTGTTTTGAACCTTCACTCCATTTTCAATGGACTGAAGCTTGGGGGGCATGCACCTCGAATTGAGACACCATGCTGGGGGGCATGCCCGTCTTCCTCATTTCAAGCCTAGTTTGCATATGTGTGTGTTCATGTGTGCTTTTAAGCTTGCGTAAAAATGAAATGTGTGATTAGATACATTGTGTGAATACATTTCGCATTGGGTCGTTTGTTATGTAACTGATACATTAGATTAAATTTGTATTAGACATTCACATGACATATAAAAACATCATCATATGTAAAGAAAGATCCATCCAGAAATAGTCATATGTATATATATATATGTGTGTCGAAATGTTTGCGCAATGTGCATCACAAAACTCAAAAAATATACATAATTGTCTTAATACATCCGGAGATGCTATGTCTCTCAAAAAATAGGTGTAGCATAAATCCTAGAGACTAATCCGCATGGTGCTCATGATAGCACATCACTGCACGCACTAGCCGCCTCAGGATTCGGTGGAGCCGGTTTGGAACTCCCACCGTATGGCGCTGGTACTCCATCGGTACGTCTGATAGCCGGGCATAGTCTGGGATCCCATGGGAAATCCCCTCGAGGTTCTGGACCAGTGCCTCTCCTCCGGTGCCTTCCCCCTGGATCTCAGGGGCGAGTTGTGTCCTCCGGGAGATAGGAGACATCCCGGCTGGTCTCTCAGGTCCTACATCTGCATGCATATATAATTGTGTTAAGAAAAATGTGTATTAACAAAAAAACATATAAACATAAAATCAAAAATATGAGGTCTTACCCAGCTCCTCGTCCCAGTCATCTCCTTCTGGTAGTGGGAGATCTGGGTCCCCGGTAAAGTCAGTTCCCGAATAGGGCCAATCTTCCATGACGATCAGCTGGCGCCGTAGCCACCTAAAGAACTCTGGCCTCCAGGACATCTGTTGGCCACCTCCAGATCTGGGCATCAGTGCTGCCCAGCGAGCCATTCTCGGCTCTCGTGGTATCGGACTCGCCACATGGGCCTCTTGGCCCTGGAAGGTTGGTATGCGTTCTAGAATGAACGATACCAAGATGGAACCATACCCAAACTGCTTCAGTTTCCCCTGTTTGCACTTTGTGAGTTGCCTTTTCATATTGATGGTCACAGCTGTTGCCCAATCATACAGTCGGGGACCCATGCATTATGAGGCTAACAGGAGTTGAGTCTTCGTGGCCTCGTGCGGAGCCTGCGACCCAGCAGCCCGCGTAATGGTGTGGAGAACTACTCTCAGTGCTAGATCAGGGATGGTGGAGATGTATACTTTCTTACTTCCTGATCCTATTTGTGCCCCTCGGCACACCCGCGCCATTACCTCTTCCATATTTTCCCCTGATGGTCTGCTCCCAGTCAGTACAGGGATTGGACCTCTGCGGGACAATCCAGTAATGAAATAAATGTCAGTGACCTCCAATTCCAGCACCTGGTCTCGTATTCTGAATACTTGGTCATTTTCATCCCAGATGTTGATTAGATATTGGAGAAGCTTGGGCTGAGCTCGTAAACATGGCGTGAGGAAGAACTTTTTCAATCCGTAGTCTCTCAGAGCGTTCATGCAAGCCTGGCTTTGCATGGCCTCTTCATCCTCATCTCCGTGTTCTCGTTCCTTCCATTCAATTGCCATTTTGAGTGTTTATCTGCATTCACATGGTCAAAAGCCCCTGATTAGATCTTTGGTGAGCTTCAAATTTCAAGGAATTTGGTGTAAATATCGGAATTTTAGGCGAAATTTTGGGTTCCGCCGCTGGCGCGACTGTTTTGCTAACAGTCGCGCTAGGTGGCGTGGGCCTTTTGGTAAAAAGAGCTCAGTGGCGCAGGTCCGTGCCCGATACCCGCGCCACTGGGCTCGGCCCTAAAATTTTAAAAGTGCCCTTACAGAACTGATTTATGAAGGGAAATCATTAAAAAATGTATGGAAATGAAGAGAAAAGGAGCGCCTCTTACCTGTGACAGACGAGACGTTGAATGGTTGCCTGGATTGGTCGCAATCACCGTCAGAAGATTCTGCTCCAAATGGACCACTGTTGCTTTCCACAAGGTAAATAGTAAAAAGTAATTTCATTTTTTACCAATTAGACATATTTATAACTTTTTCACGTTAAATGAGCTTTAAAAGTTATTTTTGTCAAATATTTGCATGTATTATGTCGAAATGGATTTTACGCTTGCTTGGTATGTGCAGCAACAGGTTTTTGCAACTTAAAAGGTGGAAACGAGTTATATTTTATACTTTTTCGGACTCGGTAAATACACGAAAAAGTCACTCTGGAGTCATCTTTCAGCTCTTTTCTGACTCTCTAAATATGAAAAGATCGCCGAGGCCCTTGTCGTTTCGATCTCGTTAAAATTGACACGAATCGACATTCACCCAGTATAATTTTAACCCTTTTTCGGGCTGGGATGGATTGATTACGAAAAAGGAATACCCTAGCCTATCGCGACTAGGAGGTTTTCCCGGATATTGTTTTCTACCTTTTCGGATCTGGGGAACTATTTACGAAAAGGGACCTGTGGAGTTTTCTTTTCCGCCGTCTTTTCAAACTCTCTAAACATGAAAAGATGCCGAGTTCTTCCTTTGTCAGACTCGTTAAACCCTGATGACATTGGATTTCGTCGAAATGACGTTCTCCGAGTTTCTCCTTCCTAGGACTCGTTAAATGCACTAGGATGGATTCGCCCGAAGGGCGGACTTATATCACAAGCATATGCTATCCCCTTCAAGCTTGTTATCAAAATAATTGGGGTACTCGCCAGAAATGGTGGGGGAAAATGGAACCATAGTCGTTTTCGTCGGCAGTATGTCGCTCTTGAACATGGCACTTGTCTGCATTCGTGTCGGGTTGGGGACATCTCATCTCGCTGCTTCACTTTGCATCCATGGGTTTGGGTAATCTCTTTTGACCTCTCATCTGTTCACTGCCTCGTCGCCATGACCTTTGATCCGTTGATGTCAAATACTGCCAAGTCCATTGTCGTGTCGTTCATGTGTTCAAGAGAAGTTGGCCTCTGCAAATATCAACCTTCCTCTGTTTCTCGTATGATCCTGATTCACAACAAAACATTATGTTCCTCTGTCTCGTGTCGATGATGTGGGAATCATTATGGCCCACCTTCGATCAAGGTCATTTCCTGTCGACTTCAACTCATTATCCAGGAAGTTGGTCTAGAGACTCCTGATGGTACCTTGGAGCCTGCATGCCTCAATGGCAGGTTCGTCGCATTCGACGTGAAGTTTACATCATTGACTTCCGATCGAGTGATTCTGCGGGTGTTCGACGTCAACTCATTTATTCACACGCCGTAGATTGTACCTGTAGTACCTTGAGAACCATTGTCATTATTGGTGGTTTCTCTCGCATCTGTTAACGGCTTTCATCATTGGCTGGTAATCAGACGATGTTCTTGCATGTTCGACATCAGCTCACACATTCGCATGCTAGAACTTGTACTTGTTTGGGTCGAGATGGAGCGCAAGACCCTGGATTATGTCTGTTGTAATCCAGGCTGCGATTGTGGATTATTATCATTATGTACATGACTCACCGATTGGATGGCTGCGACCATACCTGAGTCTATTTTTTTGATCTTAGTTGGATGGCTATGCCCATACCCTGGATCCGGATTATAGCATACTCTGTTCGGATGGCTGCGTCCATACCATAGATATACATCATGTACTTGAGATATCAGTTGTATCTTTCTGTGCAGGTTTTCCGACGGCGGGCCTTCAGTTGGACATGTTCTCGTAAAGCATTTCACCCCTCTCTCTCGGGCCTCATGCTTTAGGGGGCATCTGTTACACAGTAATTTGTCACCGTCCCTACCATTCCCCGTCCCGCACAATGGAGGACCCATTATGTGACCTGTGAACACTGTCATGCCTTGAAAATATCATCAATGCATCCCTCTGAGTATGAGCTTCATTTTCCCTTGAGACAACTCCTTGCAAAACTCATGAAAAACAGCTCTTTTTGCATTGGCGCGGGTAGACAGTTCAGTGCTCGCGCCAATCAGGGAAATCCTGTAAAGAGGTCGCGCCACTTGGCGCCCTGTCATAGAGCAGCAATCGCGCCACCCATTTTAGGGACTGTTTTTTTAAATATGGATGGCGGAAGTTGAGTTCAAACAAACTCACAACCATTGCCTATCTTGAGTTGGGAGGTTTGGCTGCGGGAGTTCTATGGAAGGGAAGTGGTTTTGCCACCTTCTATGGAACCTTCCTTGTTGATAGGGCTAATCCCATAATAATAGGGATCCCAACTCCCTCCTTCCCCATCTATAAAAGCTTGCTCAGATCCATGGCAAGCTAGTCTTGAAGTGCTGAAGCTTTGCATCTCTCTATTCCCAAGTGCCTTTGTGCTGTAAAGAATCCCTTCTTTCCCTTAAGGCCCATTCAAGCGAGGAGACCATTGTTACGAGACTCTGGAGAGGTTTCCCTTTCCTTGGCGAGCTTTGCGAGACGTGGACAACCGGAGACCCGTTCGAAGGAAGCCGCGACGTCAGAACTTGGTTGTAACTTCTATTCGTTTATCACTTTAATAGATGACTATGATTATGGTTCCACTCCTTTTTATATCATGTTAATGCGAGTAATATCTTTTCTGACCGATGTTTAGTTACGTATGCTGGTTCCTATGCATGTATCTGTTCGTTTCTTCTGTGTGCAGGTGTTCATCCGCGGAGATCGTGGAAGGATTGTGATCTGCCAGGGCTGAAGGACGGGGACACTTCTTCTTCAGATCATAGCGTTGGAATCCAGGTAGGCTTCTATCCCAAGTCTTTCATTCGTAATTAGGAGCTTGCGTCATAGCATTGTTTGTTTGTTGCTAGACCCCTGCTGGGCTAGTAGGGATCGCCTCTGTCCGCAGAGGGGATTTACCTCCTCAACACCAAAATACTTAGAAGTTAAGCTATTGTTATGTGATAATTGCAAATAAATAGGTCACTTATCATCTATATCTTCATATGAATCCTCTACGGATAGGGATAGTCATACATATAACATTTGTTATCAAGAAATACCTACTTTAGTATTTATAGTTAATGGGTGTAACTCTGAAGAAGAGGAAGAAATAATCCAAGAAGATAATAAGAGAATGCATAGTAGTGATGATGAAGGTATACTTATGAGACCCGTGGAAGATTCCCTAGAAATGGAAAGGAATCTAGATCTCTGTGGTGACTCTATTATCACCTCTGATAGTGAATAAAATGATATGAATGAAAGGATTTATTCTAGGAATAAAATGATCCCTGCTCTAAAAGAGATCAAGGAGCTATAAAAAAAAATCCTAAGAAAAAAGAGCAGTTGCATGAATATGAGCTTGAGAATGAGAATTTGAGAAAAATAATTCTTAACTTGAATCCTCAATAAGGGTGGTTCAATATTTTGAATGAGATTTTGAATAGAAAGCTGTATGAGAGAGAAGCCTTTTGTGAGATATTGCAAGGTGAAATAGTCCCATTGAGACATGATTTAGAGGAGGCTAATCATAACCTATCTCAATATTAGAAGATTAAAAATGGATCCAAGACCTTGGAAGAAATTCTATGTAATAAAAGATCCCTTATCATCAAGATAGGTTTTGGATTCAAAGAAGAATCAAGCTCAAATAAGGAAGAAATGAAAGAATCATCTAGCTAGGTTGATATAGTTATAAATTCCAATAATAATAAAAGAATACAAGTTGGTGGACACCATTAACAGTGAGGGAAGAAACAACAATAAATGGTTGCTCAAGGAAATGATCCATTTATGATAAAATCTCCTTGGAGGAATTTCCTTCATAAAAATATCTAGGAATTGACATCCATCGTAAGTTAAATTGAAATAAAAGCATTGATAAAATCATAAATGGAGATTGCAAACATTACCATGTGCTTTAAAACAATTTTAGGTTGATAAATATTTGGATTTGGTATTAAAAAATTATCCTCTTTGATACTCTTTTCACGCCTATTATTTTATATGGATGTGAGGTTTAAGGTTGCAGTATATCGAGAGAGCCATGGAGGAAGATTTAACAAATCCAAAAGAAATCTATAACATATAACCTCAAGGTTAAAGGAAATGATCCATACACTATCCTCTTAATTGAAACATTTATTTCTCCCATTGAAAGCATCATTATGAGCCCCACCTTCGAATCAGGAAAGGGTGCCATAAGGATTCATATTCTTGGGTAAACCATTGAGGAATAAAGAAGGATATAGTCTTACAAAATTTGGTTAATATAAAAAATATTATTACTTCCAAATTTAAGGAGAAATTGTGGGGAAATAAATATCTCAAGGGAAAAAGGAAATGAAAATATTATAAAGATGTGATCAACTTCAATCTAAAAAACCAAAATTATCTCTCTGTCTAGATTATTGTTAAGAATAAAATGAACAATCCCAATATTAGAACTAATTCTCATGAGCTTGATAGTGAATTGAGAATTGATCAATTTTGAAAATGCCATGGGATAAAAGATTTTATCACCTATGACATCCTAATAAGGTTGAAGATTAAATGAAATTTCTCTTAGGTTGTCCATCTTATACTCACATTCTATCTAATTTTTGAAATATGTGTCACACTACCAAATTTCATGACCTTTTTAACTTAGAAAAACTGTGGTGAACTGGGAGTGCTTCTCTCACTTGTTTTTGAGCATAGAAATATAATGTTAAATAATTATAATTAACCTCTTACCTTCTTAAGGTCTGTTAAAATATATGTCTTAGTGGATGCTAATCATTATCAACATCATCATATTTAATAATCGATTACAAAAATGATGTTTGTCATTTATAAGTTAGGTTAATCTATATTAGATCATAAAATAAACTTTACAAAGGCATTGTGTTGAGATGGCAAGCGGTGCTTAGCCAATTCCAACCTTGGTAGATTTCAAAATAAAATAGGTTTGGGGCTGCCTCCCAGGAGGAAGCCAGCCCCTTAAATGAGTCAAACAGTCATGTTTTACAAAATGTTACGTAACACATATAAAAACAAAATAGTTATAGTATTTCCCAAGCTGACAAAAAACAAAGAAGAACCGAGTTACCGCACACTCATGATTTTCCTTCATCATCCTCTATTGCGGGGTCCTCCTCCTCGATGAGGCATCCATATTCATGCACAATGGCCTCCTCCTTAGTTGTTGGCTCTCGCGGGGGCTTCGGGGAGGTTGCATAGATTATTGGAGCTATAGGGTACTTTGCATCTAAAATTATGGTCCAAACTCCATCCAAATCCATGATCCAAACATATGTCTCCTCCTTCGCTGGCTTGTGAACAGGGAGCGGCTTGGTGTTTCGAGGAGTGCGCAGATCTAAGTGCGCTATGGTAGACTTCCTGGGGCCTCTTCTTCCCCTCAGTTTCTCTGGAGTTAAGACATTCTCTTCCTGAGTGCAATCAAGAATTTGATTGGCCTCCTTGTCATGGTTGCCTAAAGAGGAACCTTCAGTGGATTCCAGACATTGATCTTGACCACGGTGATAGTGCCCCGAGAACATGCCTCTTTGGCTTCCCCTCATGGGCTTTTGACTTGGCACAGGGCCATGGGGAAGATGACGAGCAGAGGTAGGTAATTCAGGCCTAGAGCAGGGAGATGCACAGCTGGAGTATGCATAGCAAAGGGGCGCACAACAGGGGGTCGCATAGCAGGGGGCGCACAGCGGGGGAGCACTCCACAAATAGCGTGCAACGGGGAGAGGCACGAGAGGAGGGGATTTCAGTAGGGAGGCGCTTAGCTTGGGGGCTTGCTGTAGGGGGTGTGTGGCAAGGAGGATCTCAGTGGGAGGAGCATGATGTAGAAGGGCACGCAATAGCGGGTGCGCATTAGGGGGAGCGTGTAACAGGAGGTGCGCATCATGGGGAGTGCGCAGGGAAGCTGGAGCAGCAGTGTGATGGCAAGGGGAAAAAAAAGAAAAGGTTCTAGAGTCCGACTAGATTAGAAAATATATAGTATAATGGGGAGATTCAATGCCTTTTGAAGGCCTGCAACATGAGCACAGATGCGGTGAGGGGTTGTGACATGCTCACAAATGTGATGAAGGATAGTCCAAGTGAGGCTGCATGTGATACAAAGTATGGCAAGAGGTCATATGCAACAGAGCACCATTATGAATGATTGTTGCATTGAGTGTCTGCATCAAGTTAGAGCTGGTGTTGCAGGGAATCATGAGGCTGAGCATGGGAGGATATTTCCTTACACGTTCGGGGTATGTCACCTGCATCCAGGGTAGTTTGATCCTTTTTGAGGAGAGTGTGGTAGCTGTTGCGCAGGATGTCATCCTGCATCTGAGGAAAATTAGAGTGGTAAAGCGTTGAGTGGATATCCACTCCTTTGTTTTCTAGGAGATCTGCTACAGTGTTTTCATTTTTGCGCACATGGTGGAATGTGATGGCCTTATGATGTTGTAGTAGTTGTTCCAAATGATTGAGATAGTTTCTAGCCTCCAGCTGGTAGAGACCTTTGTGGAATAAGAGCCAAGGAGTATGCGGGTGGCTTCTTGGATGATGAGTTCAAAATATCCTTCCATTTCTAGTGGGAAAAAATTAACCTTAATGGATATGGAGATACCCTATATAAGCCCCTCCATTTCCACGGAGTTATTGCTATCCCACCTCAGGTTTCCATATTAGGCATGTAGGGGGTTTCCACTGGAATATTTGAAGATTCCCCCAAATCCGACTTCCCATGGGTTGCCTTTGGAGGCTCCATCGAAGTTGCATTTGAAAAAACTATCCAAGGGGGGATTCGAGTGTTCAGGAGCGTTGATATGACCTGTGCTGAGGAGCGAGATCTCCACGGGGGGCTCAATACTAATATGAAAATTGTTTCAGATGGTACTTTCAACAGTGGTTGTCGGGAAGTCATCCTTCCCCCAGTGAGCCATGTCAAGAGTTTCTTCTAAGTTGTTGTGTAGCTTGGCCTAGATAGGCTCTTGGTTTAAAGTAGTATCTTTAAATATCCTACTGTTTCGTTCTTTCCTGAGGTTCCATATGAGTAGGCCTAGAATGGGATGCCATAAATGATTTAGGAGATTGTTGGAATAGGGATTGTCCTGCCATCTGCTAATGGTGTTGGAGATGTTGCCCCAATCTCGATTGGATCTTCTGCATAGGATCTCAATCCTGTCCCAGAAAGTGTTGGATATGGGGCAAAGTTACAATAGGTGATCGATGGTTTCGATGTCATTATGACATATAGGACACCTCAAAGGACCCACAAAGCCTCTCTTCATAAGATTCTCCCATGTGAGGATGCATCTTTTACTTAGCAACCATAAAAAAGTAGCTACTTTGGGCCAAAGCTTAGTTGTCCATATATTCTTCCATAGCTGGTTTATGGGGACATGGTTTGGAGGTTGAATGGGATGGCAGGCTTCCTTTGTTGTGTAATTACCACTTAGAGTATGGCCCCAATGGATAATTTCCGACCCTTGATAAGTTATGATTCTCCTTTTAGTTAATTCCTCCTAAAGATATTTCTGTTGTTCATTGTTCCAGTCTGCCTTCCATCTATCTTTGTGGATCCAATTCTTGTAACCTTGAGTTGTTTCTGTAGTCCAAAAATCATGGACACAATTTTTTTTCTCTTGCTTGTATGACCATGTGCTAGATGGGGCGAGGGAATATTGACGATAGGCTTGGAATTTTTTGCCATGAATCCTCCCAGAACTAGAGGATTCATGGCAACAAATTCCAAGCCTATCCTAACATGAAGAGAGGATTTTTCAAGAATGTTGTCAAGTATATAAATCATTTTTCCCCATTCCTATATCATGTGGAATGTTACAATTGTGGTAATTTTTGACATAATGCAGGAGACTTCTAATATGGGAAGATGAGGCCATTTTCTCAAAGCATGCAACAAAGAAATGCATCTTATCCTTTGAAGACAAAAATAAATAAAATTCCAGATGAATACGAGTTCATATTTAGTTCTCTACGTAAGGATAATAGGCTAAATAATAAAGAAATGAATCATCATAGAGTTTATTTATCTCATAAAAATCAGAGTAGGTTAAAATGGAATGATCCCCTAGCCCCTGTAGTGGACTCCTCTGTAATTATTAGTTGCATTAATCATAAGTTGTTGGAAAAAATTAGAAGAAATAACCCATTTATTTCTCCCTTGCAAATCAATAAAAAATTTAGCAATAAGATTTGGGTGAAGATGGGAGAAATTAACAAGTTCCTTCTATCTCTACATAGCTAATATGAAAAACAAATAAGGCCGAGAAATAAGTTAAAAGGCAATTATCTTATCAAGACTCAACCCTTAAAGGAATGGAATAAAAAGGAGGGAAATATACTTAGGGGGAGTAGATCCTTAGCTTCTCTTCATTAAAAGTAGAGAATGGCTTCAAGTGAAGCCAAATAGATCAGATGCATGAATTAGAAAGTTTATACTCAAAGGTGCATCTGAATGATGGAGGTAAGAAAAAGTTCCCTTGTTGATTTCAATGATGAATTTTTTTATTTCTAAAATGTATCATCATTGCAAGAGAAAGGAAAGTGCAACCAACATGGTTCCAACGGGAGTACAGAACAATATCTTATGTTGTGAGAAGAAGAGGAACCATAGCGGAACTATGAAGAAATAATAATTTCGAGTTAAATCAAGTCCATAGGATCAGTTCCCAATTAGAGTGCTATTGGTTTGTACTTACTTGGGGAAGCAACATTATATTCCTTTGGGATGAGAGTGAGGAAAGTTTCTTTGGTAGCTGGAAGAATCGAGTGGGTGTTGCGTGATTCCTCCACTAGTCCCCATACTTTCTCTTTGAGAGTGTCCCAGAAGAAGTGGAAGAATTTGGTGGTAAATCCATCCGACCTTGGGGCTTTCCCTTATTTTAATTGGAAAACCGATTGTTCAACGTCCATTAGTGTTGTGGCTTTGAGCAGCATCCTGTTGTGATCTTCATTGACCAATTTTGGAATATGCTGTGTGATTTTGTCAACGGCCTCCTATCGCTGGGTATTGGATTCTTTGAGGATATCATTGAAGTGGTTGAGAAGTTCCTCTTTGATGTCCTCATGGTTTTCCATATGCTCCCCATTTTTATTCTTGAGGATTGTGATTGTATTGTGCATCCTATGCTGGATAGTGGAGCGGTGAAAGAATTTTTTGTTCTGTTCTCCTTCTTTGAGCCAACATATCTGTGAATTCTATTTCCATAGAATTTCTTCTTGACTTCTTCTCTCTTAAATTTCGGTTGTTAGTGTCTTTTCCTTGGTCTTTGATTCTGTTGATCTTCCTTCAGAGATGATTTTCTGTTGGAGCTCCTGCATTTGCGTTTCTAAATCTCTTTGGTCTTTGAATATGTTGTCAAAGGTGGTTTTTTTCCATAGTTTCAGTTTCCATTTGAGCATATTCAATTTTTGTTGGAACTGATACATTTTTTACCCAAGGGTGGATTTAGGGAAGCCCACCAATCCGAGATAAGGTCTTTGAAGCCTATATATTTGAGCCAAAAAATTTCAAAGCGAAAAGGTTTAGGTGTGGTAATACCGAGTCTGAGCCATTGGAGCTGAATCGGCCAACGATATGAACTAGAGGCCGAAATGATGGTGGCTGCAAGCTCTTCTCCTAGGTGGATGAAGTCTTACATGATGAGGAAGTGGCCCAATCTAGATGCAATTTTATCTGAACCACCCCTCCGATTATTCCAAGTGAAGATGCCATTGGATGTTTAAAGATCTATTAGGTTATTGCCTTGGATGCAATCCTTGAATTTGGTGTTGTCCATGTCAAGATGGGTTCTTCCTCCTTTTTTCTCCTGAAGGGTTTTGATCATGTTGAAGTCTCATCCAATTATCCAGAGAGAGTGAGTTTGCTGGTTGTTGAGATCTGCTATGCTTTTTAAAAGATCTGTTTTTTCTGTACTAACTGTGGGAAATAGACATTCATGAGATGTCCATGAATGATGGTTCCAATCAGATGGAAGGAATCTTGAATGAAGTGTCGATGTGCCTAACTCTTCTTGAGGGTGATCAAGTGGGGATTCCAGATAATCGCTAGGCCTCCTGAAGCTCCACTAGCATCAACGACTAGGTTTTTGCAGCCTTTGTAGAGTCTTTTGAAGATTGTGTCCACAGTTGAGCTGGAGCATTTGTTTTCTTGCTTAAATAAAATCATAGGGTTTTCCTCGGTAATTATTTTCTTGATTAGCCTATGCTTGGAGGCATTATTCAACCCTCTGATATTCCATGAGATGATCTTCATTGAGGGGTGTTGGGGACTATAGAGTAAAACCTTTTTAACTTGGGATATTTCCATGATTCTACTAGCCCTTTGCCCATGCTGAACAGTCATTGCATATCGGTTCTTCTTCCTTGATTTCAATATTATTTCAGAATGAGTTTAGTGTTCAGGAGTGTGCCACCTTGAATGCCGAGGGAGGGTATTTGTTGAGCCCTAAGGAGGAATTCCTCCAATTTCTGGATCTATTGCTGTGGAATTGAGAGAAAGTATTTCCTCTTTCATGCGTCTTCCAACCCCATGATGTCGAGGTCCCCGTCATCAATGCTCTCTTATTATTCTTCCATTGCTTCAGGGATTGATTCTAGGACTATGCATTTTCCTATTTCCGAGTTCTCTTTTGTGAGCGATGAGGTCTTGGGTAGCAGAAAGGCTTCCAGTTGGATTTTGGTTTGTTGGGTCTCTGAAGTCTAAGGCTTCTCCTGCGGGGGTCAATATAAGTCTCTTGGTATTTTATTCTCATTCTCATTCAGTTGAGATAGGGCATCAAAGCTATTGCTTTATGTTGGGGCTCCTTTTCTCTGGTTCGTATTTGAGTTCCTGGTGTGCCTTTTCCTTCCAGCGACTTTTGTGAACCCTTCAGTGTCTTTGTCTGTGGAGTCATTAGTTGGAGAAGGTATTTGATTTAGGGGGTAGTCTCTGAATAGGTGCCCATGATGGTGACATTTCCTGTATCTAAATGGTACATGTTCATAATCTAATATTTGTATATTCATAGTCATCATGAAGTAGGCTTACCTCATCAGGGAGAGACTTTGTAATTTTCATGTATATGCATATCCTTGCATAGGCTACATGCCTGTTGATCTTTGTCTCTTCTGCTATCTTAGTGAATTCACCCAGAGAGTTGCCAATGTATTGAAGGGTTAGCTCATCCCAATAGTCCTGTGGTAGGGTGTAGAGCCTGACCCAAACTGGAGCCCAATTGAAATATTTTTTGTCCGGATTGAAGTGTTCGACCTAGTTGCGCAGGTATAAACCTACATAGTTAAAGAAATATGGCACTCCATCCGAGTTTCATTTTTTGTCTTCGATGAAAGTGAAGATCACGTTGAAGAAGCCCTTAGCACACAGCTATAGATATATATGGCCCTTGGGCTTCCATTTGAAGGCGATCCAACCTAGTAGAGCTTTTTTTGTAGGCTAGAAACCCATGAACTTTCCTATCAGCGTATGGTCCTTCATGTGTTGAATTTTTCCGTTGATTCGATGAGCCGGGAGCACGATCTTGGTTCTGTAGTGGCCTTGGGTATGCATGTGGAGGATGTGAATGTTGCTACATATTCAGCGGCTTATTTTGGAATTTTCGTTGTGGGTGATACCCCAGTTGGGTCAAGGAATGGGCCGAGTTTTGCTGACGATCGCTATCGGCCCCTGTCGTTGCTCCATTAGAGGGCGAACTAGAGGAGGGTGGAACCACAGTCCCCCCACTGTTGTCTGTCATGTGTGAACCTGTCTGTGCTCCAGAAGAAGAAAGGGCCCCAAGGCTGGGGTAGGAGGTCTACCAGGGGTAGCCTACTCAGAACCACCAAACCCTTGTCCATGGCGGCGGTGTTCCTTTGGCTCTATGTGTTGTTCGATACTGATCAATTCATTTCAAATTTTAATATTAAATTAGTATAGATTTATGTTAATTTTGGATTTATTAAGTGTCTAAATGAATTAAATCTCATAAAATACAAACATTTTCTCAAATTTTACACTAAAAAAGAGATTTACATCTTTAGAAATATGGTCCCTATTGGTGTTTTGTAAATCTAAATTTAAAATAAATCTATGATAAATTAAATTACAAAAAGCATGCGTTAATTATTCTTTCAATTATTTAAAATGAATAATTACATAATTCAAATAAAAAATAAATAAATTTTCAAAGTTTCATTTAAATTATTAAAATTAAAACTCCAACAACATTTAAGAGATGTATATTAATTTTTATAATTATAAACTTGCTCATAGTAAAAAGGAATAATTGCAAAAAAATTTACCTTTAAAATTCCTAAAAATATAAGTAAAGCCACAAGGATAAGATTATAAGCATGAAAGCATTTAAGAGTGTATAAATTCCTCATAGATTGAAACTGTTAATTGTAATTTTCTAAAACAATAGACTTGAATCTACTCTACCAATTGCAGATTCCAATTTAAACGATTGCGAAATCACGAAGCATACAAGAGAAAGAATTAAATCAAAACATTACACAATGATTTCCTGGGGAAAGCCACAACTAAAAACCTCACCATCTTTATATTTCATTAGTTAGAAAATATGAGAAGATTAAAATGTTTTTCTCATGCTCAAGCAACCCCTGCAATATCTCTATCTGTCTCACTACTTCCTAGACAAGCCTAGGCCAACCAAATTTTGGCTTGCCTAAGTCCCTATTCTATCACGCTATTTCCTTGGGTAATTATCCCCTATTAATTAGGGAAATACCCATCCAATATTGTGTAATCCATATAGGGCCTTCCTCTGACTGCATGCACCACTTGTATAATTTGGATGATTATACAAATGATAGTACACTACCCTTGAACTCGAATCTTAACTGGGTAACTCACAGTTCTCACATGTATGAGTTATTTATGGTAGATATATTAGTTCTTTGGTTGATCACTTAGTGTGGTTCAAGTTCCACTTCCACACTTTGACCTTCCACTAGTTCCTCCAACAATTGGAACTAGTTAAACTCAATTTAGCTTAGATAAACTGAATTAATTAGTTACAACAAAAAATATTTTCAATGAGGCTCCTAAAAAATAGGAACCACTCAACATGAATCAAGTTACACCATCAAATCAAATTAACTGAACCAACTAAGTCAAACTAACTTATTTAACTTGTACAAGATGTCATGAGATGTGGAATTACAATTTTCTTCTAATTTAATTTAAAGGAAAATCAAATTAGAATATTTCTTGGTGCCATTTTCAACACTCCCTCTCAGCAAGAAAAGGATTATCAGGTACCCCAATCTTACCTCTATGGAACTCGAATTTTTCTCTTGACAGTGCCTTCGTCAATATGTTTGCATCCTTTTCCTATGTAGGAGTGTACTCTAGCATCATGATCTGCCTCTGCACACAATATCTAATATGGTTGTACCATATGTCGATATGCTTGGACCTATCATGAAAAACTAGATTCACCGATAGTTTGATACAACTACGGTTGTCATACTAAATCATTGTAGGATCCATATGATCACCAAATAACCCAACAAGCATCTTCCTCATCCATATAGCCTCACAAGTTGCTTGAATAGTAGCTATATACTCTACTTTTACTGCACTGAGTGCAACTAATCTATGCTTTCTGTTGTACCAAGAAATTTCTATTGACCTAATACTGAAGATTTCGCTCAATGTTCTCTTCCTAGAGGATGGAATCCCTTCCCAATCTACATTTTTGAAGCCTTCAATCTTCATTCCCTTTGTTTGTCTATACCAAATAATAAACTGAGTGGTGCCTCTAAGGTATCTCAACACATGTTTGATCAGCTTCCAGTAGATTTTGGTTGGCTTAACAATTTCTTGACTAAGTTGGTTAACTACATAACACATGTCTAGTTGTGTGTTCACTAAGTACATAAGTGAACCCATAAGCTACCTATAAATGGTAGCTTATACCACTTCACCTAATGTAGCATCTTCCTTCCTCCAATTACTTGCTAGAGGAGTCTCCATGGGTTTGATGCTCTCCATGTGAAACTTTTTTAGTATCTCATTGGCATACTTTCTCTGAGAGACAGACAATTCCTCATCTCCTTGCCAAATTTCCAAACCAAGTAAATAATGCATGAGCCCCATGTATTTCATCTCTAATTCTCTTTCCAAATCCTCTTTACAATAATTTATTAGCTTATCATCATGTATTATAATCAAATCATTGACATATAATACAATAACCAGTAATTTACCTTCAACCAAAATATAGTAAATTTTTCATCTGCTTCACTTTTGGTGAAACCCAACCTGGTGAAATAACTGTCGATATTGGTGTAGTAAGCATGAGGTGCTTGTTTAAATCCATAAAACACTCACTTGAGTCTGCACACATTTGACTCTCTTTCAAAGGTATCAAATCCTTCTGATTTCTCTATGTACACCACTTCCTCAATAACTCCATTGAGGAAAGTTGTCTTCACATCCATCTAATGTATCTTCCATCCCATTTGCACTAAAAGTGTTAGAATAGATTTGATTGAAGAGTACCTTTTTACTGGATAAAAGGTCTCGCAATAAATTCCCTCCACTTGATAGAACCCCATTGACCACAAATATGGCCTTATGTTTCTCGAAACTCACATATTATTCCTGCTTTACCTTTTAGATCCACCTAGATCCTACAACTGACTTGGCCTCTGGTCTTGAGACAACTTCCAATGCACTGTTAATGATAATGGCGTCATACTCCTCTATCATGGCATCAAACCATAGTGGTTGCTGCACTAATTCCTTGAATTAGGATGACTTAGCCTCTACACTCTTGCTCATAAGATACATGTAGCCAGTGTATTGATCCAGTGACCTGCTTTCCCTGCGTTCTAATGTGGGTGCTCCCACATTCTCTCTTACATCGTGCATAAACATGTTAGCCTATTTGGAACGCTTCTTTCCATCTCTGGATGTATCTACATGAGTGGGTGCATTTAGTCTCTACTGCTATGCATGTGGTTTTCTCCACATCATTATGAGGTTCTTCCTTTGGAGCTAAAATTTTCTCATCTACATGAAACTGAAGCTCGCTCTCGAGGGAAATTCACATTACCTTATCTTCACTGAATTTCACATATCTATGAGCGAATTTCATTTTGTGAGATGAAAAGTACACCCAATAGTTGTGAGGTGCATCCGTGTACCCACAAATATTCCTAACTCAACTATTATTTTTAGCCTTTTTTGTGCATCCTTGGAAACATGATAGTATAATGATGAAGAAAATTTATAAAGTGTGCCACATATGGTTTCTTACCTAAAAAATATTCTTTCGATGTATACTCATCATGATAATTTGATGTGAAATCATGTTCTGCACATATACCACTATGTTGCATGCTTCAACCCACAAGGGCAACGGTAGGCCCTGAACATGCAACATCTCCATGCAACTCCCACAATACCTTTGTTCTTTCTTTCTGCAACCCCATTCTGTTGTGGGTTATGGGGTGCTATAACTCATGGAAAATGCCTTGTAATGCAAAAAAAATCTTGAACTTATTCGACACATATTGTCCACTTTTATCACTCCCGAGAACCTTCAATTTCTTGCCAGTGCCTTTCTCAAATAGTGCTTTAAATTCAAAAAAAATTGAGAACGTATTGTATTTATTCTCAATGACGAATATACAACACTTACACAAAAAATAATCTAAAAATATCACATAATACCTGTGCTTGGTCGTGGAGGTTGTCGTGAATGGTCCACATACATTTGAGTGAAATATTTCAAGTATTATTTGCGCTCGACTGTCCTTATCATGAAAGGTGGATTTGGTGTACTTCCCTAATGTACACCCTTTTCATGTATCACACTGCTCTAGTGCACTCTTAGCATGTCCTATAGAAATATACTACATGATATTCAAAGCTCCATGCTATATACGTCCAAATAGTTTATGCCATAACTCACCGATGTCTCGGTTCTACACCTTCTCTGCTTTCGTTCTCAAAGAAGCACAATCTCCTTTTTCAGGAATCAGATTCTTGGGATAAGTAAACCAGAAGATGATTTTTCAGGTAATAAATCAGATGTGGAACACTTCAGAATATTTGGTCATCAGTTTACTTTCATGTTCCGAAGGATGCACGGAAAAATCTAGAACCAATATTTGAGTTGGGCATATTTTTGTTGTACACAGATAGACCTCACAACTATCGGATGTACCTGTCATCTCACGGGATGAAATTTTTTTGTAGAGATCTGAAATTTGATTAAGAGAAGGCCATGTGAATTTCCCTTCAGAGGGAGCTTCAGTTGCATGCAGAACATTCCAAAGGTAATGGATCATGAAAGAGTTGAATCCCTTTCTTGTTGAGATTGAGTGTTGAAAATGGAACGAAGAAATATTCTAATTTAATTTTACCTTGAACTAAATTAGAAGAAAATTGTAATTCCACATCTCATGATAGCTTGTACAATTTGAGGTTATAATTTGAGTCATGTAGAGTGGTTCCTACATTTTAGGAGGCTTGGTTGAATTTATTTTGAGTTGTAATTAATTAATTCAGTTTAACTAGTTTCAACTGTTGGAGGAACTAGTGGAAGGTGAAACTATGGAAATGAAGCTTGAACCACACTTAGTGATCAACCATATAATTGATATATGAACCATAAATAACTCATGCATGTGTGAACTGAGAGTTACCCAATTGAGATTGAAGTTCAAGGGTAGTGTACTATTAGTTGTATAATCATCCAAATTGTATAGGTGGTGCATGCAGTCAAAGTAAGGTCCTAGATGGATTGTGACGTATTGGATGGGGATTTCCATAACTAATAGGGTGTAATTATCCAAGGAAACAAACAAAGCAAATAGGGACTTGGGTAAGCCAAAATTTGGTTAAGTATTGGCCTAGGCTTGTATAAGAAGCAATGAGAAAGATAGAGATAGTGTAAAGGTTGCTCGAGCATGAGTAAAGCATTGTAATATTCTCCTATTTTTAGACTAATGAAATATAGAAATAACATTTTTTTTAGTTGTGGATTTCCATAGGAAATAATTGTGTAATGTGTTGATTGAATTATTTCTCTTTTATGCTTCTTGATTTCGAAATCATTTAAATTGGTTTCTGCAATTGGTAGAGTAGATTTAAGTCTATTGTTTTAGAAAAATAAAATTAGAAGTTTGAATCTAAAATGATTTTCTACATGGTATCAGAGCTCAAATCACTATACTAAGAGATGAATACGATTTTTTTCTGTGCAGGTGAATTGAATTTGCAGATCTATTCTGCAGGACTAGCAACATGATTAAGATGTCTTTCTATGGATTGAGACTTGAGTATGTCCTTGAGGGAAGCAAAAATTACATAACTTGGAAGCACATGATGGTAGCAGTGTTAAAAGATAACAGGCTAAAGGAGTTCATAGGCAATGATATTCCTAATGCTCCAACAATTGATGCTTAAGATATGGTTACCTAGAAGAATGTAGCAAAGGTGAGAAGGATCCTACTGGAAGGAGTTCAAGATCATATTGTCTCAAACCTCCATGGAAACGAAACTCCAGATGAAATGTGGATGGATTTGATAGACTTGTTTCAGAAAAAAAATTATCACAGGAAGCTTGAACTGAAGGAAAAGCTCAGGAAAATCAAGAGGAGAAGGGCGACACAATACCAAAGTACTTGACCAGGTTCACCCATTATGGACATGAGCTTGGAAGTGTTGGTGTTATAGTTTTGGAAGATGATATGTTCAACCTATCACTTTTATGCCTTCCCAAGAGTTGGTACAACTACTAGGATTTGGTAAATGGGAGGGAGAAGCTACCAGAGTAGGAATGTTTATAGTCTGACTTGGTGCAAGAAGAGATAAGGTGGAACACTAGAGATGGGACCTCATCCAAAGAAGTGTAAGAGGATTTTTCATTAGTTAGAAAATAAAATAAAGCCAAGGGAAATAATTCCAAAGGATAGGATGGAAATAAGAAATAATTGTCTAACATCAAGTGCTTTTATTGTCATGAATTCACGAACTATGGCACGAAATGTCCACAAAAGAAGGCAAGCAAGAAGGAGCCTACAATAGCAACAACAAGTGAAGCTATAGCTTCAAAATTCGAGATTGATTTCACTCTCATTACATGCATGGAAAGCACTGTAATGGGAAGCATGTGGTATCTCTACAACATTCCTCATTCCATCTGACGAGGCATAGATATCTATTCAATGACTTGGAGGAGAAATACCTTACGTAGAACATAGATTTTGGAAATGATGGGAGGTATAGAACGAGTGGTATAGGTGCAATTACTTTTACGAGGGATTCTGGATCCCCTCTCAGACTCACAAATGTGATGTATGTTCTAGGACTAAAGAAGAATCTTGTTTCTATCACGGTATTTGAAGACTATACCTAAGAGGTGATATTTAGCAAACGGAATGTTTTCCTTACACACATCGCCATGGGATAGGTGAAGCAGATCCATGTGTGATTCAAGAACATGTACGCACTTGAGGTAGAAGATGCATGCATAGCCTTGAGGAGAAAGAAAAATTTAGAGGCTTGGTGGTTGAGAGGGAACAAGAATTACCTCTCAACATGTAGTCTCATATTCAACCTCAAAAAGTTGTGGTCAAAGCTCCCTTATAATTGGAATGGGTAAAAAGGAAACCATGAGTATCAAACCATGGTTTTAGAGCATGGTATGTGTGCGTCCAAAGTCATATAGATACCTCTAGTAGGGGGGAATTTAGAGCCAAGTGGGCAAGGGACAACATGAAGCCATACCTCTAAGAGAGAGGTGGGGCGATGTGAAGCAATAGTCCCAAGAGTGTAGAAATTTGGGTAGGGTCCATTGAGATGTTTTGGTCTCATGGATCATTACCTTGCTATGGGGGCCCACAAGATACAATATCAGGATGTATCAATGGCAGTTGATGCAGTCAAATGCTAGAGTGACAAATGCATATACTAGTAGAAATCAGATATTGGAGAGCGCATTACAGAGTTGGCATCAATGCATATGACAAAATGTAGAGTCGACAACAACACATAATTTTTAGTAGATAGTGCAATATCTAGTAGCAGTGGAGACGGGTGACAGATGCATTATATTGAACACAATTGATTTAGTTTGTTTTTTTTTATGCTTTTCAGTTTCATATGTTTCAGTAGCAACAAAACCTGTGAGAAGTGTTGCATGCAGAACATTCCAAAGGTACTAGATCAGGCTAGTGTTGAAAATTGCACCAGGAAATATTCTAATTTAATTTTCCCTTGTATTAAATTAGAAGAAAATTGTGATTCCACATCTTGTGAAAGCTTGTACAAGTTAACTAAGTTAGTTTGACTTAGTTGGTTTAGGTAATTTGAGTTGAGGGCCTAACTTGAGTCATGTAGTGTGGCTCCTACTTTTTAGGAGACCTCGTTGAGTTTTTTTGGATTTCTAATTAATTAATTTAGTTTAACTAGCTCCAAATGTCGAAGGAACTAGTGGAAGGTAAAAGTTTGGAAGTGGAACTTGAACCACACTTAGTGATCAACTAGAGAAATAATATATCAAACATAAATAACTCATTCATGTGTTAAATACGAGTTACGCAGTTGATATTGGATTTCAAGGGTAGTGTACTATCAGTTTTATAATCATCCAAATTGTATAGGTGGTGCATGCAGTCGGAAAAAAATATCTAGATGGATTGTGCAATATTGGATGAGGATTTACCTAATTAATAGGGGATAATTACCCAAGGAAACAGTGCAAGGAAATATGGACTTGGGAAATCCAAAATTTGGTAAGTATTGACCTAAGATTGTCTAGGAAATAGTGAGACTGATAAAAATAGTGCAAAGGTTTCTCACGCATGAGAAAAGCTTCGTAATATTCTCATATTTTTTTCTTAATGAAATATACATATAGGGGGGTTTTTAGCTGTGGGTTTCTCGGGGAAATCATTGTGTAATGTGTTGATTGAATTATTTCTCTTGTATGCTTCGTGATTTCACGATCATTAAAATTCATTTCCACAATTGGTAGAGTAGATTCAAGTCTATTGTTTTAGCAAATTACAATTAGAAATTTGAATCTACAAGGAATTTCTACAAAGGGATCATATATTAAGTTTTATAATTATGGTTTGTTTTAAACAAATAATTGTAAATATTTTTACATTTAAAAATGTGATATATGTAACCTCAAAATGATAAATTAATATATGAGAGAGTGAATATTTTCACAATTTTTCATTTTCTAGAATATTTATGAAGAAACGTGTGTATCGGATTTATAATCGGGTCGACATTTTCGATGGACACTCCAACTCATCATAAAATACTAGAGTGAAGAATATATATTTATAATGCTATAGTGATAGGATGCTTGTTAGGATTAAATATTAGGATAGATTAATATTAGTTCTAAAATTTTCAAATATCGAGAGGGATCAAATCTCTCAAGATGCAAATCTATTTTTGAATGTAAAAATTGAGGAAATATTCTCCCCTCAAGAAGTTTGATTTCTTTGAAAAATTAGTGAATACAAAATTAAGATGAACCTATATTGATTATATATATATATATATATATATATATATATATATATATATATATATATATATATATATATATATATATATATATATATACATATATATATACATATACATATACATATACATATACATATACATATACATATACATATACATATATATACATATCACATCTTTATATCTAGAAATATACTTATTTTTCATTATATATTTCTTACTTAAATTTATTAAGTTTTTATATGTTTAATAATCATATGCTTTGAAATATCATGGTTAGAAATATGAATTGTTATTATATAAATTTATTTTAATGTAAAATGCATATTACATAATTTTTTAGAAACATTTTTTTTTAAATTTTATTAATAAAAGAAAAATTATAAGATAACATATTGAATTGAATAGATTTATTATTTTTATTACTTTTTCTAAGTGATTTTGCATTATGTTTTATTAGTATTAGTTGTTCTTCTAAGGCTTAATTTTAAATGTCACTACAACATCTCTTTTGTACTACGATGTAGAGCGCCTCTTTCGCCTCAGTATAATAAAAGAAAAATTTGCAAAATAATATTGTTATTGTTATATTTTCTATACTAGAAAATAATTGGTAATTTGGATAGAATTTAATTTCATGTAGAGGATTAAAGTTAAATTTTACTATACCCATATCAAGTGTCAAGTAAGTGATAATTAGGGAAGGCATGACCATTTTCCCATTAATAATAAATGGAGGGGATGTGGCTAGCCCTCCCCCAAGGTATTTAATGTAAGCACAAGTGTGAGAGGTGGAAAATAATGTTAATGACCATGTCACTCAAGATATTGCCTTGTTGAATATTAATTCTGCCAATGATGGAATTCATGTCGATGCATGGAGGTGAAGGTGGAGGGATCAATGCAAGACCATGTGCAACATTGCAGGGCTCATGCACCATACTAATTTTTCATTTAGGGAGGTGAAGGTCCTATGAATTTGACTTTAATCAGATTTGGAATGAATTAGGTTTTAATCCATGATCTACTCTCAATTAGAATAATCCATTACTGTTGGTTATGGATGTAGGGCCTTGGTTTATATTTTTTCGTCATGGAAACTCTAATTATGGATATAAATTTGTATGCTAGTGCAACCTCGCTCTATCTCCTATTTGTTTCTATTTAGAGCATGTCTCCACTTGAGCTTTTTTGTTTTCTTTCAACCACTCTCATTAATCCATAATGCTTGTCTTTGACTTGCGCTTTCACTACAACATGATGTTGGATTTTCCCTCTTGGTTTGGAGAACCCCTCCCACATTCTCTCTTAACACCCCACCCCCCTCCACTTCTCGACATTGAGTTTATCTTTGTGCTTGGAATAGGTGAGGCGATGGAAAATTGGAGAAGCACTCCCAATTCATTAGGGGAATTTTGAGGTCTAAATGGGCATCCTAAGAAAAATGCACAACCAAAATACACTTTATAAGAACCAATAGGATTCAAGATGATGATGTCAACCATGGGGGGTGATTCATAATTTTTGGAGTAAAAAATAAAAAATATTAAAAAATAATAAAATAATCAAGCTACTTTTTCAACTCGTATTTTCAACTTATCTCCCTAAGGGTTTACTCAAATTTCGAGAAAATACACTCGTTGGATGAAAATTAGATTCCTCATCCAAAGAGTATCCATGTTGCATACTTTATATTGACTCTCTGACATTAACAATGATAAATACGACATGATTGCAATCATGGTTTTTCATGTATTTCTCATTTTCCGTGTAGTGGGGTGCATCGAAAGTATGCAACATGGGTACTCCTTGGATGAGGAATTAAATTTTGCATACAAGGAGTGTTTTCGCTCGAAATTTGAGTAAAACCTTAGGGAGATAAGTTGAAAATATGAGTTGAAAAAAGTAGTTTTATTATTCTATTATTTTTTAATCTTTTTACCTTTTTACTCCAAAAATGGTGAATCACCCCACATGGTTGACATCATTATCTTGAATCTTATTGGTTCTTAAAAAATTAATTTTGGTTGTACATTTTTATTAGGAGGCCCATTTTAGAGCTCAAAATTTTGCAAATGAATAGGGAGTACTTCTCTAAATTTCCATTGCCTCACCTATGCCAAGCACAGAGAGAAACTCAATTTTGAGGGGTGGGTGGGGGGGAGGCCGGGGGGGTGTTGGTGAAGATAGAATGCAGGAGGGAGGCTTGAAACCAAGAGGGAAAATCCAACGTCATGTTGTAGTGAAATCCCAAGTCAAAGCCAGGCATGATGGATTAATGAAAGTAGTTGAATGACCAAAAAGGCTAGAGCAGAGCCATGCTCCAAATAGAAACAAAAAATAGACAAAGAGAGGTTGCACTGGCCTACAAATTTATAGCCATAATTAGAGTTTCCATGCCGCAAAAATCTAAACCAAGACCCTACATCCATAACCAACAATAATGGAGTATTGTAACTGAGAGTAGATCATGGATTCAAACCTAGTTCATTCTAAATACGATAAAAGTCAAAGTCATAGGATAATCACCTCCCTAAATGAAAAATTGGCATGGTGCCTCAGCCCTGCAATGATGCACATGGTCTTGCAGTGAACCCTCCACCTTCACCTCCATGCATCGACATGAATTACATAACTGGAAAATTTAATATTCAATAATGTAATATCTCGAATGACATTGTCATTAACATTCTTTTCCACCTCCCACACTTGTGCTTACATTAAATACCTTGGGAGAGGGCTAGCCACATCCCCTCCATTTATTATTACTGGGACAATAGGCATGCCTTCCCCCACTTATCACCTAATTGACACTTGATATGGGTATAGTAACATTTAGCTTTAATCCTCTACATGAAATTATTTTTTTTCCAAATTACCAATTATTTTCTAGTATAGAAAATATAACAATAACAATATTATTTTGCAAAATTTTATTTTATTATACTGAGGGGAAAGAGTCGTTCTACATCCTAGTACAAAAGAGACATTCTAGTGACATGTAAAACCAAGCCGTAGAAGAAAAAATAATATTAATAAAACACAATGCAAACTCACTTAGAAAAAAGTAATAAAAATAATAAATTGATTCAATTCAATATGTTATCTTACAATTTTTTCTAAAACAATTATGTAATATGCATTTCACATTAAAATAAATTTAAATGATAACAATTCATATTTGTAACCATGATATTTCAAAGCATATAATTATTAAACATACAAAAACTTAATAAATTTAACTAATAAATATATAATGACAAATAAGAATATTTTTCTCTCTCTCTCTCTCTCTCTCTCTCTATATATATATATATATAGATGAATAATCAATATAGATTCATCTTAATTATGTATTCACTATTTTTTCAGAGGAATCAAACTTCTTGAGGCAACAATATTTCCTCAATTTTTACATTCAAAAAGAGATTTTCATCTTTAGAGATTTCATCACTCTCGATATTTGAAAATTTAGAATTAATTTTAATATAATTTTTAATCCTAACTATCATCCTATCACTATAGCATTATAAATATATATTTTTATCTCTAGCCTTTGATGATGGGTGGGAGTGTCCACCAAAACTGTCGAGCCAATTATAAATCTTATGCACGCTTTTCTTCAAAAATATTCTACAAAATGAAAATTTGTGAAAATATTCACTCTCTCATATATTAATTTATCAGTTTAAGGTTACAAATATCACATTTTTAAATGTAAAAATATTTACAATTATTTGTTTTAAAAAAATCATAATTATAAAACTTAATATACGGTCCCTTTGTAGAAATTCCTTATAGATTCAAACTGCTAATTGTAATTTTCTAAAACAGTAGACTTGAATCTACTCTACCAATTGTGGAAACCAATTTAAACAATCATGAAATCACGAAGCATACAAGAGAAAGAATTAAATCAACACATTACACAATTATTTCTTGGGGAAAGCCACAACTAAAAAACCCATTATCTGCATATTTCATTAAGAAGAAAATATGAGAATATTAAAATTATTTTCTCATGCCCGAGCAACCTCTGCACTATCTCTATCTATCTCACTGCTTCCTATAAAATCCTAGGAAAATACTTAACCAAAATTTTTCTCACATTTGCCCCTATTTCCTTGCACTGTTTCCTTGGGTAATTAGCCCCCATTTATTAGGGAAATCCCCATCCAATATTGCACAATCCATATAGGGCCTTTATATGACTGCATGAACCACCTGTACAATTTGGATGATTATACAACTAATAATACACTGCCATTGAACTCCAATGTCAACTGGGTAACTCTCAGTTCACACATGCATGAGTTATTTATGGTTTATCTATTAGTTCTCTCGTTGATCACTAAGTGTGGTTCAAGTTCCACTTCCGCACTTTGACCTTCCACTAGTTCCTCCAAAATTTGGAACTAGTTAAACTGAATTAATTAATTACAACTCAAAACAAACTCAACCAGGTCTCCTAAAATGTAGGAACCACTCTACATGAAACAAGTTATGCCCTCAACTTGAATTACCTCAACGAAATAAGTAAAGATAACATAGTTAACTCATACAAGCTATCATGAGATGTGGAGTTATAATTTTATTCTAATTTAATACAAGGGAAAATTAAATTAGGTTCTTTCTTGGTGCCATTTTCAACACTCCCTCTCAACAAGAAAGGGATTCAACTCTATCCCAATCCAATACCTTTGGAATTGTTGTTGCTACTAGAACGTATGAATCTAAAAAGCATTAAAAATAAAACAAACTAAATCAATTGTGATCAGTGTAATGAATTTGTCATCTGAGTCTCCACTACTACTAGCTACTTCACTATCTACGGAAAACTCTGTGTTGTTGCCGACTCTGCATTGTGTCATATGCATTGCTGCCAACTCTACACTGCGCTCCCTAGAATATGATTGCTTCTAGTCTATGCACTTGTCACTCTGGAATTTGACTTCATCAACTACCACTAATACATCCTGCTATTGTATCTTGTGGGCCTCCATAGCAAGCTAATGATCCATGAGACAAAAAGAATCTCAATGGACCCTGCCCAAATTTATACTCTTGGGACTATTGCTTCACGTCACCCCACCTCTCTCTTAGAGGTATGGCTTCATTTGCTCCCTCTCCCCACTTGTCTCAAAATTCCCCCCTACAGGAGGTCTCTTCTTTAGTGGATGTCTCCACTCGGCCTCCTCTCCGATTCTCCAATTGTGGCTACTCCATAACTTTCCGAGGTTGAATTTGAGGCTACATGTTGAGAGGTAGTTCATGCTCCCTCTCAACCACCAAGTCTCTAACCTTTGTCATACTCCCCAAGACTATGCATGCATCTTCTACCTACCTTACTCATCCTCCTTGCTTCACACCATTGGGACTCCCTATCACCCTCTAGTACTCCTCTATGATTCAAGCATGTTTTTTCCGTCCTAAATTCACTTCTCTGGAATTTATTTTTTATCATGGAATTCCAAGGAATTCAAGAATGTATATACAAAGAGTGAGTTCACACTGAAGTGCCACTACTATCGAGAAATGAATTCTTGTGCCCAATAAGGAGTAGAGGCCTCAGTAAGGAGATACAGATACCAAAACCCACCTCCAATTCAGGAAGAAATAACTAAGGTAGAGTATGGAATATCTATGGAGAGGAAATATATATCAAATATTGATATTGTAGGTGAATTTTAAAAATGGATACTAGATGTCAGGAACACTAAGGAGGACTCAATTGGTATATGCACATTATTGATATCTACTCGCATATGAAAATTTTTCTTGGGAGTGGTTCCCTTGACATAATTGATGCTCGTTAGGATATCTTGAGATGTTAAATTATTTATGGTTGATGGGCCAAGGTTTGGATCAACATATACAAAGGATTGAAGGCCACCTAGGCCTCCCTTCAGATGCATGATGCTCACGAGGGAGTATCAAGAACCAATCACTATCAAAGAATCATAGTCTCCTAAAGTAGGTTGATGCATTCTGTCTACTCTACTACTAGTTACTTTCATGTTAGATTCTTAGTTATTTGGGCATGCTAGTTTTGGCAGGCCCTAGGCTCAATGGATTCTCTGTATTATTTGTTTTTTGGAAAAAGTATAAATTTTTAGATGCTTAAAAATATTTGTTTTTTCCATTGTTATGGTTTCATTAGTGGTAGACTAGACTGGACAATTTTTTTTCCTATAAGGAAATGAAAGTTTTTTACCAACAAATAAAGAAGTTAAATTTATTAGAAAGTGTATGATTTTATTGTAGATAACTTTACCTATGATTACAAAGATTTAGTTATTTTTTTATGGTACTATCTTGCTTATATGTTAAAATCACTTTTAATTAGCTAAGATCATCTTTTTTGGAAATTATGAAATAGGATAATCGCCCAAGAACCAAAATCATTTGGAAGAATGGAAGTTTACCTACTTATGGACGACTAATGGATGATTTTACGATCATTTTAGGTGATATCGATTTCCTTGAATAATGGAAAAGAGCTAGTGCATATTCAAAAATAGTGGAAATTAATGGTTTTCCTCACTAATTGACAATTATGTCTTACTACCTCGCCAAGAAACAAAAACGACATCTCTATCCTATGATGTGGATTTGAAAAACATAATATTTATGATAATGATAATAATAATGATATATTAATCAAATCAAATAATTGTGCCCATGGGTGCACTCCAACCCATCGGGGAGGTGTTGTAATATTTAACGTTTTCACTAGGTCAAAATAAAATAAAATAAAATTAAATTAAAAAATAAAACAAAACAAAATAAAATAAAAAACACAAAATTCTCCACCCCATAGTTTTTCCCATGGTATTCTTTTGTAATGTGACCTATTTAAAGGTTAATAGTTAAAATCACATAGATACATCTTAACTCATGATCTACCAAGCGCTTAGAGCCATCAAATTCCAAATATCTCTCTTGAGGTTGAAATATTCAGATTTAAGATGGATCTAGGCTAGTATATAACAAAAGAAAATACTCATATAATGGAAATGTTATTTTATCTCTCCTAGAAGTAAGGTTAAATTACAATTAGGGATAATATTTGGTTTCATGTATGGATTAAGGTTATAAGTTATGAAACGACACATGAACCCGATGGATGTTAGCCTGCACTAACTTTTTTGTACATAATCTAGGCTAAAATCACTTTGTGGTCTTAAAGTAACACATCCATATAAATCGAATTGAAGATAAAGATAAATGTCCATAAATGAGAACCATCAAAAACACCTACTTTATAATACATTTAATATTTCCAAGATTTAAGAAAATCATAAAAATAAAATAAATTTTATAATATTTTGAATTATTATTACTATTAATTATAAAAAAAATAATATATGAGTTAAATATTTCTACATTTATTTAAATTATTACTATTTATTATAAAAGGAATTAATATATGAGTTAAACATATATACATTTGGTATAGTTTAAATAATAGACGAAATGGTTTTTGGTAGGAATATGACAACACAATTTCTAACCAGATTGCAATTTCCTATTGTTTAAAACACAATTTTGATTCAAGAATAATTTTAAGGATGAAAAATTATTTTGTAGTCCTTAATATGCAAACTATAAAATGTTTATTGATGTATTCGTAAAATTTGGGGAATCATTTAAAAAAAATGGAAATATGCGAATCTTTTTTTGGAAAAAACATGGAAAATTAGCCCACCTGCCAATATTAGCCCCTAAAATTTTCCATGTTTTGAATGCATAAATAGATTCAACACCTTGAAAATCCGAAAAGTACTTTTTATTTGAAAATTAAATAAATTAAACTTATGATATTTCAAAATATGTAAAAAGAAACACAAAAAATACTCAAACCTAATAAATTTATTCGTTCCACAAAATTCACTGACAATTATTTGGTATTTGGAAGATAACCTGCTACTACTAGAAGAAGAGCCTTCTAGGGAAAAAACAAATTTAATTAAAAAAATAAAGTTCCGAAAGGAAAGTCGCACTCGTAAAATAAGAGCAAGCGAGAATGAAAGGAAGAAGCTCATAAAACTCAGTTTTGATAATCAGAGAAGTTTCCAATCTTGTAGTATGTTTGTGATTCAATCCGGATTATAATATTTTTTGAGGTCTTGGTGAGATTTTTCTCTTGTGCGGTACCAGGATCCTATAATATTGCAGTGTTGATGATGTTGAGCTGTCATGGAATTGGTCTTCTAATTTGCATAATACTCTCTACCTACAATTTTATGCTATTGGTGTTGGTTAACCAAAAGTTACTGGAGTTGAAGAAGGATTATTCGTTCCGGCAAGCTAAATTGAACAAGGAGGGTAGTCTCAGATCTCTTTATCATGAACATCATCAACGACAACATGCAAAGGAAGGAACAACGATGTACAAGAGGAAGAGCTCCTTCACCAAACTTATTGTTGTAAAAATTTACTTTTATAGTCAAAATCCGTCGCAATAAAAATAGTGCACGTTCTAATGGTGGTCATTATATCTGCTCCGATCAACGAGCGATATGCAAATGTAGGACCCCCCACACTCTCGACGTTTAACGGGGGGGTCCACAATACTTTATTTTAGAAAATCTTTGACTATGACGTGGCACGGGCTTGTCAGTTGTGCACACTCCTTCTTGACACCACTCACACCCCCCGCGAAAAACCACCTTTCTGATATATTTGTTATCATGCTAAAATAACCTGTCGTTATTCTTCCGCTATTATTCCGCCATCTTATCCATAACTATATTTTGCGATTGTCGATTACCTCACCCCTAAATCCTTGCACTTAATTGTTTCCATTGTTAAAATACCCATTTTATATATCATTGAAGCTGCAAACAAATAGTGAATCCTCTCCTAAAAAACAAATTTCTGTCTCAATTGTTCAACGAAAAATTCTCAGAGTTCGTGGCATTGTCAGAAAACCGAGCGACAGAGGAATTTCAAAGGTCAAAAGCGGCCCACCTAGCATCTTTAAATTTTTCTGGTATTCCATTTTCCTTCACTATTTGTTAAATTTTCCAAATGAGCAATTAGAAAGGGAAGGGAAAATTGAAAATTGAAAACCCTCTTAACTCCCGTGATCCCTAATGTAAATGAATTACCATTAGTCGAATTAGATTTTGAAATTGTAGAAATTAAATGTAAGCTTCACCTCTATGACCAACATAATTACGCTTCCCAAAAATTTGAGGAAGCTACTGATTAATTTTATTTTTGGGAACCCACGCTATCACAATTTATTTTTACCCAAACTCATCATTTTCGTGAATTTATTACTTAGTATGAAATTCAATACTTATCCACTCAAAGACAAATTGTAGCCCAAAATAGTGAACCCGTGTTTTATATTACCCCAAAGTCTATCTTCCAAGCTCTGTAGATAAGTGTTCCAAGTCCCATACATGTCTTCTCAATTGTTGCCTGAATTTCTTCGTCGAAATCCACCTTACCCCTCAGCCATGTTACCAGAAATGTCTAGACAAATTATTTCAATGCCTTGTATGAAGTTATTTTAGGGTTCTTGTTAGTGTTTTCACCCAAAAAGAGACCCTATGTTTTATTAAACTTCAACCAGTGTATTACTGATAACATCCATGAGTAGTTCTTGAAGTTTGGTGTCGAAAGAGATTTTAAACACCATTTTGTGTTGGTATACTTGTTCTTATACCATAATTCTTAAAGATTCATGATGCCACTACATAAGCATGATTCACAAGGAAAACCAAAGTTTGTTATTCACTAGACTTCATTAGTAAAGGAAAACTCTTATAACTCATAAGAGTTTTTCTCAAGTGATTTTATAGATCAATTATTTTATATATTAATTTGTATTCTCAGTAGTGATGTAGTAACAAATATTTCAACTGAAATCAAAAGGATTTTAGAGTATAGTGAGTATTCTCAGTATTTTGGTTGCAAGTTAACACCATATAATCTACGAGTGTTTCTGCCTCCACGGATTTTTACTCTAGAATTTATATTAAAAATTTTAAATGTATATGAAGTTCATTTTGTGTCAAGGAAACAAAATGATCAATTTTAATTAAAGCCTCAAGTTGGTTCTTTCATAATTTTAATTGGACTTATGATATTATTAGAAAATTCTCAACCATTAAACTTGAAAAAAAATCTACTCCTTATATTCATACTTCAAAGCCAAAGATTGACTAGTTTTCCAATAGGGAAATTTACGAAGAGAATACTTTGCAAGAGATTTCAGAAGAACATGCACCAACTCAGATAACTGAAACACCTCAAATAAAAGAGAAGAACTTAAAGGAAAATTTGGAAGTATTTCTCCTACTACTTCAAGATCAAAATCAGTAGAATTCAGTGTGTTTAAGAGAAGGAAAACGAGGGAAATGGAGGAAGAATCATATGAGTCCATAACTACAGAAGTGTCAATAATAGTAGTGTTGTTGTCAATCAAGCCCGTATTTACTCTAAGACAAATGGAATAAAAAATTATGAACCATCTATTTCTCCTTCTAGTAGTCAGAGAATATTTACTAGATTCATTGAGATAAAGAACAAGAATGAGTCTCTGAAGTCTGCCACTTATTCACAGTTTTGGAAGAATATCTCATCTACTCAGAATATTCTATTGTCTACATTCGATCCTGACAGCAAGAAATTTCAGTTGGCTTTCTTAGAACCAAAATTTCCAATTCCAAAGATTGTTGATGATTATAAAACTTATCTATTCTATTTCGATACAAAATAATTTCACCCTATAGACTAGATAGATTTACATAAACAAGCATGTGAATTAATTTATTCTTATTTAACAAATTCTGCCATGACTCTTTCAAAATTGCATAGTTCTTTGAGCAATATGCATATTCATCTCAAGATGGAAAGGATGCCATCTCTGACCAACGACACAACGGTTAAATCTTTAGAGGATATCATCATTAAGTTACAATTAGATCGTAATTATGTTGATGCCACACAAAAAATGATCAAAAGTATAAAAGTTAACATTTAAGCTTTGCGCATGAAACTTAAGTTACCAAAAACAAAGCATCCTCAAGCTCAAGAGGTGGGAGAGCTTGTGAAATAAAAAGAAACCATGTTGTGCATGATTGCTGAACAAAATCTACAGATACAAAAGATGTAGAAATAAATGGATAAATTAGTCAAAGAGAAAGGGTAGATTATTAAAACTATAACTCCTACAGGATAGACCAAGCTAATGGGTATTGATTCAACAGAGAAATAAAAAAGGTAATGTCTGAGCTATCTTTGAAGAATGATGAAATAGATAAATTTAATAAATTCCTATAGAGAGCAGATGAAAACAAGACCAAACCAAATAATGCATACATGTTAGAACTATAAAATAATTAGAAGCTTATAAATAAACTAGAGAAATATTCTAGAGAAATCTATTAATGCACAAAGTTTAGAAGAAGTAAAACAACAAATCTAAATAGATATAAACACTACAATTTATGACTTATGGCCATCAATAGAAATCATCTTTGAGTAGGATAAGTTACTAAAGAAGTCTAAACGGGCTATTGAAGACATTTAAGAAAAGCTAGACAATAGATGTGGAGAAGCTAGAAAAATTATTAAAGTCTTGAATTCAAAACCGAGAGAAGAACTTGAGCAAATGGGAATTGAGGACATGACAAACATAGTTATTCAAGTAATAAAGGTATTGACAAAGAAAAATCTAATGTTGCAGTTAGAAACCAAATGTGAAAATATCGAGATACAAATAAAAAAATTTCATAATATTTTTTGTATATTGTTGAACAAAAATAAATGCATACTTTGAAAGATTCGCAAAGTGGATTAGTTTAGAATCAAAATTATTATAAAAAATTACATGGTATAGAAAAAGACATATCCAAGTTTGCTAAGGTTAAAGTATCTATTAGTGGTCAAATTTTTCTTCAAGGTATACATGAGTACTTGTTTATTTCTCATTAATTTAACCATGTTTTCATTAGTGTAAAAAAATTAGAAAAATACACTGAAGTTGATGAGGCATATAGAAGAGTAATCAAGTTTTCATGTCCAGATGAAGAGCAATGGGATAAGTTTGTTGAATTTATTAGTCAAAACAGTTTTTCTAGGCAACATTTTAGCAGAAGACAAAGATTTCAGGAGCATAATTAGAAGGATATTTATTTTGAGAAATAATTTGAAAAATAATGCTTCAAATAGTGTACAGAGTTACTAAATCAGTTCGGGGATCAATATTTTGAGTTCTTTTATTAGGATTATTCAAATTATCTTGGATAAAGACTTCTTTTTTTTTATGTGAAAATTGTAACAGATTAGATATTTTGTAATAAATCTATATATACTTAATAATTTTAAGTAATAAAGGTTTATACGTAATGCATATTTTTGGGTGATACTATTGTGACACTTTCATATTCAAGATAATTAAAGGATTTTGGTTTCCATATATGCAACATTTGTGTACTTGTGAGTGTTTTATAGTGATTTGCATAATCTATTTCTACATATTTTTTAGATAGTGTAGGATATTGGGAAGGGCGAGGCTAAATATCAGTCTCCTTAACATCCCTAGCAAGGTTATTTTCAATAATGTGTAATAATTAAACAATATGTTCAATTTGATACTTACAAATTAATACATTATTGCTTCTATGTTATACTTAAACATATTTTGTTCACTATAGAGATACATCTATACATTTCCTCTTAGCTCATATGATTACATGTTTAGGAAGGATATTTAGTTTTCTAAGCTCTTCTTTATTCCTCCTTCAAAAAGTTTAAAAAGACAGTATGTTGTCATAATGGAATGCACACACTTTTATTGATCTAAAGGAATAATAATTATAAGCATAAATGCGTATTATCATATTTGGGTCATTCATTTAATAAAAATTCTCACAGATTATGATTTTGCATTATTCTTTGGTTGATGATTATCTACAAATATACAACATTAGATAGGTGTTGTTCCCAGGGAATGATTTTTGAAGCAATTTTTACCTGGGATAATGAATCTACTTCCCTCTTAATGGTGAACAAGAGGCTAGTAGGTTCAAATCTTTCACCTGGTGACTTCATAAGTTTAAAATATGGATTCACGCAAACATACTAGATCTCATTATGATCTTGAATTACTTGCAACATTATTGGATCTAGAGAGACTTGTATGGATTGCTTCCCTAAGACGTAGACTTGAATCTTCTTCTTCTATTTTACCAAAATTAGTTTCACAACGTAGGCAATTAGAACATTCCCAATACCTTTTCATCTATTTTATATACCTTCTAAATTATTGGAACATATTTCTAAAGGAATAGATCTACAAAATACTTTTTTGGTTCATAAAATTGATTCTTTTAAACTTCCCATTTCCCTTTTAGAATATTCTCATAGAAAAGAAAAACTTGAATTACAATTACCTCAATTCAAACCATGATATTTTATATCCTCTATTGTTCATACATATCCTTCTACTTTTGATAGACCCGAAGAGGAATTCAAGTTTATAAAAATCCCATAGCATATAGAAATCAAGATTCAATTGTTCCTGAAGTCAAAAAAGTTAATTATTCATCCTCAATTTCCAAAAAAAAACCTATAATCTAAAAACAACCATCCCCTAAGAAACCTTCATCTCCTAAACAACCATGTTCATAGCCAATTATTGAAAGTGTGGAACCAGTTGTCATTGCTAGATATGTAGCATTAATATTGCCACCAATAGATCAACTTCATGATTTCCCCAATGGTTATCTAAATAACTTACGTAGATACAATGGGGAAACACAATTAAATGCAGAAGATCAATTATCTTCATTTTTATATTTTGCAGATAATCTAAATATAAAACATGAAGATATATACATGAGGTTGTTTGTCCAATCATTGGAATTAAATGTTAGAGATTGGTTTAAAAAGTTGCAGGAAAAAATTATATGTTCATGGGCAGAGTTAACCAATTTTTTTATAAATCAATGGTGAATCAAGAATGATCTTGTGTATTATTTAACTTACTTTGATGATCTCAAAAGAAACCCTAACAAATATGTATCAGATTTTATCAAAAGGTTTAATAAATTTACAACAAGGTTCCTATATATTGTAAACCTCTAGCTACTGCATCAAAAGTCGGGTTTTTTAAGGATTTTTATGATGATTTTGCATTGATGTTGAGAGAAAGGAAATCTATAGCTTTGATAGATATTTAAAATGATGCAATAGAATTTGAGGATAATAGAGTAGCATCAAGGAAATTGAGAGCCAAAGAAATGAAAGTAGAGAGAAAGCTAAAAGAAAAAATAAATGTCGGTTCATCATCAAAAGTTAAGGACGAAGCTCATAAAATAGATGAAATTACTTCAATGTTAAGAACATGTCTAATAAAATTTTAAGGAGGAAAATAAAACTAGAAAAGAGGAATAGAATGTGAATATACCTGTAGAACCCTAGAGAAGTTTACAACCAATGTTGATTCTATAGAGAGAAAGACAAAACACTGACCAACAAATGCAACCTCCATTAATGGTTGAAGACCAAGATATTGAAGAAATAATACCAGTTATAGATGATATTAATTAATTTTCTATTCAACCACTTGAAAGTGTAATCATTCCCATAAATCAAAATCAATATTTAGTTTAGAATGTGGAAACTTCAAATATTTCCAAATATCAAGCTTTCTCAGAATTTCTAATTACTGAACTTAATAAAATATATGATTCAAGGAAAAGACAAAATCTAAGTAGACCAACTAAGAAAGCTACTTTTCATAGATCACAATATAAGACTGTTGAAACTTCATCCTCATAATAGAAAACCCAATCAAAAGATCATTCAAAAGTGTTCTATTTTTAACGTAGAAAAGGAATTATAAAAGGTTAAAATTCGAATTCCGTTATCCAAATTGACAAGAAATCCTAGTTATAAACAACAAGTGTCTAAATGTGTGAAATATTCAATTGTGGATGTTGAAAGCAATGTGATCAATTTGCAAGGTGAAAAACCTTTTGTTATTTTTGGTCAAAATATTGATATGCAGGATGCTAGTGTTTCTCCTTTTTATGTAAATCTAAAGTTCCATGAGTTTCTCCTCTCTAATTATATGTTAGATTCATGTGCATCTCATAATATAATTCCTGAAATCATTATGGATCAGCTTCGGTTGTAGGTGGCAAGGCCTTACAATGATTTGCGTAATTTTGATTCTAAGAAAGTATTATGTTTGGGACTAATCAAATATTTTGTAGTGACCTTAGCCCAAATCCCTATAAAAAGTTTGGTAATTGATATTGTAGTTACATATATTCCACATATTTTTGTGATATTTCTATCAAGGTCTTGGTGTTCTACACTTGGAGGAATTATATGGACGAGAAAATTTAATATTGTATATAGAAGTTATATTTATAAATGCAATTACTGATGCTAGACAAGCTATGAATCACCCTATATATTCCATTGATCAAGACTTAGGGTACTTCATTTTGGATGTAAATAAAGAATGTAATGTAGAAAATAGAATTGAAGAGACTGTAAATATTCTCGTCTTCAAAAAATTATATTTGGAGAAAATATTTTGATGGAGATTTTTCTAGAGATGGATAGGGGGCTGGAATTGTTTTGATTTCACCAGAAAAGAAAATTTTTAATTAATATTTCAAACTAGTATTCAAAGTAACCAATAATGTATCTGAATATGAATAATTAATTATTGGTTTTGAATTAGCTAAGAAAACCAAAGTGCATAGATTACAAATATTTGGTGATTCTGAGTTAGTGATGAAATAAATTAGGACGTTTTGTTAGACCAAACATCCCAGACTGAAAAATTACAGGAATGAGGTATGAGACTGTATAGAAAAAATATTTTGAAGCTTTGAATATTGTATTTATACCAAGGGGAGATAATGTACAAGATAATTCTCTAGCAGTTTTAGCAAGCATCTTCAAAGTTCCAGATTCCTTCTAGCTACAATATCAGGTTGAAGTTAGATATAAACATTCTATCCCAGACAATGTGAAATGCTGAAAAGTATTTTAAGATGATGAAGAGTTGAAAAAATTTATACAGTTAATGGAATAATTTTATTGTTTACATATTGATCAATATGATAACGATGAAGTACATGAAAATATATTTCAGAAAGGTGAGAATTTAAAGCAAAAGATAGTATACCATGATATTATTCAACTATATAATACTCATTCCAAAAGGATTAGTCCCGCTTGAAATTTTATTTGCAAAAAAGGATGTCCCTAACTCATATTTCCTAAATTCCCAACAAGATGATGTACATGAATGTTATATTGGAATTGCATAGGATATTAAAAACATTAAAATTTCAAGGTCACTACCACATAAAATCAAAGATAAATACATTGAATTGTTCAAGAAGTATAAAGATGTTTTTTCATGAATGTATGAATATTTGAATACATATGATACGTCTATTATTCAACATAAGTTTCCTTTAAAACTAGAGGCCAAACCCTTTCAATAAAAGTTGAGAAGAATAAATCCAATTGTATTGCCAGTAATTGAGAAGGAAGTGAAGAAATTACTTGATGCCAAAATCATGGTACCTCTAAGATGTTGTGATTGGATAGCTAACTTAGTTCCTATCAGGAAAGAGAATGGATAAATAAGGCGATGTGTTAATTTAGGAATATAAACAAATTAACTTTGAAGGATAATTACCCTTTACCTAAGATGGATTATTTGGTGCAAAAAGGAACATGATCAAAAATAATTTCAATGTTGGATGGATTTGTAGGATATAACCATATATTAGTTAATGAATATGACGGGAGTAAAACTAATTTGACAACACCTTGGGGTACATTTCTGTATGCCAATATTCCTTTTGGTTTACTAAATGTAGGGTAAACATTGCCAAGAGAAATGGATCTAGCTTTTGTGGGAGAAACAATAAATTCATGGTTATTTACCTTGATGAGCTTACTATATTTTTTGAGTATGATTCCCAACATACTAAACATTTAAAAAATGCTTTCAAGAGATGTAGGAATTGTGGGATTTCTCTCAATCCAAAAATGCCAGTGTTTTCCATGTGGGAAGAAAAAATGTTGGGACATATTATTTCAAAGGAAGGAGTCAGAATAGATCCAAAAATAGTGTCTACTATTCATTTGATCAGTTTTCAAAGAAAAAAGAAGAAGATTCAAGAATTTTTAGAAAAAATCAATTTCTTGAGAAGATTTATACCTAATTACACTGAAAATGTAAAATATATTACTGATACGATAAAAAACAATCATGAAGTTAAATGGAATGCACAAGCTAGATTTTCATTTTCTCAGATTAAAATGGCACCTTCAGAAGCACCAATTTTAGCTAGCCCTTATTATTCAAAGCCTTTTAGTATCTTCTCCTTTGCACCAAACACTGCAATAGCAATATTTTTATTACAACATAATGCATATTGTTGTGAGTTACCAATTTATTTATTTAGTAAAGTCACGAGGAATGCAGAAATAAAGTATGATATTATTGAGGAACATGCTTATACTTTAGTTCGTGCCTTGAAAAAATTCAGAACTTATGTATTTCATTCTAAAATAAAAAAATATGCACCCAACATTGTAGTAAAGACAATCCTCACTCGACCTGATATAGATAGAATAAGGGGAAGGGGATAGATAAAATTTTAGAGTTTGATTTGGATATAAAACCAACAAAGATGGCAAAGGGACATGGATTAGCTAAATTGCTAACATAATCAAATTGCAAAGTTTTGGGTGTTAGTTTAGTTATTTAGTTGTCAGATATATCTTCGAAGAAGAATCCAAAATAACCTTCTCCAAATTCAGAGAATAAGAACAAAAAGCACCTTCATCTAGTTCGATACCTACATATTTTTCTTTGCATATTGATGAATTTTTTTTGATGTCAGACTAGTATAAGGATATTGTTCATTTTTTTTCAGAATTTCAAATGTCCTCTTCAATTCACAAAGAATCAATGCAAATCTCTTAGGCTTAGGTCTATGAAATATTGCATATTTAATGCCAACCTATATTGGAAGGATCCACTAAATATCCTATTGTCATGTCTCACTAAAAGTGAAACATAAGGAGTGATTAACCAGTTTCATGAACGAGTATGTGTATGTCACTATGCTTCAAGGGAAACTACATGCAAGATATTGACAGTAGGATTCTACTGGCCTAAAATATTTATTCAAGTTGGATTGAAGGTTTAGAGTTGCATTCCTTGCCAAATATTTGCACATAAACACAAATTCTTCTCTCTACCTTTGATTCTTGTATTAGTATAAGCTCCTTTCCTACAATGGAGTTTAAACTTTATTGGTGAAATAAATCCCACATCCAGCAATCAACATAGGTGGATACTAACAACAACAAACTATTTCAGAAAATGCGTAGAAGCTATCCCTGTTAGAAACAAAACTAATTTTGTATTTATGAAGTTCATTGAAGAAATATTTTATGTATATTTGGCTACCTAAGAGAAATAATTATAGACAATGCTCAAGCATTCAATTCTATTAAAATTATTGAGTTTTCCATAAATACCAAATTTCTCTGCATCATTCTACACCTTACTATCCTCAAGGGAATTGGTTAGAAGAGTCATCAAATAGAATCTTAATCAAAGTTATTAAAAAGATGTTAGTAGACCATAAAAAGAACTCAGATAGTCACTTAACGTATTCAGTATGGGAAAACACAGTTTCACCCAAGAGAGCTACTAGAAAATGTCCATTTCAACTAGTTTATGCTATTGAAGCCTTTTTTCCTACTAAGTCAGCATTTATAGTGATCAAAATCTTGCAGGACTACTACGAGGAAACATGTGATTTTTCAAAGAGAATCAATCAAATTATTTACCTAAATCGAGATAGGGAATAATTTCAGCAAGGGCTACTCTAGTATGAAGATAAGATGAAGACTTTATTTGATAGCAAGGCCAAAGAAAGAGACTTCAAGCAAGGAGACACAATACTAAGATGGGATGCAAGAAGGGAAGACAAAGCTAAACGTGGAAATTTTAACAATATTTGGTGAGGTCTCTTCAAGATTGAAGAAGTAAAACGAAATAATACATTCATCATTCAAAATATGGAAGGAAAATATTTCTCATTGCGAGTCAATGGGAAATATTTGAAGCAATACATTCAATATTGAGTAAGTTTCTTTCATGATCATTGTAAATAATTGGTATGATTTACATTTACAGAGCAAGTGTGGTTGTATTAAAATAATGACTCCATAGCCAAAGGAGAAGGTACATATATCTTCACGTTCTCTGCATCCCATAGGAGGAAGTAGTCCCCAGATGGAGCCGATGTTGTACCCAATTTTTATTATAGTCAAAATTTTGAAGTTTTAATTTAAAAAGTAAAAAAAAAAGGATCAAAATTATTTTAATTTTAGGCACTTTTTAATAAGCGGACTCATTCTATTATGCACCTTATTTATTTATTTTTATATTTATATAGGTGATGCAATAAATAGAGTACTTGTAGTTGTAATAGTTTCGAGTTATGCAAATTTCAAACATGAAGAGCTTTGAGTGGAGGTGATGGCGACCGAAGGAGGGTCAGGGTTTTAGGGTGGATAAATCATCTAATGGAGGAAAGATGTTAATAGGACCAGAGCCATAAATGGGAGGTCACGGGCAGAATTATGGTGTGGAGGCGAGTATAGTAAAAAAATTTATTTTTTCCAAATAATGGGGTGGGTTAAAACATGGTAAACTATTTTGTGTTTTACAGTTTTACTGTCATTTAATAATTACCTGGATTTAATTTAGCTCCATCCATTACGAGATGAGGCGGAAGAAGGGGTCTTGAGGTGAAAAGTAATGGATCTGGAAGAATTTGTGGATTATGAGTTCAAAATTCTATATGGGGGATATATTTTTGGGTCTCTAGAGTTTTTTGTGTTTTCTAGAGCTGAGAAGGCTTTCAGCCGGGATCTGAGTTGGATCTCAAAATCTCAACTGGAGCATGGATCTCGTTCATATGTACATGTGATTGAACACTTAGCGATGACAATGGAAATCAATGGAAATGAAAAAAATCACTATTTCTTCGAGTCCCTCGAAAGCCCATTCTCTGTTGTCATCTACCAACTAGTATCTCAGCATGTTAGTTCTCTGGGTTTTTTTTTGGAGAAAAAAGAGCCTAGGGTCTCTCAAAGTGAAGGAAGCTATCCTACTATGGCCTCTAGCCTTCTTACAGCTCCAAGGGGTGGGATTTTAGCCAATATATTTGTCTTAAAGAGTCGAGAGGTAAAGACCTAGTCGAAATTAATGTCAAGGGGAGAGTGGAATTGGATTTCAGATGTGGGGTGGATAGAGGGCTAACAAATGAGGCACATGTATTTCTGTAGGTTCCTATTAGAGGAGAGGAAACAATGACACATGAACGGTCAAAGGTAAAGGATTTCACACAACTCGATTCGACTGATGTAATTTCAATCGAGGGTGAACATGTCCTGGGAGTAACAAGGGAGTGTATAAGAAAAATAAGAAGAAGCTTCTGAAGAGTGAGACTGGGGCAGGGAAAAATTTAGGGGCTAATATTCACAAGTGGGTTAATTTTCCATACTTTTCCAAAAAAATATTTGTTAGTTTCCACTTTTTCTAAAAATTATTTGGCAAAATTTTATAGTATAAACTTATTTTATCTTATAAACCACCAAAATTTTATATAGATATTATATAAAATTATTAGAAATTTGAATGCTTTTACAAAAAAAAAATTGAGAATTTTACAAATTGCATATTATGTACTAGTGAGATTCGCCAAGGCTTCTAAACTTTAAAATAAATTTCAATCGATAAAATTTTCCCTAGACTGCAGCTATTAAATACAACCTTTGCTTATGAGATGACATGGAAATGTAAGAAGAGGCAGCACTGGAAGAAAAATAATTAGCTGGGAAGGCCCATAGTAGGGTTTTCAATGCTGAAACCCTTGATAATTAGAGAGACCAGAATTTAGCACCGAAGATAGAGGATCTCCCAGAAATATGTCAATTAGCGAAGGGTGGCTTCAGTTTATATTTAAATTCTAGGAGGATGCACTGACAGTTTCTAAATATGTATGGTTTATTTACTTCTCTCATATAATTTTTAGAGCTCGATCTCCCTTATTTGATGTACGAAGGGATAAATTGAATGTCTTGCCCATTTGGGTTCATTTGTTGGGCGTCCCCATCCACATGTGGAACACTAATATTTTTACGATCATAGGCAAAAATCTTTGGAATTTTCTTGAAGAAAATTATTCGTTTAAGGAAACTAAGGACTAGTCAGTGGCTTAAATCCTGGTGAGCCTTGACATTAGAGAAAAATTATATGAAATAATGAATATCAGGAGGGATTAGAAGTTGCTAGATTATTTATATTATGAAGATGTTCCATTTATATTCAATAGATGCCATCAATATGGGCATCTAGAAAACACCTACTCTCTTCATTTCAAGCCCAAACTTAATCAAGATGGCAAAAGAAAAAATAGAGAAAATATGGGGATGAGGGGACCTCTAGATTTGGGAAGAAAAGTAAGGGATATCCAATAGAGGAGGTGTCAAGGTAAGCGGTAGTGGTCCAAGTAATGGAATCAACATCTACTGAAGTGTAAGATAAAATAGTACAAGAAGCTGGCCCATGATGGATTCAACATGTGCCAATATTGGATCATCAAAATTAGACATGGAAGGCACATATTGAAGGAATTTAGGCATATCATTCAGATGGAAAAATGGAAATGGACCCCCAGCTAGCCAAAGCGATGTCTGGATGCACTCACCATATGTCCAAGGGGACCTCTCAGGGTATTCCTCTCCCTCCTTCCTTCATTTCTTTCTTATCGTGTCCTGTTTCTCATTTGGATATGGATTGGATTAAAAATTCACGTGAAAAAAAGGTTGGAATGTTACTAAATATGGTTACATCTCTTTCCTTGCAACAAGTTCCATGCGATATCCCTGGGGTCTATGAGGACATTATGCCCCTAATTGTTTCTTTTGACTTTGTCTCTTCGGAAGGATGAGGATTAAATTAGTATAGATACAACCTTAGATCTAGTGAAGTTGGTATGAATTCAAAACCCATGGGAGGTGGTTTAGGACATATCTCTATCACTCAAGGCCTTCGAAAGGGAAGAGGTAGAAGAGAAAACATTTCATTGGCATAGGCCAGGGCTAGAGAAGAACTATCCTCGGGGAAACAATATTCTATGGAATAAGTTTTTAAAATTTTGAAAACCCAAAGTGGGGTTCCCAAATGATAGTTTTATCCTTCAATTGCAGGGGTTTAAAAATTAATTCCAAAAAACTTTCTCTTAAAATACTGGTACAGTCTATTTTTCGAGAGGTTTTTTTTCTTCGGGAAACTTTAGGGGAAGGAGACAAAGTTTCTACCTTACTTGAGGTAATATTTCCCTAATGGATATTTGTAGGATCGGATGTAAGGGGAAACTTTTGGGGAATCGCCCAAGGATGGGATATTAGAATGATTCAATTGGAGAGTACTTGGAGTATAAAAAATAGCCTTGGTATGGATGGGTTATGTATAGTGTTAGGAACCAATTTTACTTTCCTAGACATCTATGGATTTCATGAATACCATGTATCTTTTTGGTCAACTTATTGAATATATCCTTGACTAATCATGAGAATCTTATTTTGGGATGGGGCTCTGATTTTTATATAAGTGAGGTTGAATCCTCAGGGGATCATGCTAAGGCTAGAAAACCTTTCTGACTTCTTCTCTCACCTTCTATCCTCTTCAAATCTTATCTATATTTAGCCCATTAAACTCAAACCTACTTGGAGGAATCAAATACTGGGAGAAGATAGGGTGGCTAAATGTCTACATTGATTTCAACTAGATGAGGATCTAGTTAATATACATAGCCTTCTGTATCAGTGGATTGGAGTGGGAGGAGAATTTTATTATTCACCAATAATTCTAGAGATTAAGGGAGGATCCCTGAAACTGGCCAACACTTTTAAAATGAATGGTATCTAGTTAAAGGATGAAGAGTTTAGGAATCTAGTTAGGAAAAATTGGAGACATTATGATTGGGGTTTAGACAAGTTTGCAACTCAATGGTTTGGAGACAACCTGAATCACATCAAGCATTTGACCAAGGAATGGGTTTCAGAAAAGTGTTCCATAGAGGAGGAGGAGCTCTCTCACATTGAAAATAAATTAATTATATTATCCCAGTCTCGAGATTAAGGGTTTATAGATCAATAAGGGAAGGATTGAGAAGGATTAGGGGAATTTTGAGGTCTAAAATGGGCCTCCTAAGGAAATTATAAAATAATAGTGGAAATAATAAAATAAGATTAGATTACATCATCAAAATTTAGATGGAAAAAAGGAAAAAACTACTTTTTCAACTCGTATTTTCAACTTATCCCGTTATGGGTTTATTCAAATTTCAAGCGAGAACATTCGTTGGATGTAGAATTTTCTTCCCCGTCCAAGGTGTTATCACTCTAGTAATTATAAAGTTGTGATATTTTGGTTTAAAGTTTAAGAACACTAGAGGTAACCACATATCGACTTTTAAACTCTAATATCTAGCCTTCTTAGGGTTCAGAGAGGGCTCTCTCTAAGATTTAACTTTGTTTATTTTATATGATATTAGGCTAGTTATGATTGTGCAATTTAGTTTTGTTTTGGTTGGTTTGGTGGGAAAAATCACCTAATGAGATGGATAGTGGGAAATCTATTTTTCCATTGTGCTAAGGATTCAAAAATCAAGCAGACAGAGCTACGATCAAGGTTAAGAAGTCAAATGTGTTCAGGACAAGATAGATAACCCATGAAGATCTTGGAAGGTTGTTTGGTGAGGTGACATGATTGGGATAAAGAGCAATGAAGGGTTCTTTAATCCGGAAAAGAGAAGTAGTAGGTAAAGGTCAAACAAAAGAGGGAGCAATTAAGGGTTCCCTACTCTAGAAATTAGCAGAAAACATATAACTGATAAATAGTAAAAACAGGATGATTTTAACAAATCCTGAAGAAATATTCCTGTTTATTCATTCAAATTTGGAACACATAATGGATGCATGTAATAAAGAAAGATAACAATGACAAGAAGGAAATACTTCACTTAAATATCTCATCACATGAATCTTGAAATATGATGCTAATTGGTCTGATCTAGTCTACTACTCGATATTTGAAACACAAAAGCCTTCAAGTCCAATAAAAAATGACTATAGAAATCTTCAGAAATTTATTCCACAATAATACTTCCAAAGATGAAGTATTTATACATAATTGTTTACAAAATATCCTAGAATGCTTCTAGGAATTATCCAAGGAAAGTAGAAATATCGTTGCAATAAAATAGAGACAACTGCTTTAACAAATCTACAAGTTGTCCTATCTATCCAAATAAAATAGAAACTGATTATGGATGGGGTGCAACTAGTTGCCTTGATGTCCTTGTTGTTGGCTTTAGATATTTCAAGTTGGTTTTGAAATCTAATTTTCTTTATATTATACTCTTTCACCGATTCTCTTTAATCTTTGATATTCTTTTAAACTCAGATACTCTTTAACCACTGTAAAATATGTTTACTGCTGTAATAAAATTTGTTTTCACTGCAATTCAGCAAAATATTTATCTCTTTTATCCTTTTGAATTTTTATCTTTCATAGTAAATCTGTTAATGACTACCAATCTTCATCATTTGGAATTTGTATTTTCTTCAACTTCTTAGAGTTTTCATCTGCTTCTGTATACCTAGAAAAAGTTGGTTTAATGAAAAACAAGTGTCTTATCTCATGATGCAAGTAAAATAAATCCTCAAAACTTCTGAGTAAGGCTTTTCCTGTTGGAGTGCCTTGTCCATCTAACTTTTCAACTTTCTCCTTTGCAAATTCTCTGATCTTTTTATTGTAATTCTCCTAAGGCATTAATTTTTCATTGACGGCCAAAATATTAGGAAAACTTCTTTGCCTCAAATTCTCAAATTTGACCATAAACCTGGTTATGGTGATGTTCATATTCTCACACTTTTCCTCAAGTTGTTTCATCAAGTTCTTCTTGGTGAGGACTTTCCTTATTTCAAGGATAGTTGCAGTCTTGTCAGTAATCTCAATTTCTTCTAACTCTTGCTTGTTTTTGCTATTAAGAAACTTGATCAATTCTATTGATTGTTCTGGTTTGTTATCAAGTTCATCTTTAGTCTTATGAATTTTGACTAATGCTTCTTTGAGTAAATCTCTCTGTTCAAAAATCACTTGAATTGAGGGCCACACATCATTGATGGCTTCAATGATCTTGTTCCATAAATGTTTTTTCACATATGAAATTTGTTCCTTTAAGGTTAATTCCTTCTGTAACTTCTTCAATTCTTCATTTAGTCTAATAGCCTTTTGCTCATGTGTTTTGGCATTTATTTGAGCTAACTTGTTTGTATTTTCAAGGTTATCAACCATCTTTTTCAATATGTTAATTTCACTTGTCTAAAGTGACATTTCTTCCATAGCTTTCACTATTTTGTTGGCCTCATCTGTAGGGTGAGTTGCTGTAGTGGATGACTCTATAGCTGATGTTGTAGATGATGTCACTAGCACTACAATAACCAGTGGCTCTTTGGGTGCCAAATCTTCTGCTAGATTTGATGGCTCAACCGTAGTGACCATAGGAATACCTAAAGGAATTTCTGGTGTTTTTGATGTTTCTTTTTCTTGGACAAGTTTATCCATTTGAATCTCCATCTCTTTGATCTATTCTATCAACTAAAAGATCAAATTCATCATGTCATCCTTCTCATTCCATCCTTGTATTATTTCCTTAGCTTGAGGATGATCACTTGATGGAAATTTAAGTTGTTTCTTCAATGCTGCAATGTCCTCATTTTTTTTCTTCACTAACTACTCTGTTGCTTTGACATTTGCAGGGTCATATCCATCCTGGAAGACCAATTCTTCTAAAGATTGAATTCTTAGATATTTAAAATATAAAGATGTTTTTTCATGTTTCATTTGATCTTTCATATTTGTGATAGTGTTCTAAAGTTTCTGAACAATCATAGCTTTGGTTGTAACAGTGGAATACAACATCTATGAACTCTGTCTATGAAATTCTATGTGATCAAGAGCATGAATTTTTTCTGTTTAGACTTCTAAATCAATCTTCTTGTAATCTACCACTGTCTTTGGAGTTTTTAGTGTAGGCTACAATACTAACATGATTAGCTTTTTATTTGAGTAATCAAAGGTAGATAAAAGTCTATTTTGAACACTTCGTGTTTGTTTCATATATTCAGGGTAGATATCATTTTTTATCTTGATCTGTTTGTACTTTTCCCTGGTATCTAAATTTTTCTCCTCAACTGTTTTTGAAGATGATGCTTCCATGTTTTGTTGTTTGTCTATCAATTATGTATTTCCATTATCAACTTGTTCTTCATTTACATTCTCTATATTTTTCTCATTTCTGATAACAATGGTAGCATCTGTGTTGGTATCTGGGAGATCTATTTCTTCAACATCAATGGTTACCTTCTCTTTACCCACTGGATCTGTTTTGGGCCTTTTATTATATCTTATTTTGAACTTATTATCAGTAGTGGTTTCAGCAACATAAGTTTCTTCTTCTCTGATCCTCTTGGTGTCTTTTTTCTATTTGATCCGCAGTTTATACAGTGTGACTAGTATCACTTTTCTTCACCGCATGTACTAAAGTATTTTCTGTCCACTCAGTTTGACTGGCATATTTTTATATCTCTGATTTTTTCTCATGAATGAAGGGTGTCAGTTTACACTTAACCCTAATTTTACTCAGTATCCCTTGTGGATCATAATTCAAAGAAAATCTCTCTTCAAATCTGTACTATAATAACTTCTTAGCTACTTCTGCCTCTACATCTCTATGATTGCAAATGAATGGTCCCACTTGATTCTTCAATTTAAACTGTGTTTTTTTCTTTGCTGCTAGGAAATTGATAGAATCAGATTTAATATTTTCCTGATATACTCCAAGGAAAAAACACTCATTGATACAAATTTGGGTAGCTTGTAGGGTAACAAATTGGATCCAAACACTCTAATATCAATGTTCTTTTCATAAAAGTACCAATCACCAGTCTTCGTTTTCTCTGACAACTATAAAATATTCTTCATCTCATCATTTATCCGTGGCTCTTCAATATTTGTTAACATTTTAAGCAATGGATGGCTGAAGGAATCTGAAAACTCTATATAAGTGAACTTTGTGGACTCTTTCCTGATCAAAGAGGTCCAGAAAATAACTGAAAGAGGATTCCCTTCTATGTCAAGCTTTTGATGGGTTAATGGAAGATTATCTGCTTGAAAATACAAGAACATGTGGAAGAGGAAAGATGTGTATCTGAACACTCCTTCAATTGGCAGTTTAACCAATTGGTCATGAATATTGTCAGTAATATACGCAGCATAATCAAAGATAACAGATGGAGGTTGTCCTGGTGTGAAAGTGGATAGGAAACCTAAAATGGATTCATCTATATTTTCATCAGCGAAGTACCCTAGGATGAAGGAGAGCATGGATATGACATGTCTAGAACCCTCTGGAAATCTTGAAGTGGAATATGGAGGATTGATTTGAGGAATTTCTACGTGTAAGGGCATGAATATTTGGAAGATTTGGAATCTCTTAGGAAAGTCAAGGCCAATATATAGCTTGGTAAGTGCTTTAATGGATAGAGGAACTGCTTGAGGATCAGGTTTAAGCTATAACATTTCATTAATGGATTCAACAGTAATGGTGAAAAGTACTTCTTTTTTGGCATTTACTATCGCTCTTTGCTAAGGCATATAATGATGATGGAATAACCTAATGATCTCTGGTCATGATTGGGTAATTGGAACCACATATTTGGGCAAGTGTGATTCCAAAATTTGAACTTCTTCAACATTATCTAAAGATTTTTCATAGTTCCATTTATGAAGTTCCAACAAATTTAATTCTACAATAGGGTCTGCTATCTTATAGTAAACATTTGCTAATGGAGTGTGCTCAATATCTACAATAGGGGGTTGTAGAGTATTTGTAACTATGGGAGTATTAAAATATGCATTTGGAGTAGGTTTAGGCATTTTGAGGCTTTTTGGACTACAAAACTCTGCTTTTTGGCTTTTCTGGCTTATTCCGCAAGATTAAACAGTTTGCAAAAGTATTTTTTAAACTCTGGTAGAGGTTCTTGGATTAAAACAAGCAGGATATGATCTTTCCTTGGGTTTTTTCTTTCAATTTTGGACTCTTCAACTTGATTTACAGACCTTTACTGGTTATAAACGAGAAACAAGGGTTTCCTAAATTTTTCAATGGATAACAGAGCTAGGAATATTTTAAAATTAGGCACAGCTGGTTTAGCTACCTTCAGAGGATTTTTGGGCTCAATTTACTGTTTTAAATTTTTTATAAAAACTATATAAACTCAAGCTTTTCATTCAATACAATGCGTAGCATAAAATAGGGTTTTTGTAGAAATTTTGACAGGGTTTGGCCTGTTTCTTTAGATTTTTTAACAGGCTTGTTTTGATGAATTTAACTCTGACTGAAAATTTTCATTAAAGGTCTTTTAAAACTGATAACAAGCTAGATTTTTGAAGAAATACCTGTTATATGCAGGTATAGGGCTTTGAGGATGTCTCTGAAGGTTTTTGAACAGATTCTATGGTGTCTTTTTGATCTCTAGAGCAATTCAAAGCTCCTCGACAATCTTCAATAGGTTCATGTGGAAATTTGCAGGTTCAAGGCAATAAAACAGTGGAAAATACCCGTTTTTAGAGTCAGAAAAGCATATATAGTGGATAACCGCAGAAAGGAAGAATAACAGTTCATTTCCAAGGTTTATTGGACATATTAGGTTAAATTTACATGCAATAAATTAATGTCCAATCAGACAGGAAGGTGGTTTTTGCGCTCCATAGGCAAAAAAACATTAGTGGTTATCGCGCGCCATTTTGGTGGTAAGTGGTTTAAGACGGATCAAATGCGATCCAGTGAAGAGACGCACGTCAAGGAGAGATAAAATGGTAAAAATGCCCATTTCGCATGGAAATGAAAAGTTTAAGCATGGGCGAGTTTATTTGCGATTTTGTTTCTACGTTGTTGGATCGTGGGAGGTTTATGCGAATAGCCAAGATCTATTTTGAAAGTTGTGTCGGGATCAGAGTGGGGTCCATGGTTTATATATTCAGTGAGACAGTTTGTTTAAATTTATGGATATGTATTTAATAAAGTTTGAAACATTGGGTTATAGTATGTGGAGGGTGTAATGTAGTATATGCGTAAATCAAAACATTTCACAATGTTTAATCAATACACAGGTACGAGTCCTATTATATGGTTTAAAAACTTTTTGACTAGTGTTTAATAACCATAGGGGGAGGGGTATTATATATTATTGATAAGTTTTAAACCAATGGGAATAATGGCGGGGATTATTTCATTATGTGGGGTATAATAACATTGGTTTAAACATTAAATAGTGGGTTTTATGGGTTATTTAATATAAAAAGGGTTTTATACTATATGGGAGGGTGTAGAATAGGGAGTTAATAAAATAAGTTAGAAATTAATATGAACAAGGGGTAATGTATGAAATGAATGAAAGATCATGTTTTAACACTAAGTAAAGTGTAAATAAAGCATAGTTTGTACCTTTTGTATTTTTCACACTTTAACTTAGGAAAAAATGCATTTTATGGATTTTTGAGTGATTTTGAAAGGAAATGAAATTAGTTATTTAGGGTTTTTACTTTTGCCAAGTAAAAATGGGTTTTTACTTAGGAAAAAGGAATCATGATTATTTATGAAGGGTAAATACTGATGAACATGGGTTTTATGTAGGAATTCAATATTTTTAACCAATCAGTCATTGAGCCATGGGTCCGGTCCCAACAAGAGTCAGAGAAATGCTCTGAGCCTTTTTAACTGATAGTTTAGAATACTGAATGATTGTGGGGGAAGGGTAATTAGTAATTTTTTTCCCAATGATGCTTTATTACATGCTTGCACAATTGCTTTCTACCTATCCATCATTATTTCTAACATTTTTACTTCATTTTCGTGGGTGCATTTAGGCTTGCAACCCTGAATCAATTTTCTTTTAAAGCATAAGAACTATCTAAATCTAACCTTATTTCATCCGAGGGTTTAGATTAAACTGTTGAGCTCCTCATTTATTCTCTATCTTATCTACTGATTTATCAAGTTTATATTGTTTGACATATCTTTATTCTCTATCTAAAACATGAAATTCAAAGCATGAAAAGTTAATATTAAACTTTTAAACTCTCATGGATTATGTCATTTATTGACAATCTGTACATAATCATTATTTTTGCAGTAAAAGTAAATAGTAGTGGCATTTTAACTTTCTCACTTTCAGGTCTTATTTTATCTCTTTTTCTTTTGGGGTGTTAGTGACCTATAAATATAGGATTCATAATTTTTACTTGAATAATGGTAATCTTGTAAATATGTACATACTTTGTCTTCTGCAAGTTGTATTCTCATATTTTGTAAAAAATCAAAAAATCAAAAAGAGAGTAAAAAGTCCTAAAAGAAAAATCAAAGGACTTAGTAAAAATAGTATACCCTAAAAGAAAAAAAATGAATACTAAATGCCACTACTTTAACCTTTTGCAGTTGATTATGGTATATTGTCAATAAATGCCATAATCTGTGATGAGTTGAACAATTTAATCTTCACTCGTCATTTTTTCAATTTCAAATAATGTAGATAGAAACTAAACAATTGTCATATAGTTTAATCATGACAATTCATTATTTAGGTAGATAAATAAATAATCCATCAGTTTAATCTGGATTCTTGGATGAAATAACTGTGGAGTTACGTAGTTTACTACTTTTAAACGAATAAAATGTTGTAAGGTTGCTAATTCAAATGCACCTGATTAAAAGAGAAGGAAAAAATGTTAGAAGATAATGTCTGGGTAGGTAGAAGAAGGTGAGAGACATCAATGTAAATATATTTCACTGGGCAACAAATAACTAATTTCCCCTCCCCATAGCAATTTGATGTTCTAAACTATCAGTCAAAGAGGCTCAAGGCATTTCCTTGACTTTTGTTGGGACCGGACCCAAGGCTCAATGAATGATTAGTTGAAAATGTTAAGTTTCTATATTAATCCCAAAAATTTTCATCATTTACCCCTTCATGCACTCATCACCATTTAACTTCATAAGTGAGAACCCTTTTCTTACTTAAATATTACTTAAAGGCCCATTTGATTAACTTCCTACATATCATGAAGTATAAAACCCTCAAAAACACATTTTATCCTAAGTTGAAGTGATTAAGATATGATAATAAAGCTTTTCTTTAAAAATTCACTTTTCTTAGTTATATTTATTTATTTTGAGTTTCCACTATCCCCTTTGTCATATTAACTTTAACTTATTTTTTAATTCCCTAGAAAATAACCCTGTCCTATTAATATAATTCCCTTTATTAAATAGCCCCAAAAACCCATTATTATAACTTTAGCTAAATTTTATTATCCCCACATGTTTTAATAAAAACCCACAATAAACCCCTTTTGGCTAAAAATATCATTATTCAAATATCCCACTCCTTTATAGTTTTGGGCAGTTCAAATAGTCTAAAAACTATATAATATAATAAAAATATAAAGAAAATCTTTAAACATATTTTATATGTTCAAAACAAAAATCCCGAAGTTAATCTAAGCTAAACTTCACAAAACTTATCCTTCTGTAATATTTCCCCTCTCCCAATTACCCCTAACCCAAGGTTAAACCTTTACTTTTTCATACTATGCGAAAACTGATGTTTCGTATAAATCTTAAACCCTGGTTTAAACCTTGTTAAACCCATCCTCACCATTGGGTTTAACCTCAACCATCTGATCATCCCGATCAAAATCAATGGATAATATTGAACCCGAGTCCCACCCCCTTGCATTCATTCCCAACCCTCCGATCATCTTAATCCCTTTAATCTAACAATCCAAACTAAATCCGATAAATCCTTCCCCCACCCCCACCATTTCCTATCGGATTAATTTTAAACCGTCGATCTCCTCTTACCAAATCAACGGCGTAGATCATAGTACTTGGTCCCACCTTATTTCCCCGCAGCTTCCTGACGCATCTTACCTGTTCGCTTCACTCAACCAAATTAGATGGCGTGGATCCCATATCGCATTTCTAAGGTGATCGGGTGAAGTTGCCAATTTTTTTTGCGAAAATAGTTGTTTTATGAAACCACCGCCCGCTACGTGTCCTAGTTTCACGGGATCGCATTGTAAAATCTAAAACCCAGTTACCGCTCAAAATAGATGCAATAACCACTTATGGTTTCTCCTTCAAAAGCATAAACCGCTCCCGCCATTAATACTAAACCTGCAATAAATGTTATGTTTTTTGATAAAACTTAAGCTTTTGGACTTAATTCTTATTGTTTAAATTGCATTTTGTGCCTACACCCTCTCTGAAAAGATTCACAGACACCATTTCGAAACTGCTTATAATCCCATAAGCCATTTCACCTCTTAATTTCGCCTCCAAAGAAATCTCATTACCTTCTATCAAACAAGCTGCAACCAGTTTGAAGACTGGTACCACCTGCAACCCTCTGCGACCGTGACCATACCTATTTAAAGGTATTTTTCAAAAAATCTAAGCCTGCAAATTCCTAATTTTCAACAAAAATTAAACTACTTGGAGTTTCAAAGCCAAAATTACTTAGTTGAGGGTACTCAAACCTTGAAAAAACAAGGGAAACCCTGTCAAAATTTTTCCAGGATTTTTCATTTCCACCTGAATGATTTTCGTCATCCAAAAGCTATTCCTACAGTGAAAATCCATTTGAATTCCCAATGAAACCATTGAAAATCCCTTTCCTACCATCTGCACATTGCAAATCTACATTTTCCTCATAAAACCATCACCCATATTTTGAGTTTTTCCCAAATCAGCTTAATTAAACTTCTGCTTCCATAAAGAACTGAGCAAACAATTTAATCTTGCTCATTTTCTTCAAAAATGACTAAGAAGCAGGTCACCCCTAGAACTGGAGGTCCTAAACCTCATAAGCTTTCCTCCAGCAAGCTTCCAAATCCCAAACCTCCCAAAATTGATAAACCTACTCCTGTCCTAACTGTTGATTTTACTGAACTAGTCAGACCTTTACAACCTCTTGTCACTACTGAAGAAAAAAATCCTTTGATTGAATTAGATTACAGAATTGTTGATGCTACTCTTGAATTCGACATTTTGGAAGTACATAGTTGGTGTCACGAAAAATTTGAGAAGAAAGTGGCCAATGATATACCTGTATGGGACTCCAATTTTCCCAAATATCTGGTCCCCATCACCCATCCTGCTCAGGATTTCATTAGTTTGTGTTAGATGCATTATATTCTTGATCATAGATGCATGGTTAACAAATATAGTGAGGTCCTATTTTACATAACTGCTGAATCAATCAATGATATGCTCCAACTAAGCCATGATCCACAAGTAGTATCAATGTCAATTGAAAAATTGACTCAGATTTATTTAGACCTGGATTTCCCTAGGAAGTTTGAAATCCTTCAAAACTTCATGCCCAATCATGTCAACCTTCCTAAGGTAAATCCCCCTTATGATACTTTTGATTTCCCTCAGGGCTCCAGACAAGTCATTTCCATGTTGTCATTCATTTTAGGCTATGTTAATGATGAATTTATAGATGCCTCCATCTTAGGGTTCCTCTCCACTTTGTCTCCTGGACAATAGCCAGAATTGGTCTTTGACTTTGCCAAATTCATTGCTGACAATATACATTATCAGTTAATAAATTTACTTAATGAAGGAGTGTTCAGATATACATCATATCTGTTACATCTTTTCCTTTTCTCTCAAGAAAATAATTTTCCCTTTGCATTACAGTAGATGGATATGGAGGGCAAACCTCTTTCAGTAATATTTTGGACTTCTATTCTTAGAAAAAACAGCAGTGAGTACAGTTATAGTGATTTCAATGACTTGTTTATCAGACCTGCCATAAGTTTGTTGGATAAAGAAGAGCCACAAAGGGTAAATGAAGAGATCAAAAGGATTTTACAGTTGTCTGAAAACTGTAAAGTTGGAGATTGGTCTTTATATAAAAATCAGACAAAAATCAAAGTGTATGGTGCAATTTTGGCTCCATACAAATTACCAAAGCTTCTAACCACAAGGATCTTTACTTTGGAATACTTAAGACAAATTTTAAATGCTGATGCTGTGAACTTTATAGCATCAAAAAAGAAGGCACAATTCAAATTGAAAAGTCAAATTGGCTCTTTCATAGTTAACTAAAGAGATGCTTTGAAAGAAGTAAGCAACAAATTAGCAACATTCAAGTTCCAAGAGAGCATTTACTGGAACTATGACCGTCAGGGTATTCTGAGCAACCTCAGGGTCAAATGCAAGTTGACCCCATTCCTCCATGAATCAAAGACACTAATTGAAAAATATGCCAATCAGTTGGAATGGGTTGCAAACACTTTAATTGATGATGATCAGGAGATACAAACAGATAATATAAAGGAAAATCAAATTGACAGTACAAATGTGGTTACAATTAACCAACCAGCAGAGGTATCCAATAAAAGGCCAAGGAAATAAGAAGGATATTTGGCCGAGACAATCATTGAAAACAAATTTAAAACAATCTACAGAAAAAAGGCCAAAATGACTACTCTAGAAAAAGGAGTCATCGATGTGGATGATACTAATGATCAACAAATAGATGATGAAGCCACTATGATTATTAATGAAACACTCAAGGAAATTCAGAATGAACAGGTACAAGCACAGGGAAAAGGCAAGGAAATGGTTGAAGTAGAAATGGATATAGAAGCTCCCTCTTCTTCTAAAAAAACAAAAGAAACTGATTTTGATATTCAGAAGAGGTTCAAGAAAATCAGGGAAAAGAATGAAGAAATCAAGAATGAAGTTTATTCTAAACTTATAAAGTAAAAACCAGGAGATAAAGATAGACTAGTGAAAAAATTTGATTACTCAACAAATAAAATGATCATGTCTTTTCTCCAACCAGTGGTAACAGATCCAAAATCAGCCACAAACTACAGGAAGACAAAATTTGTAGTGAATGCTAATACTATACATAAACTAGATCAGATAGAGTTCCACAGGAGTGCATCAGAGATGCTATATTCGAAGGTAGTAAGCAAGACCATGAGTGCTACCATGCTTCAGAAAACTATATCTAATTTGCAGACCCAAATGAAATTAGATAAAGCATCTCTTCATGCTAAGGATTTGAGGATCAAGTCCTTAGAAGATTTGGTGATTGAAACAGGAGCAGATCCTTCTAATACTGAAGTTGCTAAGAAGTTGATAAGACAAAAGAATGAGGATATTGTAGCCCTAAGAAAGCAACTCAAATTTCCACAGAGTGAGCACCCTCAGGCAAAAGAAATTCTTCAGGAAAAAACAGAAAAAGAGGAAACTATGCAACTTGTTTTGAAGATGACAGCTCAGATTAAAGATATGGAAAATCAAATAGACTATTTAATGCAAGAAAATGAAAGTTTGAAGAAAACTCAAGAAGTCCCCATTCCCATAGTTATTCCAACTGTAAGTACAACTATTCCCTCTACATTGGCAGAACATTTGGCACCTAAAGGAGTATTGGAAATTGCAGTGTCAATTACTTCTAAAGATATCTCTGCCACTTCTTCATCTACTTCATAGGTAAATCCAACAGGGGAAACAAGTGCTATAGTAAAGGCTATGGAAGACATGTCCTTGAAAGATAAAGAGATAATCAGCTTAAAAGGAACCAACAGAAATCTGGAAACATTTAACAGAGATGCATTAATCACTTCCAAAGGACATGAGCAGAGAGCCAACAGATTGTAGGAACAGGTAAAGGTTCTTCAACAATAGGTTAATCTCACTGAGCAGGTATCTTACATTAATAATTATCTTTGAAACAACATCATTCAGGGCATACATTTGCAATGGCCCTCAATCCAAATTATTTATGAACAAAAATAATTACTCAAAGCAGCACAAATAGAAATACAAAAGACAAAAGAAGAACTGGCTGATAAACCTGCTCAAGCGATGAAGCTTATCACATTTCTGAATAGCAAACACATAGAAGAGCTTGAAGAGCTAAAAATTTAGGATAGAACTGAAAGTGTATTATAAATTAAGAAAGTCCTGAATAAGAGAAATGTGATGAATAATTTGGAGGATAGGTGCAAGGATATGAACTTCGCAATCACAAGATTTTGGGCCAAATACACAGTACTAACACAAGTAGGCCTACCAGATATTCATGCATTGAATGAAAAGTTGATGCCATAGAAGGATTATGATAACAAAATCAAGGCTTATGCCAAAGAGTAGGTCAACAAACCTTTACCACAACGGTCTCCTACTGGTAAAGTCATTTTGGAATATTTTGAAAATTTTTTCTTTTTACAAAATAAGATCAAACATATTTTCATGGTTAAGCCCAATTTTGCTAAGTATATAGAGGTAGGTGAAAGTTACAGAAAACTAAAGAGTATGAGAATTCACAATGTAGAGCAATGGCAGGAATTCACTAATTTACTATGAAAATTTGTAGTCAAATTATATCAAAATGAAAAATCAATGGTTAAATATTATCAGTGGTCAAAGTGTATCAGTGAAAACAAAAGTTACTGGTAGTTATTTTTCAATTTACAGCAGTAAACAGTGAAGAAATAGAGTAAAAGAGTATCAAAACAAAACGTGAAGGAGGAGGAGTATACTACAAGTCATCTTCCACAATATATTGTCCCAAGTGCCAGCAATACTTCCAGTAAGACAAATAATCTGTTTGATTAGATAAACTATTCTTTTTTTCTTGTAAAAGAGGACAGCTCGCCCATCTGTTTTGCAGTTGTCCCTCTTCTTAGTTAATAATTCCTATTTTCTCTTGAGATATTCTCTCAAAATTTTGAGATATTTTGTAAACAATTTACTTGTATAAATACTTCATTCTTCGAAGTATTTTTGTGTCGAATAAAATTATCAAGACTACTATAGAATGTTTTGTTTAAAACAATGAGATTTATGTGAGTTAAGTTGAAGCAGCAGGCTAGAAAATGAAGCAAATAGACATCATAACTAATGATCCTCGTGCTGATCAGATGAGTATTGTATCTTCCAGTTTTCATTGTTTATTCCTTTAAGTTTCTTTCATACATCTTGCGTTATTTTCCATCTTAAATGAATAACATGGAAAGGTATTATAGAATCAGTGCAAAAAGCTCTTTGTTCTTACTAGTTTTCATGTTTACATTTTCTGCTGATTTCCAGAATTTAGAATTCTTAATTTGTCTTTAGTATCGTTTGACCTCAATTTCCCTCTTCCTTTTTCTGTGATCTAAGTATTCTTAATTTCCCTTAGTCCAGATCATACAACTTCATCAAAATAGCCTTTTCAGACCCTCTAAAGATCATCTATCTTGCCCTTAGTATATTTGTTCTTTTGACCTTAGTTTTCTAGTCTTGTTTGCTATAAATTTGACCCCATTGCCCAATGGTTAGCTAGATATTTCTATGGTTTCCCTTGTAGTCCTTTATTCCCACCAAAATCCAAAAAATCAAACCAAATTGTCCACTCATAGCTAGCCTAAAATCCATTACAAAACAAAGCTAAATCTTGGGGAGAGATCCCTCTCCGGAATTTAGGAAGGCTAGATCCTAGATTTCAAAAGAGGTTCTTGGTTACCCCTGGTTTTCTTTAACTATAAACCAAAATCCCACGACCTAAGAATTACTAGGGTGGTAACATACTGGCGAATCCACTGGGGAACTAACCGCTCTCTAGTTTTAAGTTTAATCTTGAAGGGAGATTTTTAGACAGATCCTACTACTTTAAGATTAAGTTTAAAGGTTGTGAGTATTTATACAATAATAATTCTGGCTCCAAAGAAGGCCTATTATACTAGATCCAACCCTGATCCCAACCTTACAGATATAGTAGACAATTCAGACTAGACAGGAAAAAATAAAAAACAAACTGATAGTTCAAAAACTGAAGTACCTGTGAAAAGAGCTGATTCTTTACCCAAAGAATTAGTAAGCTTATCAGATATTGAATTTGATTTGAAGTTTGAAAAATCACTATTTAGAACCAAATCTGAAACTGATTTAAAGGAACTGTTTTAGATCTTGTTTTTACTTCTTTTGTGAATGAAGAACAAAAAGTTATTTCAACACCTATTAAATCAGACAAAACTAAAATTCAATGTCCAGTAGAGAGGGTAAGTGTCACAAAAGTTAAAGACATTTATGAAGCTATAAAGTTAGCCAATTTTTTGTCTCAATTTAAACCTCTAGTTTCTCAATTATCCACCACCATCTTCCTAGCAACATATTCTACTCTGTATGCTGCCACCTCATTTACAGATTCCACTATCAGTTCACCCCCGGAGCTTGTTAGTCTTGAGTTGCCTTTGCAGCCAAGGATCATAGATTCATCATATCCTCAATCCACCGCTAGTTCATCCAAAGAACCATTCATCCCTGAGCTTCCCTTGCAGCCAAAAGTAGTATTTCCATCATTCACTAAATCTATTACAACCATCACCATAAACCCTAGCCATACTACTTCGTTTTCATCTTCTTTTCCTAGCTCTTCAAGTACATCCACTATTGCAATCAACACTATCCCTGCCGCTACTCCTATACATCCCAGTTTAGCAAAAATCCAAGCCATGGTAGCCAGATATGCTCCCTTGGTCTTACCTCAATATCTCCATGACATGCCCCAAAACTACCAAAAGGACATCCCATTGTTTGATAATCTTTCACAAATTATTGCACAACAACATATCACTAGAATGAATGATTTTTGGGAAATTTATGAGATAGATGAGTCTGATGTCAGAATGAGGTTATTTGCACAAAGCTTAACTGGAGAATTCAAAACATGGTTTAGAAATTTAGGTGTTGGTACTATAGCAGACTTAGCTGCATTCCATAGATCTTTCCTAAATAAATGGGAAAAGAAGAAAAATCCCCTAAAAATATTATCTGAGTTTGATGCTGTTAAAAAAGCTCCTAATGAGTCTGTCCAAGATTTTTTCACTAGATACAATAGTGTTTACAATTTTTTTCCTGCAGATCTTAAACCCACTCCATATTCCATGTTACTCAAATTCCCTGATTGTTTTGATGTAGACATGGCCTACCAAATCAGAGAAAGAGATGCAGAGACCCTAGAACAAATGCAACCAAACGTTGTAGGTGTAGAAATCAATATCCTTGCCAAGAAAGCTAGACTTAGAAATGAGAGTAGGATTACCATCAAAGAAGAAGCTTCAAACTTAGATGGTAAATTTGATTATATTAACAAAAAATTAGAGAAAGTAGTTGAGAGATTAGAACACATTGAAAGAAAACCACATTGGGAGAATCAATCCCAAATCAGGAATCAAAACTACAGGAAAAACAACAATCCTGGGTGTTAGAGTCAGCCTTTGCAGCCTTCCTCCAGTGATCAAACATGCTCTTACAAAGTGATCTTAAAGTGTCAAGGTCAAATTTTGTCATTTCAGTGAGCCTTCAAGCAAAATTTTCTCATTAGGCATTAGGTCTAGGGTTTGTTTTCACTCTTTTCAAAGTTGTCCAAATGTTGGTCCATGTCACCATTCAGCTGAGTGTACCGTCATTCAAATGGTTTTCATCATCATGTCAAGTTCCATTGGGTCATTTTACATCTTGTTCATGCTTCAGTTGTGCCTAGGTAAGGTCCATTTCCCTCTCCTAGTGTTTTGGAGGTAATTTCTCTTGGATGGTCAAATCATTAGAAAAAATTGTATCCTGATGTTAATACACCTTCCCCTATCATTAATGTACCTTATTAAACACTTCCCATCACTGAGATCCCCTAAATTCCTCATTTTTCCACAAACCCTAGTTTCTTGCCACAACTTGGCAATTTTCTAGGCTAGGCCTGTGTTTTGCCCTTTTGGACCCCTTCCCCTCATTCAATCTCTGAGATTCCACTTTCCCATACTTCCTAACATCCCTCCCTACTTCCCAAAATTTCCCCAAGAATTTAGAAGCCCCTTATCCCCTTCATTTCGCTTCATTTCGACAAAATTCTTTGTTTCACACATCGGGATAAGTTTCACTCAAAAGATGTTTCAGAGCAATCAAAGATGAATTTTGGAAAACTAAGAGAGGTTTTTGTCCAAAACATGGCAAAGAAGAAAAAATCCCTCACTTTTTACACAGGTATCATGGTTTTAGAGAAATGTCAAAAATACCGTTGCCTCAGGAGAATTGAATGCACCTTTGAAGTGACCTTGGGAAAATCAAGATTTCTCCTAGCATGGTTGGCTAAATTACTTGCTTGATGAGTCAAAGGATAACTAGACACAAAGATATTTCCAATGAGCTATCATGAGCTCAATTTGGAGTTGAGTAACACCTTCAAAAGTTGACTGCAACAGCGCTCTGCCTTGAGGCAGCCTCATTCTGCTCATTTTGACTAGTGTTGGGAGATTTAATTTCTGACATGGAAACTGAAGTCCAAATTTAAAAATTCTACTTGTGTTGGAAACTAGACTCCAAGAGCTTTCCAACGAGCTATCACACACTCAATTTGGACACAGGGAAGGCCTCCAAAAGTCTCCTGCAAAATGCACTATGTAGCTACTCATAGAAAAGTGTGCGCTACCCATACAGGAGGCGCGCTACCCACTTGGTGCGTGCTAACCACTTAAACGCCACGGCCAGTGTTAAATAACACGGGTGCTACCCACTTGGTGCGCGCTACCCATTGGGCAGGGGTGCTACCCACACAGCAACAGAGCCCAGAAATTTTTGTTTTGCGCCTAATTTCGTTTCAAATCGACTCCAACAACTTGCAAACAGGTTTTTATCATTGCTTAGTAGATTTTTAACAATGGTTGTGATGTTATTGATGTTGGGAAATAGGCCATGCTTGGAGAGAAATGTACAAACCCTACATTCATATGCAAATTAATTCCTTAAGGGTTTTGAATATATATGGACAGTTTTATGAAAAGTTTGAAAACTCTTGAATGGTAAATATGCTCATGCCCTAGCACGTTGTGTATATCATCCTCACGCCCTCAGTTATCATCTTATCACTGCTGTCATGCCCTTTCATGTTTTTGCACAGTCTTATGTTGACTAGTCTATAGCCTCCATCACCATAATATCACCACTGTTGTCATCATCATTCTATTGCCACTGTCATGGCCATTTGTGTCACTATGGTTATTGTCATGTTGTCCCTATTCTCCAGTTCATAAAACACAGTCCCATACTTTTTTGCTCCTTTGACAAGTTTTGGCCATCATTATAAAATTGTACCATACATCTGCATTTGGTATTCATTTGTCAAACTTACTTGTGATCAAAACAGTGATAGTTTTTATGCCATCAAAACAGAGCCATCCTCATTATGATTTTGTTTTCCTGTGATACTTGGGTACATGGGTGACATTTATTGGGTTTTGAACATACATTAAAACTTTTCCTTCACTGCACCTATATCAACATCCATATTGCAAATATCTTGTTCAAAGCCATGTCAGAGACAGATTCAGTTTATGAGCAAGAGTCTGACAGTGATTCCACAGCAGAGGGTAATGTGCCACGGAGGCCTCACAGAGGTGGCAAAGGTGGTAAACATCTCAGGGAGGAGCCTACTTCTTTGGCTCAATTGCAGGCATGTCCGCTTGCAATGGATTGTTTTTGGGTTCAGTCATGTTTTCGATTCTGTGAAATGATTTCACAAACCCAGCTTCATCATGAACTAGCTCGCCTGTTTGTTCTACATTTACGTGATGGCCGTGTAAATCTTGATGGAGTAGATTTCATTCTGTCACCAATGACTATTGCTCAGGCCACTGGCATACCAAATCTAGGAGAGGAATGGAACAAACGTCAGCAGTTAGAGAAATTCCACTATGAGCCATACATCAAACCTGGGTATATGAGGCACTTGGGTAGAGTTTTTCCTTTCAGATTCCTGAGGGATGAGTTTGCACCACTGATGAAACTCATCATTCGGTATTTCAGTTGCGAGGGCAGATTCTCACGTCTCTTTGCGTACCATGTTCGTTTGTTGATGCACTTCACAAGGGTACGTATGATGAACATTCCGTACTTCATGTATCGCAACATAGAGAGGATGATGATTTTTGTACAGAAGAAGAGCCCAGCACAGCAGCATAGAAGTATACATCATTACGCTTTGATCAAGATCATAGTGTTACATCAGTTGGCACAGCAGGGCATCACTTGGGAGGATTTCATCTCCCGTGACTTTTTCACAACGTCACAGCCGCCTCCCGAGGTAGTTCATGATGCGGGAGAGCCTTCACACCAGCCTGGCATTCCTGAGATTGAGCATATCAGCGCTCCATTGCTTGTAACATATCAGTGAGGCCACAGGGCCTTATTTGCAGCTACACGGCGAGTATTATCTCCACCCAAGGTGGAAGGGGTCTTGCCGACTTCATCAGCAGAGCGAGTATTATCTCCACATGATATGGAAGGGGTCTCACCTTCTTCTTCAGCACAGGTACAGATCCAGGACAGGGGCAAGAAGCCCATGCATGATGAGGGCCCATCAGGAGGCCGGGACACAAATTTCACAATCATTGATGTTGATGCAAGCTCTCCTAGCTCGAAACTAAGGGAGATCATCCAGGAGCAAAGGGCCGAGAATGACACGCTGAAAGATAAATTGCAGAAGGCTCAGTGGGTGATAAACTATCTGGAGCAGCGCAACAAACAGCTAGAGGATGAGCACACACTTTATGAGCTGCGTCGAATCCATGAGGATCGACAATTGGCCCGGAAGAGACCTGGTGATATGACACCGGCTGATCGAGATTCTATACTCACGCATGTTAACATTCATCTGGAGAAGTTGCTGGCAAAGGCCAATAGAGAGAAAGATATGCTTCGTCACATGAAAGGCCATTATTGGGCTCGCATGCATGTCTGCAAAGCGAGAATGAAGATTCGGAAGAGGAGGTTGAGCGAAGCACTGAAATGGCGGAAAAGGCCTGATCCACTCTGGATTTTGGCCGAGGCTTCATTGGCTGGGCATGATACATGATGGAGGGTCTTCGCTCCAAATTTGAGCAAATTCGGAGAAATTTTTGTCATTTTGAAATATTTTGGTCTAAAAACAGGTTTTTCAGCTATACGGGTAGCGCGTCCATATGCTCATTTTTTTTCGGGACACTTGCTGAAGGAAATATTTGCATTTTAGGATTTTTTATGGTAATTTATGCATCCTCAGGTATTTCCGAGGCATTTCATCAGATTCTGGATGGTCAAAAGGCTCAAAAACAGCATGAAAACCACCTTGCTGCCACCTTTTGCACCAGCAGGAAGTACTTCTGGGAGAATGAAGTTTTGGAGGGGCAAATGAGCTCCAAATTAGGAAATTCAACTTGGGTTGGATAGCCAACATCCAGGGCTTTCCAACGATCTATCATGAGCTCAATTTAGATGCTGGAAAGTGCCTCAAAATCAGGCTGAAAGGTGCGCTACCCATACAGTTCAGGCGCGCAACCCACATAGATTTTTGGCTGAATTTTCAACTTCCAGCTCAGAATTTCGACCAGTTGGGATCATTTTTGCTTGTGGATGAAATTTTTTGGTTTTCATGATGTAAATTGTTGGTTGGCATGTAACTTTGGCTTGTTTTTACCTGTTCTATAAGATTCACTCTCAAAAAAGTGAAAATCATGTAAATGAATTAGTTTCCACTCTTTTAGAGGCAAGTTGTTAGCTGCCTAGATCTTAGTTCCTTGATTAGAATTTGTTGGAACTGCTCCTAGAAGGAGGATTTCGACCCCTAGAGGTGTGGGGAGAGGTTAGAGTGATCTATATATTGTAATTTCTGAGACATTCTACAGGTTGCACTCTTGGGAAACTTTGGCACACATTGTACATATTTTTCATATTTTGGCTAAGGAAAGATCAGAGGTTTTGCGGCACCTGTTGGGATTCTTGTGGCTTTCTGTTCTTAATGGTGTTTTCTCTCAGTTTATTGTAATTTCCTTCATGTTTGATGTATTCCATTTCTCACTTATGCTTCTTAAATTAAATGAATGAGTAGATGAGGTTGAATCCATTGTTCACAGTGCTCTGCCTTTGAATTCATTTAGTTTTTCATGTTTTCGCCTGTCTGAAAAGGATCCATGTTCATCCTTTCCCTTTTCAGCTCCTTTTCGTTCTGATCCATCCATATATCCAATCAAAATCATTAAGACTATTGCCTACCTCGCCCCAACTCGAAATCTGCAAAGATCTGACCTTATCCCCGGACCCAAAATTGTTTTTTCCCATTTCTCCAACGAAAACCCAAAAATCAAAATCAAACATTCCTATCTCTTTACTAGCCTAAAATCCGTATTCATTGTTCATTATAAGTCATCTCAGCCCCTCTGAAAACATTTGCCGAGATAGACCCGGAGAGAGCCCTCTCCTGTCCTCGTAGGGCTAGCTACGAGGCTGAGCGTGGTTTGATGTAGCCTTGAGTTTTACCTTATTTCAGCCTAAGGTATATTTGAGCGCTAACATAGTGGCGACCATACTGGGGAGAAACTCAAAACGTTTTCTTGTTATAGACGGAGTCTGAAGTCATGCCAGGTAGCTTTCGAAACGCTGTTGCTATGCATCAGCGAAGTAGATAAATGTTGCTTCAGTCGATCTCTCGTTTAACTTGTAATCGTAACACTTAACTTATAAATTGCCCCAGTACGTTTATCAAGTTAGATCTGATGGTTGATCGTGAACAACGGTCAGACATCGCAAGGCTGAAATCATTCACCTGGCGACTTCATTCACTAAACAATCCAGAAATCGATGCTTCATGGTGACTTCACTGCAGGGAGATCAGTAGCTGTGAGATTTTCAAGATGGACCGAATCACGAGAAGATATGCTCCCATGAGCCGAGATCACATTCCAGGTTTTCCGAATAAGATGCCCAAGATAGATTGGTCAAGGAATCTGCCTACGTTTAACGATGATGGTAAGAAGGATGCTGCTTTACATCTGATTAGATTTTACATGCATATTCGCAAGTTGAAGGTGGATTTTCCTGAAGATTGCTTGATGAAGATATTCCTGGCCACTCTAGAAGGTGAAGCCCAATCTTGGTATGAAAATTTTCCGCTGGCCTGTATTTATTGTTTAAAGGGTTTTCATGCCTTGTTCATTGAAAGATATCGAACATCTTATCCATCGTTAAATTTAGTTCATGACTGTTGCAAACATGATTTTTCTTTTATTGAAAGCCTTGAGAAATATTATGAAGATGATAATTTCATGGATGATGAGATCATGGAAGCATTGTACGAGAATCCATTTCAGCAACATGAAGAGAACCTAGAGGATACCCATCAAGATGCTCAAGAAATTTCGCAGCTGAATCAAGATTTTAGTGTGGTGGAAGATGAAGGAATTTTGAATCTTGACAGTCAACAGGAATTACATGAAATGGATCAGCAGTATGAAGAAAATTTGTATACTCCTTCACTTGAAATCAATGAAGACAATCATTGTTTGAGCCAAAGAAAACATAAAACATTATCCTCTCTATCTGAAGATGAGATAGATCAGCTATTGAAAGGTCATGTTCCAGCTCAAGTTAACGCAGATCTGCAGTGTGCACATGGTCAAGAAGGTGATGGTGGAACTTCTTCCTTTTCTAAAATGGATGACAGTCCTGTAAGCAGCTTTATAGATCAGCAGGTTGAAGTTGAAGTTTGCCATATGGTTGAAGATGGTGAAAGAGAAAGTCTCATTTCAGATCTGCCCATAGAAGAAGACAGCATGCCGGGAACTCAAGTTTCAGTTTCAGATTGTGATAATGACCAGCCAGCTATTTCAGATCTACATCCAGATTGTGATGACCAAGCATATCTTGTGCTGAAACCCATCAAGGAGAATTCTGCTGTTGAGATCATCCGGAAAGAAGAAAACAAAGGTATGGATTCAAATGTTTTCAGTTCATTAGAACACAACCTTCAGAAAGAATTAATTCAGTCAGTTCATGAACAACGAGATGAAATCTGTGTTCAAGTAAGTGAAACAGTTCCTTTGGATGAATTTATGGTAGATGATAGGAATGTCATGTTTGGGTTTCAAGAATCATCTAAAGTTGCTTTTCTCATGATTGATGAATGCAATGAGGAACATGATAATCTAACTGTCATATCATATGAAGATGACCTACAGTACATTCATACTATAGAAGATCAAAACATTCAGGATTTCCATTCAGATTCTTCTTCATATGTCTCATGTGTTGAAATGTTTTCTCAAGAAGAGATTTGCTCACCTACCTGTTCAGAGTTTTTTGAAGCCCAGGAACATATTGTTACTGAAGTACATGATGAAGGAAGATCAGAATTAGAAGCAGGAGAAAAAGACACCTTGTTCTTTCAGCAGGAGGTAAATCTTCATGTTTTTCATGATCCATTGGAAAAATTGTTATAGTCAGCAGTAAAGGTGAGTATTGCAGTGTTCAATGATGAAGGAGATCATGGTTAGCTATGTTTTTGGATGCCCAGTTACCAGTATTTGCTGTTGACCAGGAGATCTGATCGGGAGAATAAGTCAAGAAGCCATCTGCTTGAATGGTTACATTGGAAAGCCAATTATACATGATTGTACATATTTCATTAGTATGCAGGTGGTTTTCATCATGATTCCAAATCTTGATGGATTGCTGCCTTTTTTCCAAAAGCTTTGTAAAGTCTTCTTTTAAGTCAGTCATGAGTCATTTGTGTTTGGTCTGTTGAGTCAGTTTTTTCAAGTTATTTCAGTTTGCCATCGAGTCGGTTTGAGTTAAGTTTCAGTCAGTTTTCAGTCAAGTTTTCATTCAATAAATGTGTCAAAGTTTTTGTGTTATCCGTTCAAAATAATGATTCCATCGCCCAATGGATGAAAGCACTGGTCTGCTCTCCCAAAGATCTGCCGTTCTTGGCACCTCCAAGGAGCTACCATCCCCATTGGAGCCAATGTTAGAGTCAGCCTTTGCAGCCTTCCTCCAGTGATCAAACATGCTCTTACAAAGTGATCTTAAAGTGTCAAGGTCAAATTTTGTCATTTCAGTGAGCCTTCAAGCAAAATTTTCTCACTGGGCATTAGGTCTAGGGTTTGTTTTCACTCTTTTCAAAGTTGTCCAAATGTCGGTCCATGTCACTATTCAGCTGAGTGTACCATCATTCAAAGGGTTTTGATCATCATGTCAAGTTCCATTGGGTCATTTTACATCTTGTTCATGCTTCAGTTGTGCCTAGGTAAGGTCCATTTCCCTCTCCTAGGGTTTTGGAGGTAATTTCTCTTGGATGGTCAAATCATTAGAAAAACTTGTATCCTGATGTTCATACACCTTCCCCTATCATAAATGTACCTTATTAAACACTTCCCATCACTGAGATCCCCCAAATTCCTCATTTTTCCACAAACCCTAGTTTCTTGCCACAACTTGGCAATTTTCTAGGCTAGGCCTGTGTTTTGCCCTTTTGGACCCCTTCCCCTCATTCAATCTATGATATTACACTTTCTTCTACTTTATAACATCCCTCCCTACTTCCCAAAATTTCCCCAAGAATTTAGAATCCCCTTATCCCCTTCATTTCGCTTCATTTCGACAAAATTCTTTGTTTCACACATCGGGATAAGTTTCACTCAAAAGATGTTTCAGAGCAATAAAAGATCAATTTTGTAAAACTGAGAGAGGGTTTTGTCAAAAACATTCCAAAGAAGAAAAACCTCCTTCACTTTTTACACAGGTATCATGGTTTTAGAGAAATGTCAAAAATACCGTTGCCTCAGGAGAATTGAATGCACCTTTGAAGTGACCTTGGGAAAATCAAGATTTCTCCTAGCATGGTTGGCTAAATTACTTGCTTGATGAGTCAAAGGATAAGTAGACACAAATATCTTTCCAATGAGCTATCATGATCTCAATTTTGAGTTGAGGAACACCTTCAAAAGTTGATTGCAACAGCGCTCTGCCTTGAGGAAGCCTCATTCTGCTCATTTTGACTAGTGTTGGGAGATTTCATTTCTGACAGGGAAAATGAAGTCCAAATTTAAAAATTCCACTTGTGTTGGAAATTAGACTCCAATATCTTTCCAACGAGCTATCACACGCTCAATTTTGACACCAGGAAGGCCTCCAAAATCCTCCTGGAAAATGCACTATGTAGCTACTCATAGAAAAGTGCGCGCTACCCATACAGGAGGCGCGCTACCCACTTAAACGCCACGGCCAGTGTTAAATAACATGGGCACTACCCACTTGGTGCGCGCTACCCATTGGGCAGGGGCGCTACCCACATAGCAACAGAGCCTATAAATTTTTTTTTTTGCGCCCAATTTCGTTTCAAATCGACTCCAGCAACTTGCAAACAGGTTTTTATCATTGCTCAGTAGATTTTTAACAATGGTTGTGATGTTATTGATGTTGGGAAATAGGCCATGCTTGGAGAGAAATGTATAAACCCTACATTCATATGCAAATTAATTTCTTAAGGGTTTTGAATATATATGGACAGTTTTATGAAAAGTTTGAAAACTCTTGAATGGTAAATATGCTCATGCCCTAGCACGTTGTGTATATCATCCTCACGCCCTCAGTTATCATCTTATCACTGCTGTCATGCCCTTTCATTTTTTTGCACAGTCTTATGTTGACTAGTCTATAGCCTCCATCACCATAATATCACCACTGCTGTCATCATCATTCTATTTCCACTGTCATGGCCATTTGTGTCACTATGGTTATTGTCATGTTGTCCCTATTCTCCAGTTCATAAAACATAGTCCCATACTTGTTTGCTCCTTTGACAAATTTTGGCCATCATTATAAAATTGTACCATACATCTGCATTTGGTATTCATTTGTCAAACTTACTTGTGATCAAAACAATGATAGTTTTTATGCCATTAAAACAGAGCCATCCTCATTATGATTTTGTTTTCCTGTGATACTTGGGTACATGGGTGACATTTATTGGGTTTTGAACATACATTAAAACTTTGCCTTCACTGCACCTATATCAGCATCCATATTGCAAATATCTTGTTCAAAGCCATGTCAGAGACAGATTCAGTTTATGAGCAGGAGTCTGACAGTGATTCCACAGCAGAGGGTAATGTGCCACGGAGGCCTCACAGAGGTGGCAAAGGTGGTAAACATCTTAGGGAGGAGCCTACTTCTTTGGCTCAATTGCAGGCATGTCCGCTTGCAATGGATTGTTTTCGGGTTCAGTCATGTTTTCGATTCTGTGAAATGATTTCACAAACCCAGCTTCATCGTGAACTAGCTCGTCTGTTTGTTCTACCTTTACATGATGGCCGTGTAAACCTCGCCGGTGTAGATTTCATTCTGTCACCAATGACTATTGCTCAGGCCACTGGCATACCAAATTTAGGAGAGGAATGGAACAAACGTCAGCAGTTAGAGAAATTCCACTATGAGCCATACATCAAACCTGGGTATATGAGGCACTTGGGCAGAGTTTTTCCTTTCAGATTCCTGAGGGATGAGTTTGCACCACTGATGAAACTTATCATTCGGTATTTCAGTTGCGAGGGAAGATTCTCGCGTCTCTTGCGTACCATGTTCGTTTGTTGATGCACTTCACAAGGGTACGTATGATGAACATTCCGTATTTCATGTATCGCAACATAGAGAGGATGATGATTTTTGTACAGAAGAAGAGCCCAGCACAGCAGCATAGAAGTATATATCATTACGCTTTGATCAAGATCATAGTGTTACATCAGTTGGCACAGTAGGGCATCACTTGGGAGGATTTCATCTCCCGTGACTTTTTCACAGCATCACAGCCGCCTCCCGAGGTAGTTCATGATGCGGGAGAGCCTTCACACCAGCCTGGCATTCCTGAGATTGAGCATATCAGCGCTCCATTGTTTGTAACATATCAGCGAGGCCACAGGGCCTTATTTGCAGCTACACGGCGAGTATTATCTCCACCCAGGGTGGAAGGGGTCTTGCAGACTTCATCAGCAGAGCGAGTATTATATCCACATGATGTGGAAGGGGTCTCGCCTTCTTCTTCAGCACAGGTACAGATCCAGGACAGGGGCAAGAAGCCCATGCATGATGAGGGCCCATCAGGAGGTCGGGACACAGATTTCACAATCATTGATGTTGATGCAAGCTCCTGCAGCTGGGAAGACGGGAAATCATCAGGAGAAAGGCGAAGACGCTGCCTTCTGAAGGAATGAGAAAGCTGAACAGATGATAAATATCTCTGATTAGTATAGCAAAGATAGAGGATGAGCACACACTTTATGAGCTGCGGCGAATCCGTGAGGATCAACAATTGGCCCGGAAGAGACCTGGTGATATGACACCGGCTGATCGAGATTCTGTACTCACGCATGTTAATATTCATCTAGAGAAGTTGTTGGCAAAGGCCAACAGAGAGAAAGACATGCTTCGTCACATGAAAGGCCATTATTGGGCTCGCATGCATGTCTGCAAAGCGAGAATGAAGATTCTAAAGAGGAGGTTGAGCGAAGCACTAAAACGGCGGAAAAGGCCTGATCCACTCCGGATTTTGGCCGAGGCTTCGTTGGCTGGGCAAGATACATGATGGAGGGTCTTCGCTCCAAATTTGAGCAAATTCGGAGAAAATTTTGTCATTTTGAAATATTTTGGTCTAAAAACAGGTTTTTCAGTTAAGCGGGTAGCGCGTCCATATGCTCACTTTTTTTCGGGACACTTGCTGAAGGAAATATTTCCATTTTTGGATTTTTCATGGTAAGTTATGCATCCTCAGGCATTGCCAAAGCATTTCATCAGATTCTGGATGGTCAAAAAGCTCAAAAACAGCATGAAAACCACCTTGTTGCCACCTTTTGCACCAGTAGGAAGTACTTCTGGGAGAATGAAGTTTTGGAGGGGAAAATGAGCTCCAAATTGATAAATTCCACTTGGGTTGGATAGCCAACATCCAGGGCTTTCCAACGAGCTATCATGAGCTCAATTTGGATACTAGGAAGTGCCTCAAAATCGGGCTGAAAGGCGCGCTACCCACTCAGCTCAGGGGCGCTACCCACTTAAATTTTTGGCTGAATTTTCAACTTCCAGCTCAGAATTTCGGCCAGTTGGGACCAGTTTTGCTTGTGGATGAAATTTTTGGGTTTTCATGATGTAAATTGATGGTTGAAATGTAACTTTGGCTCATTTTTACCTATTATAGAATATTCACTCTCAAAAAAGTGAAAATCATGTAAATGAATCAGTTTCCACTCTTTTAGAGGCAAGTTGTTAGCTGCCTAGATTTTAGCTCCTTGATTAGAATTTGTTGGAACTGCTCCTAGAAGGAGGATTTCGACCCCTAGAGGTGTGGGGAGGGGTTAAAGTGATCTATATATTGTAATTTCTGAGACTTTCTACAGGTTGGACTCTTGGGAAACTTGTGGCACACATTGTACATATTCTTCATATTTTGGCTAAGGAAAGATCAGAGGTTTTGCAGCACCTGTTGGGATTCTTGTGGCTTTCAGTTCTTAATGGTGTTTTCTCTCAGTTTATTGTAAGTTCCTTCATGTTTAATGTATTCCATTTCTCACTTATGCTTCTTAATTATTAGATGTTGATGATTGAATCCATTATTCCTGATAGTGATACTCTGTAACTGAATTCATTTAGATTTTAGTGTTCTCTGTTTGAAAAGGATCCATATTCATCTTACCTTTTAACTCACTTTTGATTCTGATCCATCATGTCAATCAAGCATTAAGACTATTTTCTGCGTGACTCGAAATACGCAGATCGTGACCTGCCTCATCCCCTAGGACCCAAATTGTTTTCCATTTCTGTCAGCAGAAACCTGCAAAATCAAATCAAGCAATTCTCTTTGCTAGCAACTAAATTCTGTTTAAACCTTGTTCATTATCACAGTCATCTCGGCCCCTCTCTGAAAACATTTTAGAGATAGACCGGAGAGCCCTCTGTCCTCGTGGGAAATTTGCCGTATGAAGTGAGCGTGGTTTGATGTAGCCTTGAGTTTTACCTTATTTCAGCCTAAGGTAGATTTGAGCGCTAACACTGGGAAAGGTAAAGAGCCCTCCCTAGATCAGAATATAAGACCCCCATTCCAAGAAAACTTTGCAGAGAGTTTACAAAACAATGTTGAGGATGAGGAAGACATCAACATAGTTATGGGGATAGATGAAAACAATACAATTTTCCTCACTCAGGAGGACCAGGAACTCTTTGAGCTACAATAGTTCAAAGTGGAATTTGGTGAATCCTTCGACTATAAGCAAGGTTATGACTTCGCAATCAATGAAATTCACAGCCAATATAACCTTAGGAGCAAGAAAACCAATGAGCCTACTATAAAAAGTAATGCTCCAACCCAACAAAGCCAAAAAAAAAAGAATATTGAGGCTCCCAAAACCAAATTTTTGCAGATTCTTCCCAGAGAAAATAAACAAAATTCAAACCCACCCAGTCCTAAAAAATAGCCTAGTTCAAAGATTGTAGATATTACTGATGAGGTGGCTCAATCCTCTAAAGATGCCCAAAAGGCTAATACCACAAAGACCACCAATTCAGCAATAGGTACTGATCCAAAAGATAATCCAGCTGATTCAAAATCATCAAATCCTAAATCTTCTACTGAGAATTCCAAATCTGATAAAGCATCTGCTAACACTTAAACTATTCTTGAAAAAACAATCAAAGATAGCAGAAATCAGGAAACTCAAACAGAAGACAAAAGAAAACCTCAATCCAAAGGTAAAACTGTTGAAACACAAGAAAAATCATCCCAAACAACAATTCCAAAAGATGAAATAATTCAAGCCATCAAATCTCATTCAACATTTAGCATGCAATCTGAAATATCCAAGTTAAAGATAGTTGTTCCCTTAGTAGAATTGGCTAAAAATGACTTGTATAGATCTATTATTACTGAAACATTGAATGTAAATGAAAATGAGGATACAATTAATATGAGTGAGGATAGACCTGAATTAATCTTTGGTCCAAATGTAGATGGTAAGCAGTCAGATGGGTCAGTACCTCCATTTTATTTAAGTCTTAATGTACATGATCAGATATTACACATGCTATGCTAGATACTGGAGCTTCCCATAACCTAATGCCCAGAGAAATAATGGAAACCCTGAATCTAGACATAACCCGACCATATAAAGATCTGCTTTCATTTGATTCATCCAAAGTCCAATGCATAGGATTGATTAAAGATCTATGTGTAAACTTAGTCCAATATCCCGGTAAAAGCATGATCATGGATGTTGTGGTAGCTGATATCCCGCCAAAGTATGGCATGCTTATTTCTCGCTCATGGGGAGAAAAGTTGCAGGGATATCTACAACTTGACATGAGTTATGCCACTCTCTTGGTATTTGGACAGCCAAAAAAGCTTTACAGAGAAACCTTAATGAAGTTTATGATCAGCAGTGTTGAAAGACCTACCAATTACCCAATCTGTTCAACTCCTACTGATCTTGATTCCTTTATTCTCAGTAACTCTGACCATAGTAACAACCAAACTGAACTCACTAATAAGAAGCTCAAAATAATGGATGATTACATTGGTCATGAGGCTTTATGGCATTTGGATTTTGATGGATCGGTGAATAAATAAGGAGTTGGAGCTGGTGTATGGATTACCAACATTGAAACAAGCCATTCCCAAGGACATGCCTTTAGATTGAATTTCAAATGTACCAATAACATGGCTGAATATGAGGCTTTAATCTTAGGTCTTCAAATCATTAGAAAATTAGGAGGGAAAAGAATATTGGTTATGGGAGATTCAGAGTTAGTTATCAAACAAATAAAAGCAGAATAATCTATTCACAATCCCAGACTGGCCAGATACAGGGACACATCACACGATTTGGTTGAGGATTTCTTAGAAAGCAAGTTTGATATCATCCCTAGGAAACATAATATGCAGGCCCATTGTTTAGCAACCTTTTCCAGCACTTGAAAATTTCCATTTTCACCAATACAAAAATACACTGCTGAAATCAAACACAGACCTATTTTCCCAGATAATGTAAAATACTGGCAAATTTTCTCTGAAGATGAAAAAATCTATCACTTTTTGAACAATGAACGAGAATTTCAAAATTTCCAAATTGATAATGACCGTAATATAGATTCACCTTGTAACATAGAGTCAAATTTTTGTCAAATAGATGATTTAGATGTACACAATTTTGATAAACCTACTATATTTACTCAGAGTGACATAGATGAATTGGAAAAAGTAGATATAGAGGAAATGATGGAAGATGAACTAGATTTGATTGATTTAAAAAATAATATTTTACCCAGAGGTTTAACTCCCCTAGAAGACTTGTTTGATTCCAATGATGTGCCCAAAAGGCCAAAAATGGAACCAGTCAGGTCTGATATAGAAGAGTATAACTTAGGGACAAATGAAAAACAAAAAATGATCAAACTATCAAAATCCTTGTCATTAGAAGAAAAGGTTAAATACATAGAACTTTTGAAAGAATATCAGGATGTTTTTGCATGGAGTTACGAAGATTTGAAAACTTACAACAAAGACATAATTCAACATAAGATTCCTTTGAAATAAAATCAAAAACCTTTTCAACAAAAACTAAGAAGGATTAATCCAATCTTGTTACCTTTAATTGAGAAAGAAGTTAAAAGAATGTTTGATGCACAAATAATTACACCAGTCAGGTATTCTGACTGGGTATCTAATTTAGTGCCTGCCAGAAAGAAAACAGGGGAAATTCGATTGTGTATAGACTTTAGAAATCTCAATAAAGCTTCCTTGAAAGACAATTATCCCTTGCCTAAAATGGATCATATTTTTCAAAGGGTGGCAGGTTCTTCAAGAATTTCTTTACTAGATGGTTTCTCTGGCTATAATCAAATTCTAGTTCATAAATATGATCAAACTAAAACTTCATTTACCACTCCTTGGGGCACTTTCATGTACGTGAAAATGCCTTTTGGATTGAAAAATGCAGGAGTTACTTTTTAGAGGGCCATGGATATTTCCTTTGCTAAGGAGATCCATGAATTTTTAGTTATCTATCTTGATGATATTACTGTCTTTTCAAAAAAAAATGATGAACACTTAGATCACCTGAGACAATTCTTTATCAAATGTAGAAAATATGGTATATCCCTTAATCCTAAAAAGACTCTTTTCGAACTAGAAGAAGGAAAACTATTAGGTCACATAATATCCAAAGAAGGCATTAGAATAGACCTTGCAAGAATTGAAGCTATTTTGAACATTCAACCACCAAGAAACATAAAGGAACTTCAAGCATTCTTGGGTAAAATCAATTTTCTAAGAAGAGTTATCTCTAATCTGGCTGCAATCATAAAAGATCTCAACAATATGCTTAAAAATGAATCTGCAATAAAGTGGACAATAAAGGCCAAAAAATCTTTCGAATCCATAAAATAGGCCTTCACAAAAGCACCAGTCCTCATCAGCCCAGATTATACAAAAGATTTCATAATATTTTCCTTTGCATCCAAACACACCATAGCTGTAGTTCTTCTACAGAAAAACAATCAAGGTTTTGAACAGCCAATTGAATTCTTTAGTAAAGCCCTTAGAGATGCACCTCTGAAGTACAATATAATGGAAAAATAGGCTTTAGCCCTGGTTAAAGCCATCAAGGATTTCAGATTTTACATACTTCATTCACACATCATTGCATATGTCCCCAATGCAGTAATTAAAGATATCCTGACACAAGATGGACCTGATAGTAGGAGAGGAAAGTGGATAGCCACCATCCTTGAGTACGATGTGGAAATCAAACCAACAAAGCTCATTAAAGGACAGGGTTTAGCCAGATTGATGGATGAATCAAATTGCAATGCTTTAGATATTAATTTCATTGCACAAATAGACGGCCAAGAGGAGATGGTGACTCCATTGATCAGTGAGGCCTATCTAGACTCACCATGGTACTCTGATATTATCTTTTTACTAACACATTTACAAGCTCCTCCTGGGCTAACTAAAACCAAAGCAATATTCATCAAACAGAAAGCAATGAGGTTTTGTATCTTAAACAATGAATTTTACTGGAAAGAAAATAGTGGGATTTTACTAAATTGTTTATTAAAATCTGAGGCTGACAAAATTCTTGAGGAATTTCATACAGGTGACTATGGAGGCCACCTATACTAGAAGAGTAAAGCTGAAAAAATACTGAGAGCTGGTTTTTATTGGCCAATTTTATTTTCTGATGTTAAAAAATTTGTCACCTCTTGCCATAAATGCCAAATTTTTGAAGGGGAAAAGAAACTATTGCCTTTACCTCTTAAGCCTATATCAACTGAAAAACCATTTCAACTATGGGGGTTAGATTTCATTGGTGAAATACATCCTCCATCTTCAGGCCAACATAAATGGATTTTAACTGCTACAGACTACTTTACCAAGTGGATAGAAGCCATTCCTACTAGGCAAGCCACTGATTCAGTTATAATCTCATTTATAGAAAGTAATATTTTATCAAGATTTGGATGCCCACATAAGATTATTACTGATAATGCAGCATCATTCAAATCCAAGAAAATGATTTCTTTTTGTCATAAATACCATATTACATTAGGTCATTCCATAACATATTATCCCCAAGGTAATGGTTTAGCCGAATCATCAAACAAAAGCTTAATCAATATCATAAAAAAACTACTTCAAGACAAAAAAAAAGACCTGGAACAAAAAGCTAGTCTCTGACCTATGTGCTGATAGACTTACCACAAAAAAGTCTATTGGAACTTCACCTTATTAGATTGATTATGGAATAGATGCAGTTTTCCCCTCTTCCTTGGGTGTTCCAGTCATGAAGATCATCCAGGAATCACATGTAGAAACAAATGATATTCAACGAAGAATCAATGAAACCATACACGTCCAACAAAATAGGGAAGAAGTTTATGAAAAATCACAAGTTTTACATGACAAAATCAAAAATAATTTTGATAAAAGGGTTAAAGAAGATGATTTTTTCATAGGAGATCAAGTTTTGAGATGGGACTCACGAAGAGAGGATAAAGGAAAACATGGAAAATTTGACTTTCTATGGCAAGGACCCTATGTGATATATGGTTACAGAAGTAATAATTCCTTTTTCATCAGGAATTTGGATGGAACTGAACTTCAAGAAGGACCAGTGAATGGTAGGATGCTGAAACAATACTATTCTTCAGAGTCATTCAACAGTTAGATTGATTTAATTTATCATTGTAAATATTCATTGCAAATGTGTAGATTGGATTGGAGATTTTATCTACAAAGTTGAAGCCCGAAGAGAAGGCCCTAAGCTTTTCAGTATAAAATGTCATAAGTATGAATTGTTGCAGAAAATAGAAGACAATTACAAGATCACCAAAGTTAAAGATGAAGGCTACTGATCTTAGAGTTCTTAAGATTCCACTAGGAAATGCCATCCCCAAGTGAAGCCGATGTTAGTGACATATAAATATAGGATTCATAATTTTGACTTGACTGATGGTAATCTTGTAAATATGTACATACTTTGCTTTTTGCAAGTTGTATTCTCATATTTTGTAAAAAATAAAAAAATCAAAAAGAGGGTAAAAAGTCCTAAAAGAAAAATCAAAGGACTTAGAAAAAATAGTATACCCCAAAAGAAAAAAATGAATAAAACATGAAAGTGTGCAAGTCTAAATGCCACTACTTTTACCTTTTGCAGTTGATTATGGCAGAGTGTCAATAAATGCCATAATCTGCCATAATCTGTGATGACTTGAATAATTTAATCTTGACTCGTCATTTTTTTCAATTTCAAAAGCTGTAGATCGAAAATAAACAATTGTCATACAGTTTAATCATGACAATTCATTAGTTAGGTAGAGAAATAAAGAATCCATCAGTTTAATCTAGATTCTTGGATGCAATAAGTGTGGAGTTAGATAGTTTACTACTTTCAAAAGAATAAAATGTTGTAAGGTTGCTAATTCAAATGCACCTGATTAAAAGAGAAGGAAAAATGTTAGAAGATAATGAATGGGTAGGTAGAAGAAGGTGAGAGACATCAATGTAAATATATTTCATCGGGCAACAAATAACTAATTTCCCCTCCCCATAGCAATTTGATATTCTAGACTATCAGTCAAAGAGGCTCAAGGCATTTCCTTGAATTCTGTTGGGATCGGACCCAAAGCTCAGTGACTGATTAGTTGAAAATGTTAAGTTTCTATATTAATCCCAAAAAATTTCATCATTTACCCCTTCATGCACTCATCACCATTTAACTTCATAAGTGAGAACCCTTTTCTTACTTAAATATTACTTAAAGGCCCATTTGATTAACTTCCTACATATCATGAAGTATAAAACCCTCAAAATAACATTTTATCCTAAGTTGAAGTGATTAAGTTATGATAATAAAGCTTTGCTTTAAAAATTTACTTTTCTTAGTTATATTTATTTATTTTGAGTTTCCACTATCCCCTTTGTCAGATTAACTTTAACTTATTTTTTAATTCCCTAGAAAATAACCCTCTCCTATTAATATAATTGCCTTTATTAAATAGCCACAAAAACCCATTATTATAACTTTAGCCAAAGTTTATTATCCCCACATGTTTTAATAAAAATCCACAATAAACCCCCTTTGGCTAAAAATATCATTATTCAAATATCCCGCTTCTTTATAGTTTTGGACAGTTCAAATAATATAAAAACTATATAATATAATAAAAATAAAAATAAAATCTTTAAACATATTTTATATGTTTAAAACAAAAATCTCGAAGTTAATCTAAGCTAAACTTCACAAAAATTATCCTTTTGTAATAATTCCCCTCTCCCAATTACCACTAACCCAAGGTTAAACCTTTACTTTTTCATACTATGCGAAAACTGATGTTTCATATAAATCTTAAACCCTGGTTTAAACCTTGTTAAACCCCTTCTCACCAATGGGTTTAACCTCAACCATTCGATCATCCCAATAAAAATCAATGGATAATATTGAACCTGAGTCCCACCCCCTCGCATTCATTCCTAACCCTCTGATCATCTTAATCCCTTTATCTCGACGATCCAAACTAAATCCGATAAATCCTTCCCCCGCCCCCACCATTTCCTATCGGATTAATTTTAAACCATCAATCTCCTCTTACCAAATCAACGTCGTAGATCATAGTACCTGGTCCCACCTTATTTCCCCACAGCTTCCCGACGTGTCTTAGTCGTTCACTTCACTCAACCAAATCCAGCGGCGCAGATCCCATATTGCATTTCTAAAGTGATCGGGCGAAGTTGCCAATTTTTTTTGTGAAAAAAGCTGTTTTATGAAACCACCGCCCGCTACGTGTCCTAATTTCACTGGATCACATTGTAAAAGCTAAAAACTAGTTACTGCTCAAAAGAAATGTGATAACCACTTGTGGTTTCTCCTTCAAACGCATAAACCGCTCCCGCCATTAATACCAAACTTGCAATAAATGTTATGTTTTTTGATAAAAATTAAGCTTTCAGACTTAATTCTTATTGTTTACATTGCATTTTGTGCCTACACCCTCTCTGAAAAGATTCGCAAACATGGTTTCAAAACTGCTTATAATCCCAGAAGCCATTTCACCTCTTAATTTCGCCTCCGAAGAAATCTCAATTCCTTTTATCAAACAAGCTGCAACTAGTTTGAAGACTGGTACCACCTGCAACCCTCTGCGACCGCGACCATACCTATTTAAAGGTATTTTTCAATAAATATAAGCCTGCAAATTCCTATTTTTCAACAAAAATTAAACTACTTGGAATTTCAAAGCCAAAAGTACTTAGTTGAGGGTACTCAAATCTTGAAAAAACAGGGGAAACCTTGTCAAAATTTTCCGAGGATTTTTCATTTCTGCCTGAATGATTTTCATCATCCAAAAGATATTCCTATGGTGAAAATCCATTTGAATTCCCAAAGAAACCATTGAAAATCCCTTTCCTACCATCTGCACATTGCAAATCTGCATTTTCCTCATAAAACCCTCACTCAGATTCCGAGTTTTTCCCAAATCATCTTAATTGACCTTCTGCTTCCATAAAGAGCTGAGAAAACAATTTAATCTTGCTCATTTTCTTCAAAAATGACTAAGAAACAGGTCACCCCTAGAACTAGAGGTCCCAAACCTCAGAATCTTGCCTCCAGCAAGCTTCCAAATCCCAAACCTCCCAAAATTGATAAACCTACTCCTGTCCTAACTGTTGATTTTACTGAACTAGTCAGACCTTTACAACCTCCTGTCACTACTGAAGAAAACAATCCTTTGATTGAATTAGATTACAGAATTGCCGATGCTACTCTTGAATTTGACATTTTGGAAGTACATAGCTGGAGTCAGGAAAAATTTGAGAAGAAAGTGGCCAATGATATACCTGTATGGGACTCCAATTTGCCCAAATATCTGGTCCCCATCACCCATCCTGCTCAGGATTTCATTAGGTTGTGTCAAATGCATTAGATTCCTGATTAGAGATGCATGGTTAACAAAGATAGTGAGGTCCTATTTTACATAACTGCTAAATCAATCAATGATATGCTCCAACTAAGCTATGATCCACGAGCAGTATCATTGTCAATTGAAAACTTGACTCAGATTTATTTAGACCTGGATTTCCCTAGGAAGTTTGAAATCCTCCAAAACTTCATGCCAAATCATGTCAACCTTCCTAAGGTAAATCCCCCTTATGATACTTTTGATTTCCCTCGGGGCTCCAAACAAGTCATTTCCATGTTGTCATTCATTTTAGGCTATGTTAATGATGAATTTACAGATGCCTCCATCTTAGGGTTCCTCTCCACTTTGTCTCCTAGCCAACAGCCATAATTGGTCTTTGAATTTGCAAAATTCATTGCTGACAATATACATTATCAGTTAATAAATTTACTTAATGAAGGAGTGTTCAGATATACATCATATCTGTTACATATTTTCCTTTTCTCTCAAGCAAATAATTTTCCCTTTGCATTACAGCAGATGGATATGGAGGGCAAACCTCTTTCAGTAATATTTTGGACTTCTATTCTTAGAAAAAATAGTAGTGAGTACAGTTATAGTGATTTCAATGACTTGTTTATTAGACCTTCCATAAGTTTGTTGGATAAAGCAGAGCCACAATGGGTAAATGAAGAGATCAAAAGGTTTTAATAGTTGTCTGAAAACTGTAAAGTTGGAGATTGGTATTTATATAAAAATCAGACAGAAATCAAAGTGTATGGTGCATTTTTGGCTCCATACAAATTACCAAAGTTTCTAACCACAAGGATCTTTACTTTGGAATACTTAAGACAAATTTTAAATGCTGATGTTGTAAAATTTATAGCATCCAAAAAGAAGGCACAATTCAAATTGAAAAGTCAAATTGGCTCTTTCATAGTTAACAACAGAGATGGTTTGAAAGAAGTAAGCAAAAAATTAGCAGCATTCAAGTTCCAAGAGAGTTTTTACTGGAACTATGACCCTCAGGGTATTCTGAGCAACCTCAGGGTCAAATGCAAGTTGACCCCATTCCTCCATGAATCAAAGACACTAATTGAAAAATATGCCAATTAGTTGGAGTGGGTTGCAAACACTTTAATTGATGATGATCAGGAGACACAAACAGATAATATAAAGGAAAATCAAATTGACAGTACAAATGTGGTTACAGTTAACCGACCCGCAGAGGTATCCAATAAAAGGCCAAGGAAAGAAGAAGGATATTTTGCTGAGACAATAATTGAAAACAAATTTAAAACAATCTATAGCAAAAAGGCCAAAATGAATACTCTAGAAAAAGGATTCATAGATGTGGATGATACTAATTATCAACAAATAGATGATGAAGCCACTATGACTGTTAATGAAACACTCAAGGAAATTTAGAATGAACAGGTACAAGCACAGGGAAAAGGCAAGGAAATGGTTGAAGTAGAAATGGATATAGAAGATCCCTCTTCTTCTAAAAAAACAGAAGAAACTGATTCTGATATTCAGAAGAGGTTCAAGAAAATTAGGGAAAAGAATGAAGAAATCAAGAATGAAGTTTATTCTAAACTTATAAAGTAAAAACCAGGAGCTAAAGATAGAATAGTGATAGCATTTGATTACTCAACAAATAAAATGATCATGTCTTTTCTCCAACCAATGGTAACAGATCCAAAATAAGCCACAAACTACAGGAAGACAAAATTTGCAGTGAATGCTAATACTATACATGAACTAGATCAGATAGAGTTCCACAGGAGTGCATCAGAGATGCTATATTCCAAGGTAGTAAGCAAGACCATGAGTGCTACCATGCTTAAAAAAACTATACCAAATTTGCAGACCCAAATGAAATTAGATAAAGCATCTCTTCATGCTAAGGATTTGAGGATCAAGTCCTTCGAAGATTTGGTGATTGAAACAGGAGCAGATCCTTCTAATACTGAAGTTGCTAAGAAGTTGATAAGACAAAAGAATGAGGATATTGTAGCCCTAAGAAGGAAACTCAAATTTCCACAGAGTGAGCACCCTCAGGCAAAAGAAATTCTTCAGGAAAAAACAGAAAAAGAGGAAACTATGCAACTTGTTCTGAAGATGACAGCTCAGATTAAAGATATGGAAAATCAAATAGACTATTTAATGCAAGAAAATGAAAGTTTGAAGAAAACTCAGGAAGTCCCCATTCCCATAGTTATTCCAACTGTAAGTACAACTATTCCCTCTACATTGGCAGAACATTTGGCACCTAAAGGAGTATTGGAAATTGCAGTGTCAATTACTTCTAAAGATATCTCTGCCACTTCTTCATCTACTTCACAGGTAAATCGAACAGGGGAAACAAGTGCTATAGTAAAGGCTATGGAAGACATGTCCTTGAAAGATAAAGAGATAATCAACTTAAAAGGAACCAACAAAAATCTGGAAACATTTAACAGATATGCATTAATCACTTCCAAAGGACATGAGGAGAGAGCCAACAGATTGCAGGAACAGGTAAAGGTTCTTCAACAATAGGTTAATCTCACTGAGCAGGTATCTTACATTAATAATTATCTTTGAAACAACATCATTCAGGGCATACATTTTCAATGGCCCTCAATCCAAATTATTTATGAACAAGAATAATTACTCTAAGCAGCACAAATAGAAATACAGAAGACAAAATAAGAACTGGCTGATAAACCTGCTCAAGCGATGAAGCTTATCACATTTCTGAATAGCAAACACATAGAAGAGCTTGAAGAGCTAAAAATTTAGGATAGAACTGAAAGTGTATTATAAATTAAGAAAGTCTTGAATACGAGAAATATGATGAATAATTTGGAGGATAGGTGCAAGGATATGAACTTCGCAATCACAAGATTTTGGGCCAAATACACAGTACTAACACAAGTAGGCCTACCAGATATTCATGCATTCAATGAAAATTTGATGCCACATAAGGATTATGATAACCAAATCAGGGCTTATGCCAAAGAGCAGGTCAACAAACCTTTACCACAACGGTCTCCTACTGGTAAAGTCATTTTGGAATATTTTGAAAATTTGTTCTTTTTACAAAATAGGATCAAACATATTTTCATGGTTAAGCCCAATTTTGCTAAGTATATAGAGGTAGATGAAAGTTATAGAAAACTAAAGAGTATGAGAATTCCTAGTGTAGAGCAATGGCAGAAATTCACTAATTTACTATGAAAATTTGTAGTCAAATTATATAAAAATGAAAAATCATTGGTTAAATATTATCAGTGGTCAAAGTGTATCAGTGAAAACAAAAGTTACTGCTAGTTATTTTCTAATTTACTATAGTAAACAGTGAAGAAACAGAGTAAAAGAGTATCAAAACAAAACGTGAAGGAGGAGTATACTACAAGTCATCTTCCACAATATATTTTCCCAAGTGCCAGCAATACTTCCAGCAAGAGAAATAATCTGTTTGATTAGATAAACTGTTCTATTTTTCTTGTAAAAGAGGACAGCTCGCCCATCTGTTTTGCAGCTGTCCCTCTTCTTATTTAATAATTCCGATTTTCTCTTGAGATATTCTCTCAAACTTTTGAGATATTTTGTAAAAAATTTACTTATATAAATACTTCATTCTTCGAAGTATTTTTGTGTGGAATAAAATTATCAAGACTAATATAGACTTTTTTGTTGAAAACATTGGGATTTTATGTGAGTTAAGTTGAAGTAGAAGGGTGGAAACTGAAGCAAATAGACATCATAACTAATGATCCTCGTGCTGATCAGATGAGTATTTTATCTTCCAGTTTTCATTGTTTATTCCTTTAAGTTTCATTCATACATCTTGTTTTATTTTCCATCTTAAATGAATAACTAGGAAAGGTATTACAAAATCAGTGTAAGAAGCTCTCTGTTCTTACTAGTTTCATGTTTACATTTTCTGTTGATTTCCATACTTTAGAATTCTTAATTTCTCTTTAGTCTCGTTTGACCTCAATTTCCCTCTTCCTTTTCTGTGATCTAAGGATTCTTAATTTCCCTTAGTCCAGATCATACCACTTCATCAAAATAGCATTTTCAAACCCTATGAAGATCATCTATCTTGCCCTTAGTATATTTGTTCTTTTGACCTTAGTTTTCTAGTCTTATTTGCTATAAATTTGACCCCATTTCCCAATGGTTAGCTAGATATTTCTATGGTTTCCTTTGTAGTCCTTTATTCCCACCAACGTTCAAAAAATCAAACCAAAATTTCCACTCATAGCTAGCCTAAAATCCATTACAAAACAAAGCTAAATCTTGAGGAGAGATCCCTCTCCGGAATTTAGAAAGGCTAGATCCTAGATTTCAAAAGAGGTTCTTGGTTATCCCTGGTATTCTTTAACTATAAAGCAAAATCCCACGACCTAAGAATTACTAGGGTGATAACATGGGGTTTATCTTTTTCTAAGTCCTTTGATATTTCTTTTAGGACTTTTACCCTCTTTTCATTTTTATTTATTTTTCATTTTCATAATATGGGAAAACAACTTGCAGAAAGCAAGGTATGAACATATTTACAAGACTATCAAAGTCAATTCAAAAATTATGAACCCTATTATTATAGGACCCTAACACAAGGAGTACCCATGTTTCATATTTTCCATGGACCCTTCTACACGAAAAAAGATAAATACATGAAAAACATGATTACAATCACGTTTTTCATGAATTTCTCATTTTTCATGTAGCGGAGTTCGTAAAAAATATGAAATATGTGTACTCCTTGGATAAAGAATTAAATTTTTCATCCAACGAGTACTCCCACTCTAAATTTGAGCAAAACCTTCGAGAGATAAGTCGAAAATACAAGTTGAAAAAATAGTTTTATTATGTTATTATTTTTTAATATTTTTACTTTTTTACTCCAAAAATGCTGAATAATCCCCCATGGTTGACATCATCATCTTGAATCCTATTGCTTCTTATAAATTTTATTTTGGTTGTACATTTTTCTTAGGAGGCCCATTTTATACCTCAAAAGTTCTCTAATGGTTGACCACTAGAAGGATGGGAATTCTAGAAGATAGGGAAGTGGAGTGGAGACTAAAACGTCAAGCCATATGGTTGGAAAAGGGAGATAACTACACTAAATTTTCCAATATTATGTAAGGGGGTGTAAATATATCAACACAATATGGAAAATGAATTATCTACATGGGAGAGAAATCTCATATTTTGAATGTATAATAGCCTTGAGTAAAGACCATTTCAAGAACCTATTTAAAGGCCCTAAGAGGGTAATTATTATAGAAATAATAATAGTTGCAATTTTTTTACCTTGATCGGTAGAGGATGAAGAAGGTAGGGAACTGATGGAGGAGGTTACCGAGGAGGAACTAAAGAAAATTATTCCCAGTTTAAAGATACAAGACTCCAGGGCCAGATGGCTGGACGATAGAATTATTTTTGGATTTATATGAACTCCTTCGAGAAGATATGCGAAAAGTGATCGATAAATCCAAGGAAGAGGGGAATATTATACCATATTTCAACCCTACCTTAATTTATCTAATCCATAAATTTGATTATCCATCCTATTTTGAATAATTTATACCCATCTCATTATGTAATTGCATTTATAAAATCATAGCTAAGGTGATTGCTCCAAGAATTAAACCCATCTTGTCAAAATCCATTTCCAGTAAGTAGTTCAGATTTTTGGATGGGAGAAAAATTCATGAAGAATTAGGGGTAGCGCAGGAAGGGATTAATAGCATAAAAACAAAAAATCTCAAATCGGTCATTAGAAGGCTTGATCTGTCAAAAGCTTAAGATCAAGTAAACTGGATTTTCATCCGCCTCATCCGTACTCATGTAGGTTTTGAGGTTCCTTTCATAAATTGGATTATGATCTATATAATGTTAGTTTATTTTGATGTACTTATAAATAGAGTAGCATCCCCTTTTTTCAGAGCATAAAGGGGTCTTTGACAGGGTTCTCCTCTATTGCCCCTTTTGTTTCTCTTGGTTGTTGAAGGTTTAAGTAGAATGTTGAAAACAAGCAAACGAAGGGGGAATTCAAAGGTTTAAGTGTTTCTCAATAAATTTTAATCACTCATATTGTTTGTTGATGAAATTTTGAATTTTTTCACCAGATATTATAGAGATATTTAATGTCTCCATGAAATCTTGTTACTCTTCAGCAATGCAATGGGAATGGTGGTAAACGATTTGAAATCCACTCTCATGGTTCATAATTTGTCAGTACAAGAAAAGAAAAATATAAGAAGGTTATTCCCACATGAGGTGAGGACCTTTGAACCAAGACTCAAATACTTTGTTTTCCATTTAAAACCAACTAGTTATAGGATTGAACATTGGTCATGGCTTCTGGAAAAATTAGGGGAAGAGACTTACTAGTTGGAGTCACAAGTGATCAAGCTGCATGTTTGGTTATGGAAAAATGAGTGATTGAAGATATTCAGGTCTACTAGATGGAACTGACATGGATTTCATGAGGTATTCTAAAAAAAAATTGGACAATTTGTTTTAAATTACTCTTGGAAGGGAATCAGTAAAAAAATGTTCTGCGTTGGGTCAAATGGTCAAGAATAGTGAATCCCAAATAGCTTGGCCGACAGGGTCTCAAAAATATATTTCTTTTCTCGAAAGCACTTGGATGTGAAATCTAGATGGAAGTTGCAATCAACGTCCAGCTTATGTACTTAGGTAGTATATCAAAATTATATCATCATTAGGGGAATTTTGAGGTCTAAAATGGGCCTCCTAAGAAAAATGTACAACAAAAGTAAACTTTATAAGAACCAATAGAATTCAAGATGATGATGTCAACCATGGGAGATGATTCACCATTTTTTAACTAAAAGGATAAAAATATTATAAAATAATAAAATAATAAAACTTCTTTTTAAACTTGTATTTTCAACTTATCTCCCAAATATTTTACTCAAATTTTGAGTGGGGCATTTACGGATGTGTTTTAATTATATATGTTGTATATTGAGGGATCAAGATGAAAATGAGAAATACATGAAAAAACACGATTGCAATCACAGTTTTCATGTATGTCTCATTTTTGGTGTAGTAGAATCCATTGAAAGTATGCAACATGGGTACTCCTTGGATTAGGAATTAATTTTTGTATCCAACGACTACTCCAACTTGAAATTTGAGTAAAAATTTTGGGAGAAGTTGAAAAAGTACTTTTTTTTTCTTTTTTTCCCTCTAAAATTTGATGATGTAATCAAATATTATTTGATTATTTCCACTATTATTTTATAATTTCCTTAGGAGGCCAATTTTAGACCTCAAAATTCCCCTAATGACCACTTTCTATGGTGAATTGGATCCGAACACATAACAAGCCAAAATTTAATATCTCAGTGGTATGGATAATGGTCCTAAACTCATTTGATGTGATAGCTTCTAAGTTGGCATAGAGGATTGGTAATGGATAGAGGATGAGACTAGGTTGTGACCCATGGACAGGTAGTGGAGTTTATCATATTGTCTCACAAAACATGGTAATATTCCAATGGAATGTCGGTATCACCATTTGAATAAAATTTCAAATCCACATACCACATCCATATGGTCACAAGGATGAAAGTCAATAGTGAATGTGAATCTTCCTCATGATTTTGAGACAATTAGGTGATTTATATTGAAGCATTTTCAATGGCCCATATCAGAGTAATTTATCAGGAAGACAATTTGGTGTGTTCCTTCTCCCCTCATGGCACTTAATCCCTTAAATCGAGATACATACACTTGATGTCATAGACCTAAATGGAGGAGGAGGTATGGTGGTGGAGGGAAGTTTGGAAGGTGAAGTGTCCTAAAACGGAAAACTGATAACATGGTGCATTAAGGATAAAAATGTTCTGATGTGGTATATTATGAAAATAATCTATGCAGTGGGTACATGCTGGTGTGCATTATGTAAGGGATCAAGTGAAACAATAGATCATATTTTTACTTTATGCCCTTTCACCCCATACATGGAAATATGTAAAGATATGTTGCACGTCTAGAGAAGGTGGGGGTGAGAATAATTTTATGACTCCTAGAAATATTGGGTTCATAACACAGAGAATGAAAATATCCATTCTCTTCCTTTGATAATCAACTAGGGGATCTGGATCACCCGAAACAAGGAAATATTTCGATGATTGGTATTCGACCCAAGTAAAATAGCAATAGAAAATTTGGCTATTCTTAGCCATTTCCCTCAAACCAAAGAAGATCCTCCTCCTAAAATAATAAGAGAAGAGAATCTAGACAAATCAATCCCATGGCAATTCTTTGATGGGGCAACCTACGAAAATGGAAATTTGGTAGGAGGAGGTTTTGTTCTTTACATATCTGAGCATCATTTGTATCAAGTCAAAATGGGTATAGGAAGTGGATCAAACAATTGGTAAGAGAACTTAGCATGTAGATTTTTATTGGATTTTCCTATTGACAAAGGGTGTGAAAAAATTCATATATTTGGGGATTAACTGTTGGTAATCAAATGGGTCAATGGAACTCAAATATGCAAAAATATTTTTCTAGGGAATATTATGCATGATATTTCTAGACCGTGTCTAAATTTCACTCAATTATCTTGCATGAACATGATGAGGTAAAGTAAAAGGGAAGAAAATTGAATTTATAAGGAAGGTATTCTTTTGGATAGGGGTCTATGGCATGCGACAGAGATACATGGTTCTAAAAAAATTTCATATTATCACAAACCTTTTAATGATAATAAACAAGTCATGCATGGTCCATTATAGTCCCGCGAACTAAAAAAATTATGATATTTATGTTATGATCTCTTATATTTTTAGCAAGTACTGGACAACTTATTTTATAGTGGTGATGATCCTTTACGTGTTTTTTTGGGTACAAATCCACTTTTTGTATATGGAAATGGAAGATTATGTGAGCATTGGTATGATTTTTTGTAGAAGTTTAAGCTTATTACAGGAAAAATATATGAAATAGTTAGGCATGGCTATGTATAGTGATACATGATGTCACAACTAAGGTTGTGAATATATTTATAGCTTTGATGTAGATGGAATGAGATTCATAGTCTCTTCCTGATCACTGGAACAGATGGAAAAAATACACATTGAAAAGTGTATATGTAAAATGTAATTTCATTTTTATAATATTAATGGAATTATTCAATCGTTCAACTTCCAACGGTGGCGATTATATCCACTCTGATCAGTGAGGGATATGCAATTGAAGGACCCCCTTGCACAACTGACATTTAACGGGGGGTGCGGGGTCTCCACAATACTTGGTTTTGGAAAATTGTTGAATATGATGTGGAACATGCTTGTTAATTGCACACCCCCCTACTTCAAACCAGTTACCTCCTCACCTCGCCCCCCAACCCCCTACAAATCACCTTTCCAATATATCCATTATTGTGCTAAAATAATCGACCACTATTCTTATTCTATTATCCCTCCAACTTATCCATCACTATATTTTCTGATTCTCAATTACCTCACCTCCAAATCCTTGCATTTACTTTCTACAAAATTATCCATAACTATATTTTCCAATTTTCAATTACCTCACCTCCAAATACCTGCATTTAATTTCCACCAACATTCAAATACCTATTTTAGATCTGATCATTTAAGTTGCCAACAGATAGTGAATCCTCTCCTAAAAATCAAAATTTTCTGTCAATTGTTGGACCAAAAATTCTCAGATTTTGTGGAATTTTAAGAAAACTGATAGATAGAAGAATTTCGGAGTTCAAAAGCAGTTCGCTCAGCATATTCAATTTTTTATGGTACTCCAATTACCTTCACTATTTGTTAAATTTTCAAAATGAATAATCAAAATGGGAAGGGAAATTGAGATTGAAAAACCCTATGGCTCTTGTGATCCCAAATGTAGATGAGTTACCATTACTTGACTTAGATTTTAAAATTATAGAAAAAAAATGTGAGTTCAACCTCTATGAGCTACATAATTAGGCTTTCCAAAAATTTGAAGATGGCAATGGTGAATTTTATTTTTCAGAATCCATGCTACCACAATTTATTTTTCCCCAAATGCACCATTTTCCTGAATTTGTCACTTGGTGTAATAATCAATACTTACCTATTCAAAGAGAAATTAAAGCCCGAAATGGTGAAACCCTATTTTACATTACCCCATAGTATATCCTCCAAGTTCTGCAAATAAGTGTTCCCAGTCCCATGCATGTCTTCTGAGCTTAGTCCTTAATGGAAATTTATGAGAAATTCAGTGATTTTATTTTCGAATCTTTCTTACCAAAAGGGTTTGAATTTCCTCGTCGAAATCCACCTTACCCCTTAACCATGTTCCAAAAAATGTCTAGACAAATTATTTCAATTTTTTTTTGTCTATTATTTTATCAAAGTAATGAATGGTTTGATGGGGTTATTTTAGGGTTCTTGTCAGTTTTTGCACCCGAAAAGAAACCCTTTGTTTTGTTCAACTTCAACCACTTTATTTCTGATAACATCGATGAGTAGTTCTTGAAGTTTGGTGTTGAAAGAGAATTAAAACACCATTATGTGTTCGTTTACTTGTTCCTATGCCATCAATATAAAAGATTGAAGATGCCACTAATATATCAAGATTCACAAGGTAAACCAAAGTCTGTTATCCACTAGACTTCGTTAGTGAGGAAAAACTCAGAAGAAATTTTCTTCAGTGATTTCATATATCATTTTTTGTATATATGACTTTGTATTTTCAATAGTGATGCAACACCAAGGATTTCAATTTAAATCAAAAGTATTTTAAAGTTAAGTGAGTAGAAAAAAATTTGGTGATTGGTATTTGTATCAAAATTTTATAGAAATAAGAATTTATGGTTGTGAGTTGACACAATATAAACTACCAAGGTTTTTGCCTCTGTGAATTTTTTCCACATAATTTATAAGGAAAATTTTAAATGTTGATGATGTTCACTTTTTGTCAAGGAAAAAAAGGATCAATTTAAATTAAAGGCTAAAGTCAGTTCTTGCATCATCAATACCAGGGATACAAATAAATAAGTAGAAATTTTACCATCCCAAATGAAGTTTAAATTGAGTTTCAATTTACATTACGATCTTATTGGAAAAATATCAACCATTAGACTCGAAAAAAAATATGCTCCTTATATTCATACTTCAAAGCCAGAGATTGAGTAGTTTTCCAATAGTTAACTTTGGGAATAGAATAATTTACAAAACATTTCAAAAGAATAGGCACCAACTCAGATAGTTGAAACACTTCCACTAAAAGAGAAAGAACTTAAAATAATAGTTGGTAGTGTTTCTCCTACTACTTCAGGATCAAAATTAGTAGAATTTAGAGTGTTCAAGAGAAGGAAAAATAGGGAAAAAGAGGAAGAATAATCTGAGTCCATGATGCAGGAGCATCAAGGTTCCAAATTTTGTACATTTAGTAGAATATAGGGGGTCTTATATTTTCAAGGGAGTTGGTTCCCTAAGTATTTCATTAATGTAATTTTCAATGTTTTGAGTGATTTTATGTGAGAACTTCATAATGGGATTTAATTAAATATTGTGAGGCATATTTGTAAATGTTTTCAAATGTAGGAGAACATGAGAGATTTAGGCTGGTTGAGATATCATAGGATTGTGAATCCTAGACTTAGTAATTAGTTGATGGTTTTTTGGATTTAGAGGATTCTTAGGATTTGGTTGAGAAGATTGAGGTTCTGAACCAGAATTGGTTACAGAACCTTTTGTATATATTTCTAAGCCTCGAAGGCATTATGAGACCATATTCTTAGATAGGTAATAGAAGAGATTGGATTGTAAGCCTACGGGCAGAGAGAAGGATGAGAGAAGGCCATTTTTAAAGAAAATCATGCCCTGAATTGAATAGGTGGAAATGAGGATTGACATAATTTGTATGTACAATATTTTAATTGACTGTAATGAAAGCGTTCTTGCATTTGAAATTGCATTTACCTGTGTGTTTTAAGAAATATAGGCATGCATAGATAGTTGTACTATCTGATTTCTTGCAGAATGGATGAATTAAATTAAGCAGAGAAGCGACGGGAATAGTTTCTGGGTACGATTGAATAACCAAAATAAAGCTCAGGAGGCTTTTAACACTATGAAGGATTGTGAAATTAATATGTGGAACATGTGTAATCAACAAATTTCATTTATGCATCAAAGGAGTGTTGTGCCAAACCTATGTAATTAAATCAAACTCGTTGTTGATCTATGAATTCTGTAAAGTGGCGATGTTTCAATATTGTAGAATTTTAAGCTCGTGAGATACTTACAGTTGTAGATAGCAGGAAATATAGTACATTTTCCCAAAGGATGAAACCATCATTTTCCCCAAAAATTTAAGATATTTTTGAATAGAAGAGTGAGGTTGAATGGACGGTCGAGATCAAATCACAGAATTGAAGTAGAGTGATAGATGGTTGGGATCATATCACAGAGATGAAGCGAATATTGACGGTCAAGATCACATTGCAAAGATGAGGTGGGAGAAACGTGGAGCCACGTGTCGGCATATGGTTCCATCACATATCACGTTCGGTAGAAAGAGCTAAAGTTTGTGATCTGCGATGGGCTTGGTTTCGAGAAATGCCATATTGCTGGGGATGTGATATTGCGATGAAAAATTACTATCACAATCACATTTGGTTAAATGATATAAGCTTTTGATACAGTGTAATATTGTAATATTGTGATGCAACATAGATTTGTGATGCGATGGATATCTGTGATATAAATCTACAATGCGCCATTTGGTATTGCAAAAGGAGATAAGGTAAGTATAAGTGTTTAATGTTAAATGCGATTATTATGAAGGATTAATTTGGTTTTAATATAGAGTCCCACAAAGCCTGATTTCAATGTTTATCCTGTGTAGAAGTTCATGGTTCTTTTATTTTTTATATAAGTTTTTCATAAGGTTGGATTGAAGGGATTTTTTTAAGTCCCTATATTAATAGTGTAGTCCCTTATTATGTTAGTGTAGCCCCCCTTATTGTTATTTTTGTACCCCTGTAACCCCCATATTGTTATTACTGTGCCCTTACATTATTATTATTAGGTCGGCTAGGATTACATTGTGGCCCCACTAGGATTATATTGTGGCCCCATGGACTCCTATATATAGAAGGAGGTTTTGGTCATTTGTATCATCCAAGAATTGTTCATTCATGTAATGTATTGGAGGTTTCCCCCTCGAAGTGGCTTATTTATAAGGTGTTTATATCTCGTTTCTTATATTTTTGGAGCTGGTTTCACAACATTTTGTATTAAAGCTTTGGATTCTAGGGTTTCGCTGCTCCAAACAAGTCATCGTGGCATTTTTGCTATACATTTTTTTTATGAAGGTTCATAAGCTGAAAGTTTTAGAGTGCGAAACCGAAATACTGAGGAACATCGTCGCAAAATTTTAGAGCTTGCTTTGCAATAATTTCGGAGATATGATCTGTGGAAGTTAGGTCTTTTTGCAGGCTCCTGAATTTAACCTAAACAGGTCATCGCGACATTTTTGCTATAACGTTTTTTCTACGAGGGTTCAGAAGCTGAAAATTTTAGAGAGCAAAGCAGATATCTGGAAGAATATCGTCACAAAATTTCAGATCTTGGTTCGTAATATTTGTAGAGATATGATCTGTGGAAGTTAGGTATTTTTACAGGCTCCTAACTTTAACCTAAACAAGTCATCGCAGAATTTTCACTATAATTTTTTTCTACAAAGTTTCAGAAGTTGAATTTTTAGAGTGGAAAGTGGAAATCCTAAGGAACAGTCTCACAAAATTGCAGATCTTAGTTCGAAATATTTTTGGAGATATGATTTGTAGAAGTTAGGTCTATTGCAGGCTCCCGAATTTCATCTCAAAGAGGTGATCGTGGGAAAATATTCATAACTCTCTCTCTGAGCATCAGATTGGAATTCCATAAAAATTAACCGCAAGTACATAGACTGTAGCTTCCTATCAATAAATTACAGATCTGAAGGAGGAAACAATGACACATGGAAATTCTTACAAGTTCGCTCTACTGAACCAGTCCATAATTAGGCCATCGTAGGAGATTGGGCACAACTTTGTCTTAAAGAATCCAAATTAGGTCAGACCTATGGCATTCTAAAGAGAATTCAAAGTGCTACCTCAGTGCCAAATTTTAGATATTGAATATCTGAAATCACAAAGGTAATTTAGTTTCAATATCAAGCTCCTCGAAATCAAGAAAAAGGTGTGTATTTGGTTTTTAAAATTGCATAACGTTTGTTTGAAAAAGAAGTTTGAAGTGATTACAAGGGCATATTTTAGAATTTTTATCAGTATTGGGTTCTATAATGCCTTCAAAAAATAATTCCATACCCATTAAGCCCTCAAAAATATATACTGTGATGCATGAAGAGGAAGAATTGTAGTATGAGATACCAAAATTACGGTACCAAGTGCAACAAATTTCGATCTTATGAAGAGAAACCGAAGATGACATAGATGGTTTAAAAGTAGAAATGAAGGCTAATTTGGATGGTTTGAAGGATCAAATAATAGCTAATATGGATGATAAATTAGTGGAAAATCACATCGAGCATCAACAACAAGTTCCCCAACTCTCAAAGGATAAGCTAACTTTGGTGCAGAATCTAATGAAACAACATGAATATTAACATCACATCGAAAGAATTTCTGAAGCAGTCAAAGAAACAAGAACTTGAAAAGTACGATCAATTTCAGAGTATCTCAGCAAGTGGAAGAACTTTCCTATAGAAGATTCCACATGGGAGGATGAGAATTTTATACAAAAGCATCAAGAAATAATCAAGTGTTGAGGACAACACTTGTCTGAAGGAAAGGGGCATGTTAAGTCCCTATATTAATAGTGTAGTCCCTTATTATATTCGTGTAGCCCCCCTTATTATTATTGTTGTACCCCCGTAACCCCCATATTTTTATTATCATGCTCACATTATTATTGTTAGGCTGGGATGGAGATTACATTGTGGCCCCACCAGATTATATCAGGTCTCATGACTTTGCTATATGTATGAGTGTTTTAACATGGAATATCCAAGAATTTTCTATGGCAGTAATGGCTGAGGTTACCCCCTCGAAGTGGCTTATTTCTAAGGCATTTATATCTCTTTTATTCTATTTTTGGAGCTGGTTTCACAACAAAGCTTTTGGGAAATGATTTTTTTTTAAAGATTAAAGTGGGTTTTTAAATGTTCTTAGCAATATTATGAACCTATCCAATTGTGTCAAATTCAGAGTATATACTCTTTTATGAGTATAATCTCGGGGTAAGAGCGAGCTAGCCATAACCCCGCATCATTTAGTATCAGAGAAAATAAACAAAAATTGTTATAAATGAAGATTGCAGAGCTAAAATATGCAAAAGCCATTTGGTATCAAAGCAGTAAAAGCTCTTTTGGGAGAAACTTAGAGAAGAGTTATGTTCTTGAAGTTGTATGTGCAAAATACAATCGTGATTGTAGGAAGCAGGATCAGATTTTAAATCTGACAGGTAGCAGACACACAAAGATAAAGTGTGCCAACATATGGATTATAATTGATACTCTTGAAGATAATTTGTAGAGGAACAGGAACAAGGAATAGTCCATTCAAAGGGAAAATGAATGGTGGAACAAGATCATGTAGATATATGGAATGTGATATGGTATGTTTTTATTTTAACTCTTCTTTGAGAATATGTTTACATATTTCAGATTGTAGACAAAGAGGGAATATCTCAGCAAAAGAACATCAAGAGGAGCTGTAAGAAGAAGGACCAATTGTGTACTTGAAGGAAGACTAACGTGGATACTCTAAAGGAAAGTGCCAAAGAACATAAATGTTCCAGCTGAAGGTTGGAAATAGAGGACAAGAGTTTTCTTGGAAGAAAGTGGAAATGCAGAAGCCAAGGAGAAAAGGATTTACTCAATAGAGGTTCCAGAGATAGAAAACCAGTGTTACCAAAAGACCGAGCTCAAAAGAGAGAAGGCTTGGTGAGGTAATTGTAGTAGGTATGGAGACTTGCTGAGAAGGAGAGGCTTAGTGCAGTTCGCAAGTGAACAGATGCAGTTCACAAGAGAAAAAAAGAATGACTACTAACAGTCATAGCAAAGGTCCAGAGAGAAGCTACAATAGAAGAAGAGTGAAGAAAGATTCCAAATAAAATGGCATGGGAAGGAAGATGAACGATAAAGAGTATGACAGAGAAAAGGATGAGATAAGAATCCATCTTATTTTGCTGATGGAGATGTTACAAAGAAATAAAGATGACCAGAGGTATGGATAAAAAATGAGAAAGAAGGTGAAATGGTAGAGGCTACAAGAAAAGAGAGAGCGTCAGGTGAATACTCAGTTAATAGAGGAGCTCAGGAATCTTGAGCAGATAATGGATGTTCAATTGAGGCTGGAGAAGCTCAAAGGAGTTGAGCTACAACAAAACAAATTTGTTGTAGAATAACAAGTTCCTTGTGAACTTGAAGATGGAGCAATGATATCTAAAAAATCAGTTGAGGCTATTGAGCCTTATGATTTTAAAATTAAAAAAATTTATGTATATCTGTAGGTGTAATACATGAGGATGGAAAATCTTTGGGTATTGTCAAAGAGGAGGAAGAAGAGAGACAAAAGTGAATTTTTTTTAAAAGAAGAACAATGAGACAATTAGGTCTCATGAGGAAGCTCATACACATATGGAGGAAAATATTTCTTTTCAACATACTGCTAGAGTTGTAAGCAAAGGGAGTTTAGCTTATATGGGTAGCCAAAAGAAAGTAGAAGTTAAGGAAGATATCAATCATAAAAAATTAACGCTACAGGAAGCTAATAGAGAGACTTTTTGATTAGAATTTTTTTTAAGGGATTCTGAGTCAAACCATGGATTGAGACCTCATGTAAATGATTTAATTTTTAGTAATCTTGATGAAGAAATGAGGTTTCTTAAGGGATGAATAGGTAGAGATGTGAATGAGGAAGATTCATTCAGCCCAGAAGGATAGATGGAAGTGTCACATAACAATGACAAAGAGAAAAATAGTAATGAAGAGGTAGATGGGATATATATGTCTCATGCTAAAGAATAATTAGTCTTAGAACTGAAGGAAACTAAAATTACTAGGAGAATTATTCAAGGAGCTGAAGGACAACTATTAGATGTTGTCAAGGAAAAGGAGGAGAGTTATGTTGGAATTGATAAGTGGCATAGTAATGAGGTGTTTGTAAGGAATCAGATAGAAAGTGAGTTGCTAAACTGTTTGCTGGAAGCATATGAGCATGAGAAAGGGATTCAATACATTGATAGAAGAATGTATCAAGTTTTGGTTGAGACAAGAATAGATATTAGTTTGTTATACTATGTTATGTTAACTAATATACAGAGAAGTGTGAGTAAAAATGTTACTACAGATAGGGAATTGGAGGGTCGTTTACTTTTTGAAAGTAAATTTGCAGACAAGGAGCAAAAATTGGATATTACAGAGGGAGATATCTTCAAGGATATTCAGGAAGTTTGGGTGGCAGCAATATCTAGAGAAACGTTAAGAGAAATAGTAGTATCCACAACGGTATCTAGAGTAGTCTCAAGAGTAATAGCAGAAGTTGAAGCAGAAAAATATAAATAAGGTAATCAATAGTTTAAAGGTAAATGGATAGAGTGCAGCAACAGATTGCAGAGTGAGTACCAGTCAAAATATAAAATGGACATAGAGATTGAAAGAATAAGAAGGTTGAAGATGAAAGTGTCTCAGAAGAAGACATCAACAAGAAAGAAAAGTAGCATAAGAAAGGAAAAGACATCAGTAGACTGTGAAAGCATAGCTAGTGGGGCAATGTAGCATAAAGTGTAAAGACCTAGAGAACAACAACAAAAAATAGCAACAACAACCAAACAACACAAAGGAAGAGAGGAAGCCAAAGATAGACTACAGAACAAAGTTTGGGATCCAGGAGGAATTCCATCAGCATTGAAGACACATGATCTAGAGATCATGATTGTTTTATACCTTGGGAGTCTGATGTAGGAGCATCAAAGTTCAAAATTTTGTACATTTAGTAGAATCTATGGGGTCCTATATTTTCAAGGGAGTGCGTTCCCTAAGTATTTAATTAATGTAAATTTCAATGTTTTGAGAGATTTTATGTGAGAACTTTAGAATAGGATTTAATTAAATATTGTGAGGCATATTTGTAAATGTTCTGAAATGTAGGAGAACATGAGATATTTAGGTTAGTTGAGATCTCATAGGGATGTGAATCCTAGAATTAGGAATTAGTTGATGATTTTGTGGATTTAGAGGATTCTTAGAATTTGGTTGAGAAGATTGAGGATATGAAATAGAATTGGTTACATAAACTTTTGTATATATTTTTAAGCCTCGAAGGCATTATGAGACCATATTATTAGATAAAAAAATAGAGGAGATTGGATTTTAAGCCTACGAGCAGAGAGAATGATGAGATAAGGCCATATTTAAAGAAAATCAGGCCCTTAATCGAATAGGTGGAAATGAGGATTGGAATAATTTGTATGTACAATATTTTAATTGAATGTAATGAAAGTGTTCTTGCATTTGAAATTGCATTTACCTACGTGTTTTAAGAAATCTAGGCATGCATAGATAGTTGTACTATCTGATTCTTGCAGAATGGAGGAATTAAATTAAGGAGAGAAGCGACGAGAATAGTTTTTGGGTACAATTTAATAACCATAATAAAGCTCAGGAGGGTTTTAATGCTATGGATGATTGTGAAATTAATATGTAGAACCTGTGTAATTAACAAAGTTCATTTATGCGTTAAAGGAGCATTGTGCCAAACCTGTGTAATTAAATCAAAATCGTTGTTGAGATATGAATGGCGTAAAGTGACGAGGTTTCAACATTGCAGAATTTTAAGCTTGTGAAGTAATTATAGTTGTAGACAGGAGGAAATCTAGTACATTTTACCAAAGGCTGAAACTACGATTTTCCCCCAAAACTTAAGATACTTTTGAATGGAAGTGTGAAGTTGAATGGCCGGTGGAGATCAAATCACAAAATTGAAGTAGAGTGATGGATGGTTGGGATCATATCACATAGATGAAGCAGAGATTGATGGTCAAGATCACATCACAAAGATGAGGTGGAAGAAATGAGGAGCCACGTGTCGGCATATGGTTCCATTGCATATCATGTTCAGTAGAAAGAGCTAAATTTTGTGATCTGCGATGGGATTGGTTTTGCAAAATGTAATAATGCTTGGGTTGTGATATTGCGATGCGACATCACCATTGCATATGGCATTCAGTTAAAGGATATAATTTTGTGATATGGTGTAATATTGTAATATTTCAATGTGACATAGATTTGCGATGCGATCGATATCTACAATATAAATTTTCGATGCTCCATTTGATATTGCAAAAGGCGATAAGGTAAGTATAACTTTGTAATGTTAAATGCACTTATTATGAAGGGTTAATTTCGTTTTAATCTGGAGTCCCACAAAGCCTGGTTTCGATGTTTATCCTGTGTAGAAGTTTAGGATTCTTTTCTTTTTTATATAAGTTTGGCATAAGGTTGGATAGAAGGGAGCTTCTGCGAATTTTTTTTTTTTAAGATTAAAGTGGGTTTTTAAAGGTTCTTAGAAATATTACGAACCTATCCGAATGCATCAAATTCAGAGTGTATACTCTTTTACGAGTATAATCCTAGGGTAAGAGTGGGATAACCATAGCCTTGCATCAGGCCATAACTATTAAAGTGTCAACAACAACAATGTTGGTATCAAGTGAGCTTGTATTTACTCTAAGACAAATGGAATCAACAATATCAGACCTATCTGTTTCTCCTTCTTCTAGCAGTTAGAGTATATTTACTAGATTCATAGAGATAGAGAAGAAGAATGAGTCTCTGAAGTCTGCCACTTATTCACAGTTTTGGAAGCATTCCTCCTCTACTAAGAATGAATTGTCGTCTACATTAGATCCTAACAACGAGCAATTTAAGTTGTCTTTCTTAGAACCAAAATTTCCAGTTCCAAAGGTTGTTGATGATTATAAAACTTCTCTATTCTCTTTTGATACAAAAAAAATTCACCCTATAGACTAGAGAGATTTACATAGACAAGTGGGTGAATTAATTTATTATTCTTTAACAAATTCTGCCATGACTATTTCGAAATTGTAGATTTCTTTGAGAAATATGCTTATTCAACTCAAGACTGAGAATATTCCCTCTCTTGCCAAATACACAAGGGTTAAATATTTATAGGATATCGTCATTAAGTTAGGATTATATCCTAATGATGTTGATGGCACAAAGAAGATTATAAAAAGAAGAAATGCATCATTTAAGCTTTGTGTAGGAGACTTAAGTTACCAACAACATAGCATCCTCAAACTAAAGAGGTGGGAGATCATTTGAAATAAAAAGAAACAATGTTGCACAATATTGTTGAGCATAATCTAAAGATACAAAATATGGAGGTAGAAATGGAGAAATTAGTCAAAGAGAAAGAGTAGATGGTTAGCACTATAACTCCTATAGGAGAGACAAAGTTAATGGGTAATGATTCAAAAAATAAAATAAAAAAGGAAATGTATGATTTATCTTTGAAGAAAAATGAAATAGATAAATTTAATAAATCCCTACAGAGAGGAGAGGAAAACAAGGTAAAATATGATAATGAATACATGTCAGAACTACAAAAGAATTACAAGCTTATAAAGCGACTAGATAAATATTTAGAGGAATATATTAATGCATAAAGTTTAGAATCAAAATAAAAAATCTGGATAGATATAAATGCTACAATGTATGACTTATGGCCATCAATAGAAATCATATTTTAGCAGGAGAAGTTTCTAAAGAATGCTAAGCAGACTATTGAATACATTAAAGAAGAGATAGACAATAAACGTGGAGAAGTTAGAAAAATTATTAAAGTCTTGAATTAAAAAATGAGAGAATAAATAGAGGAGATGGGTAATAAAGACATGACAAATGCAATTAATCAAGTAAGAAAGGTGTTGACCAAGAAAAATATAATGTTTTTCATAGAAACCAAATGTGAAAATATGGAGATAAAAATCAGAAAGTTTCATAAAAAAAATTTAAGTTTTTGAACAAAATGGAACACCTTCTTTGAAAGATTATGAGGGTGGATTAATTTAGGATGAAGATTATCAACGATTATTACATGATATAGAAATAGACATATACAAGTTTTCTAAGGTTAAAGGAACCATCAATGGTTATGACTTGTTTATTTCTCATGAAATTCACCACCTTTTCATTAGTAAACCAACATTCGAAAAATATATTGAAGTTGATGAGGGCTATAGAAGAGTAATCATGTTTTCATCTGAAAATCAAGAGAAATGGGATATTTTTGTTGAACTTATCAGTTGAAACAAGTTTTTCAGGCAACATTTTAGAAGAATACAGAGATTTCAGGAGCAAAATCAGAAGGATGTTGATTCTCAACAAGGAGTTGGAAACTAAAGGATCAAATAGTGTACATAGCCACTAAATAATTTAGAGGATATATGTTTTGATTCATTTGATTAGTATTATCTAAATTTTCTTATATAAAGACTTATATTTTTACGTAAAATCTATAACAAATTAGATATTTTGTAAGAACTCTATATATACTTGATAATTTGAAGTAAGAAGGGTTGATACCTGGAACATATTTTTCGGTGATACTGTTGTAATACATTCATCTTCAATATAATCAAAGGATTTTGGTTTCCATTTATGCAAAATTTGTGTAGTTGTTTTTTTTCTCTAGATGTTTTCATCATCTACTTCTACATATTTTTGAGATAGTGTAGGACATAGGGAAAGGCAGGGTTGAATATTAGTCTCCCCGACATCCCTAGCAAGTTTATTTTCAATACTGTGTAATAATTAAATGATCGAGATTTATACAGGAACACAATATAATACACATATAACCATAAATACAAAGATGCAGCTGAAATAACACTTCACTTAATTAACATAAAAGAACTAAAATTTTCTTACAGACATAATGGAAATAAACTAGCTAGGGCATCGATAGCTTATCTCTGAGAAGAGATGTGGTGGCTACAGGCCTTTGAACTTTGTGTTACAATGAGGATCAAAGGCCTATATATTATTGAGAAACAATGGAAAACCCTAAACATCCAAAAACCTAACCCTAGGAGATGAAACACTAGAATATGGGCCTCGTCGGGGTAAATTGGTACATCAATTTCTCGGGGTCGTAACTTTGGCATACTATCTTTGTTTGATGCACATGATACATAATTATAAAGATCTATCTGAGGACTAAAAATTATGAATATGAATGTAGATTCTAAAGCGAAATAATATTTTCTAGAAAAGCGATGCCCAAAAAAGGTCGTTTAGGGCCTCAAAATGTCTCCGGAAGTTCACGACCCGAAAAACTGCTAAAAATAGTAAGTTGTGCTGAAACTGAAAAACTGAAAGAGGTAATGGTGGGGCCCCAAGTGGAATAGGTGGGTGGTCACCAATATCCACCTGGATCATTCCTCGCCCCTTAGGAAGCAATGGTCCCTATTGCATTTTTTCCTCCATGAGATGAGGAAACTTCTATTGAAATTTTTCCCTGCTGAACCACTTGCCTTGGTGCAGGAGTTGGCCAGCTTTGAAAACCCAATATAGTTAGATATTCTAGTGGCAATTTTTCTTAATTTTAATGTCTATGATATAATCTGTGGTGGCCTGTCCCATGTAGTCTGGGTTTAACTCTGTTGGTGTGAGTTATTCTGGAATGCAGAGGTGTCCAGTAGAGGTGGGAAGTAGGGATGAAGGCGGTCCACATTGAATACTGGGTGCAGACCAAGGAATGGTGGAATACTTAGCTCAAAGGAATTTTTCCCTACAACATTGGTGATGGTGTACGACCCATATCAGAGTGGGTGAAGCTTGCGGTGGGGTCCAGTGAGGTGCTTGTTCTGCAAATGTAGCTAGACTTTGCCGCCCACCTCGAAATTGTGTGGCACCTGATGTTGATCATGTCATTGCTTGTACTTAACATTGGCTCTATCCAATATTTCATGAACCTATTGGAAGATGTGTTGAATGTGCTCGATGAATTTTTTTTCTTTGGCAGCTTCAAACTAGACATGAGCCGAATCAGCCTGAGTAGCCGCAAATGGCATGGCTACGTCAATGGGACATAGTGGCTGGAATCCCAAGCCCACCTGAAAGGGGTTGTGGCTGGTTGAGATGTGGAGAGACCGATTATAATTGTGTTGTACATAGGGGAGGCTCTCATCCCATGTGTGTGGATGCTTTTAATTGTACATGCCGAGAATGTTTACAATCATCCTGTTGATGACCTCTGTCTGGCCATCGGTTTCGAGATGGAAAGCTGTGGACTTGGTGAGCTTGGAGTCCAACATTGAGCAGAAGTTGGACTAACATGTGCTGAGGAACCTGCTGTCCCGATATGAGATGATAGACTATGGGATCCCAAAGTGCACCCACACTCCTTCAAAGAAAATTTTAGCTATGGCTTTTGCTGTGATATTCTTCTTGCGAGTCACCATAATGGCCATCATTGAGAATATTTTGACGACCACGAAAACACAGTTGTTTCCATGATTAGTATAAGGAATGCCCGACATGTAATCCATGGATATGGATTCCCAAGTTCTACTAGGGGTAGGTAGCGTAGTATAGAGGCCTTGCTTCTTAATGGCCGGTTTGGAAATGCCACAAGCTATGCAGGATCTAATTTACTTCCCGACAGCCTTTAGAAGGTTTGGCCAATAGAAATACTTCTATAGTATTGCCACTGTTTTCTCGACCCCGAAAGGCCCACTGTATCGAATATAGTGTGCTTCCCATATCATCTTGGCACGCTCACTTGAAGGAAAAAAAAGGCGTCCCAAGTGACATAACAATGCATCTTGGAGGTGAAATTTTGGAACTTGTGTACCCCCCAAGAGTGCCTTGTATGTGTGATCGAATTCTGGATCTCTCTCATAGATAAGTGGCCAATCAGAAGTATCGTACCCATAAGAGTTCAGAACGGTGGTTAGCTGATGCAATCTGCAACATTGTTGGTGCTACCCTTCTTGTAATTGATGTTCAAATGAAACTATTGCAGATATGTGGACCACTTTTTATGGCGATCGTTCTGCAACTTACCTTTCGTATGGATGAACTGTAGGGGTCGGTGGTCTGTGTGGATGACTTTTTCCTTTCCCAAAATGTAATGCTTCCATTGTCGACAAGCCTGCACAATGGAATACATTTCTTTGTCATAAGTGGGATGCTTGCGGACTGTGTCGGACAATGTCTCACTGTGATATGCCACTAGATGCCCCTAATGAATAAGAACTACCCCAATAGCATAGTCAAAGGCATCTGTCTCGATCTCAAATGCTTGTTGCATGTTTTTTAATGTGACCACTGGGGAAGAACAATGCCGATGTTTCAATTCTACGAACACCTTCTATTGAGATTCTGACTAAAAGATTTTTTTTTTCCCTTCTTCATTGGTGACTTGACTCAAGGGACAAGTGATATGAGAGAATCCCAACACGAAATTGTGGTAGAAATTAGCAACATCGAGAAAGCTGCGAAGCTTTGTTAGAGTGGTTGGGGCTGGCCAATCCCGAATGACTTGGATCTTGGTTGGATCCAAATGCACCCCCTTTCATCAAAAATGTATACCAGATATTGAACCTGGGTCTTGCCATAAGTGCACTTCTCTAAATTGGCACACAACTTGTGTTGCCGCATTGTTTGGAGGAATTTTTGGATGTGGTGGAGGTGCTCTTCCTAAGTTTGGTTGAAGATCATAATGGCATCAAAGTACACCACTACAAATGGGTTTTTAAATGGCCACAATATGTCGTCCATCAACCTCATGAAGGTTGTGGGAGCATTCGTCAACCCGAAAGGCATGACCCGCCATTCAAAAAGGCCCTCCTTAGCTTTAAAAGCAATCTTCCACACATCAAAGGGTTCGATTTGTACCTAGTGATACCCAGACTTCAAGTTGATCTTGCTGAAATATTTTTCCCCTTTGAGTTGGTCCAGAAGGTCATCAATCCATGGGATCGAATACCTGTTCTGGATAGTTATCTTGTTCAACACAAGATAGTCAATACAAAGTCTCCAATTCCCATCCTTCTTCTATACCAACATGATCGGCTCCCATAGGGTGATGAACTTGGCCGAATGTGACCTTTCTACAACAGTTCCTGAATTTTCCTCTTGATTTCATCGTTCTCCAGAACAGAGCACCGATAGATTGGTCCATTGGGTAGCGATGCGCCTGGGGTAAGATTCATGGTGTGCTTGACCTGACAGTGTAGAGGCACCCCTGTGGGTGAGGTGAAGATGTCCCCGTACTCCTCCACAATATTGTCCATTTGTTGTTGTCGAGAAGAGGAGCCCTGTCTGGAGGTTGTGACCATAGTATTCTTCTTTCCCTAGGGGTAGATCATCAGGAAAAAAAATTTCTTGGTTTTGGAAATGAGCTTACTACATAGTTTTGTAGTAACCAAAGAGACAGTGGCATGCGGTGGTACCTCTGGTATCCTCTACAGCTTATTTCCCAAAGTAACAATAGAAGCGTGAGGCCGAGACTCATACACAACATTTTCCTTCCACAAGTATGGTTTGCCTAATGATACATCACAAACATCAAGAGGAGCAATCTCACATAAGACCTCATCTGTGAAGGGCTTGATGCTGTAGGGAAGGCAGCACTGCTGGCTGATGCGAAGTTCTCGTCCTTGGTGGAGCCACCCGATAGTGAATGGTTATGGGTTTGTTGTGGTCAGCAAGCCCAACCGCTTTATGACGTCTACTGAAATGAGTTCATTTGGCTCACATTGTCAATAATGAACTGTAGCAGGGAACACTTTACCCACATCTGGGAGTGGAAGAGATGCTCCTCTTCCTCTAGATCTTCTGGTTCCTCCTTCTGGATCTTCACAATGGTAATAGTGGCATTGGTCTCCGCATCAATAATATGTTTCCCTTTGTCATTCACCTTGTCAGGTTTTGATTCAGAGTCAGAGCATGCATCTGATTCAAAATCCCTCATCTCGGCCACCAACGATTGCTTGGCCCGAATCTCACTTCTGTTGTGAGTGGAGCTTTTATGGAACTCACACTGCTTTAGTTCTTCTTTGGCTTCACGGTGTTGTTCTTTGCTTGAGGCTTTGGCAGGTTGTCTTGGGCCACCATGCCTTGGATTTTTCCTTTGTTTTGCGGTTTGGGGGCACCTTTCCCTTGCTTTTGATTCACAAATCTAAAGTCTCGCTACTTCTGTTTGAATTTCTGCTCAATCTTGGCAGTATACCCATATGCCATACCAAGCGAGGAGATGTCAAGGAACTCCATTTCCATATGAATGTATCTATGCAAACAACTACAATACTTTAGCATCAAATGTTTCTCCGAATATTTGATACCCAAATTTGTGCGTAGGGTATGGAACAGATTCATCATCTCATGCACATCTTGATCCATTTGTTGCCACAGTGTGGTCCATTGTATGTACTTGTCCTCATATCTCCCCATGGGATAGTATTGTTCCTTGATGGTATATTGGAAATAACTCCAAGTGGTTACGGCTGATAACAGAGAGGGTTCTGTTTCATCCTTTTTCTCATAGTAGGTTTCCCACCAGTCCTTGACATGGGCGGTAGCTTTGAGGAGTGAAAAAATAATCTTCTCCTGATCGGAAAAGTCACAAACCAAGAAATATCCTTCTAATAGATTCAACCATATATCTACATCATCTGGATCTATTTGAACCTAAAATATGGGAATTTCAAAGTTTACTTTTACCTTAAAGGGAGTTGCGCCTCTAGAGTGGCTGTTGGATGCAGATGTGCTGCCGATGGGCAATCGTTGAAGGATTTTGGCAAATTTATCCATCATCATGTTCCTTTGTTTCGAGGGCCTCCTCGAGCAATATCTTGATAGGATCTCCTACTCCCTCATCTTTCTTTTCGTCGCCCATGGGCAGTCTTCGGGGTTTGCGAGGCTAATCTTGCAAAGGTTCAACCAGATCGAACCCTAACTCCTTATACCCCGACCTCGTTGGGAACATGCAAATAAGGATCGAGAAAAAGCAGACCGCTCTAATACCATTGATCTAGATTTATGCAAGAATGCAATAGAATACACATATAACCATAAATACAAAGATGCAACATAAATAACACTTCATTTCATTAATATCAAAGAAATTAAATTTGCTTGCAAACATAATGGAAATAAACTAGCTAGGGATTTGGTAGCTTATCTCTGAGAAGATATGTGGCAGCTATAGGCCTTTGAACTCTATGTTACAATGAGGCTCAGAGGCCTATATATTATTGAGAAATAATGGAAAACCATAAACATCCAAAAACCTAACCCTAGGAGATGAAACACCAAAATATGGGCCCCACCGGGGTAAATTGATACATCAATTTCCCATGGTCGTAACTTTGGTATACTATCTCTGCTTGATGCACATGATACATCATTAGAAAGACTTATTTGAGGAATACAACTACTGACAACAAACGTAGATTCTAATCAAATTCGTCAGAAAATCAATGCCCAAAAATCATTGTTTAGGGCCTCAAAACGACTCCAAAAGTTCAAGACCTGAAAAACTACTAAAAATAGTAAATTGTGCTAAAACTGAAAAACTGAAAGAGAAAATGGTGGGGCCCCAAGTGGAATAGGTGGGTGGCCACCAATATCCACCTGGATCATTAAATAATGTATTTAATTAGATACTTAGAAGTTAATAGATTATTTCTTATATGCTATACTTAAACATATTTTTTTCACTATAGAGATACATCTCACATGATTAGATGTTAAAGAAGGATATTTAATCTTCAAATGTATTGCTCATTCTTCCTTCAAAGAGCTCAAAAATATTTTATGTTTTCATAATGGAAAACTGACACTTTGACTGACCTAAAGGAATAATAATTAAAAGCACATACAAGTATTTGCATATATGAGTTATTTATTTCATAAAAACCCTTCAAAATTGGTGCTTTGGCACAATTCTTTGGCTAAGGAATGTCTACAAATGTACAACACTTATCACAAAACTAGATTCTCTTCTGCCTAAGTATCCCCTCCATCTCTATTATCCTCTCAAATTATGGCGAACCTTCTTAGTGCATGGCCATAATCATGGGCGAGCGTGTATCATAAATTTCCAACAACTTTCCAATGACTTCCACAACAAACCCGATATGAAAATCATCCATCAATTAAGGGAATCGACCACCACTGTCCTTCTTGGGCCCCACAATTAAAGCATGGATAAGATTCCAACTGCAGACCCTCCCATTTGAAATTTGAATTTTTAATGTGTACTTTGCTACTTCAATTTTCAATTCTTTTTTCAATGCCAAAACTGTGTTTTCCGTGCTTCAATGTAAAATCTTTGTTGTCCATGAGAGTTGGACCCACAACAGCCCACAATTGGTCTTGTTTTGCAAAAAAACATTAAATGGATATTTTTGGAGAAATTTCCATCTTTCAGGTGAGTAACGAAGAATGATCCACATCCCCTATTTCTCATAGAAGTCAACATGGATATAAATGGGGAGGCAATTGTATCTTCATATCGGTAAAGGCTTTCATCTCTAGAGAAAAGCATAGAAACACAAAGATACACAGATGAAATGAGAAATGAATGGGAAAATATGTCTATGATACTTGTGCAATCCAATGCACAAAGGAAAGGAATAATGGTACAGAAGAAATAAGTCTCTCTAAAGAAATTTCCTATTTCAGTTAAACACTTGCAGATCCAAGGAGCTTTTTTTCTGGCAACGGCCATGCAAATCCTGTTTTGAAAAAGAGTGGGTTAGAAAATCATGTATCCACAATCCTAATCTCCTTTTTGGTCTCTACAATGAAAAGGGCCATAAGGAGGAGTGAGAGGGATGATGGATAGTACAAGAGAAGGTCGTTGTTATAGTGAAATTGGAGGTTAAGGGCTGGGAGACTAATTTATAGGATTGAATCTAAGAGATATTGAATCTCTTTGTGCATTGTAACTCATACTTTGTACCATTATCCTCCCAAATAATGTCGAGGGAGCATTTTTAAACCTTGGAAATGGATTTTTACTCCAGTTTAAAATATGTGTATAAACTCTGTTGTATTTTTCTAGTGTCACTCATTTTGGCTTAACATATCCATTTTCTGGTAGAGTTTTCCATTTAGTTTTTTCTTTTATGAACCATCATGATGTGTATGCAAGAGTTTAAAGGTTATGAGTGTATTGATATGGTTGTAAATCTCACAAAGAAATGAAAGTTCAAATGTAGGACTATGAGCTTTTTTTTTGGAAAACATACATAAGAAGCTCTTCTTTTTTATTCCTAGAGTTCGTTATAGTCCATTGGAAAATCATGTTTTCTCATGGAAAAAAAAATTAGATCAGTCATCGTGGGATTCAAATAATTGTTGAACCTAATTTAATTTCAAATCTTGTTAAGAACTGTAAATGTGAATAACAATATGTTTTAGAATGCAGAACCAAAGAGTGATCCACTGCAACAATAATAATACAATGAACACTTTGGATTACTCTCTGGTTCTGCATTTTGAAAAATTTAATCACAAAAATTTACACACAATAATAGGTTGGTTAAATTGACACTAGATCCATATGCATATACAATACTGTATTAGGTTTAAGAGTGTAAACAAATTGCCAAAATTAATTATTAATAATTATTTAAATTTAACATTTTCACAACAAAGCTAGTAGAAGAAATTACCAAATTATGAAGTATATTCTGATAGAGCAAATTTGTATTCCCTACACTAAGATACTAAGTAATATCAATGAAATATTGCACAAAAATAATTATACTTCATAAAATAAATTTATGATTGATGAAGTTCATAGTATACACAATGACTCACACACAAATAAAGTTGCCTTGAAGTACCTTTAGACTACTTTGGGTGTGTTTTGTGCATTGTTTGATTGATTTGAAAGAAATCCAACATGTTAATGCTAGAAAAAATTATTGATAATTTACTACATGGCATAACATAATTTTGTGTTAATTGGATGTTTTGTTTGACATTGTAGAATTGACTTACATCATACCTGGTTATTGTTGTAGTTTTGACATGGATAAATTGTTGTTGATTGGATGTTTTGTTTGACATTGTAGAATTGACTTACATTACACCTAATTTGTCCAATTAAAAAGAATGGTTATTATTGTCGTTTTGACAAGGATAACTTGTTGTTGTATACTAGGGATAAGTGTTTAGATTAATAATTTATATTAGATATGAATTCAATTTTATTCTTATAAATTTATGTCTTTTATTTTGAAAATTTAAAATTTATTTTTTTTATTAGAAAGAAAACCAAAATATGGATAATTATAAAATTGACTTAGTACTTTCTTAATTGTCAAATTGTTATTGGTATTCATTTTCTAAGAATTAAATGAAAGAAAAATATTAAATTATATATATATAACCATTCAAAGTGAAAAATAAAAATAAAAAATAAACATGTGAGAGTAAAACGAATGGATAGATAAAAAAAATATAACAGAGGATATTCGACTATGCATGTTCTCCTTGGAAAGCATATGACGATGTGAAGTTTTCAAGGAAGAAAAAATGATCATATTTCGATTGAAAAAAAGCTGGTTACATATTACAAAATAAGTTTGGAGGGTGATGCTCTGGAAACGACCACCCTCTCTACTAATTTATCTCAGAAAAAAGTTAGTAAAACTAGAGTATGGAATTAGATCAAACCCAGGAAGGAAAAAAAGGCACATAAGATATTCAACATGTTCATGATAGATCCATAGTTGTCCTCAAGTGTGCTGACTCAGATTCATAAGAAAGAAAAAGTGCCAGAGCTTTGCATTGAATCCCGAATCGAAACTTGAAAATGCATGATACCTGCATCACATAGTACACCCTGTTTGGAAACATTATCTGCCCCTGAGTTTTGTGACCTGCATGTGTGAAAATTGTATTTCTAAAAATCCAGCTTGAAGAAGTTTGATCTGACGCATCCAGTTACATAAAGGAGGAGGGGAAAATTTAGTTTTATCGTTATTCCAATCAATTGATGTTTTAGAGTCGTCGTAGACCTGGAAACTATTGATTCCAATTATTTGGGCACAAAGACGTAATAATTGGGCCTAAATGTTGTTTCCAAGGCCACAGGAACAAAACAAGTGAACATTTATATTGTTTCAAAGAAGGATGTGTGCCTCACATTTCCTACCTTCATAATTAGCTGCTCCATCCAAAAATCTTGCAGGGAGAATGAAACTGATCGGAGAAGAAACCAGGTGTCTACAATGAGAATGGCTTGGAGATGGACCGAATTCCATGAAATAAACGCAAATAGAATAACACATTTTGTCTAGGTCAAGAGGTATATACTCAAATAAGATCAAGTTATAGGATATATAGATGAGCCACAAAAAGGTTATAGGATCTATAGATGAGCCACAAAATGAAGAAGGGGAGAGTTCTGAAGGATTTGTGAGTAGACAACCAATCAAGTATGAAAGATTCAAGTGAGGGGCACATACTAATGGATGAAATGGAGAAAGGGAAGTTACCTTATGCCAAATAAAACGTGAGAACAGGAAATTGATGAATATAATCTTCAAATGAATTCTCGGAAAGATAGTAGCACCCAGGTCCATGGAAGCCTCTTCTACGGAGGTTATCCCAGGTTAAAATCTTGTGTTTCTCAACACAAGCCATCCAAAAATATTGATCTTAAGTGTAATTCAATATTGATCTAAGTGTAATTCTCAATTCCAAAGCGACATGTAGATAACATTTGGCCAGGATGCACTAAGTTTAAAGGAGATGTAATCATATATATATATATTTGGCTAAGATATGGGAAAAAGCAGGACAACTTCCCTAATGAAGAGAATCAGAAAGACGAGTTGATGTGACTCCAACCATAAGTAAATTGAGAATTGACAACAGTAGGAAAATAAGAATGAAGTAAGAATGAAATACTTCATTAGCTTTGTTTTTTAGAATTTCTATGCAGATTATTTTAGGAATTTTATATTAAAAAGATATATATATATATAACAATTCAGAAACCTATGAGGTGTAGAGTATTTGGGTTATGTGAGATTTAGTCCTTGTAAGGTCATAGGTTCAAACCTCATGAGGGTTGAGAATAGAAGTTATTTTGGAGTAATTAAAATGTCCAATGGTAATTTCTAGGTATATCTCATACCTATGTTCAATGTTATTTCACTAATGTTATTTCACTGGGTGGATTAATTATTTGTGTAGCTTAATTAGTAGATATTTTGGCCTAACATTTTTTAAATTCAGTTTTACTTGCAATTTTATAGATATTTTTTAAACTTGTAAATTTGAGTTGTGTAATATGTTGAGTGCCTTAATGTTTTTCAGGCACTGAATCATTTTTAACAACAAAAATCACAATCTTTCCCAAACTCATATTTCTAGATTCCCACAAGAAAAAGCCAAAAAACTTATTAGTTAGATTATGTTGTATTTATCATGGAAATTGTGACAAAGAGTATTTAGAGTATGCACCACTAACATGTATCCTTTAGAGGGAAAATTTTAAGGATGGATATCTATTTAAAAGTTTATAAACCTTGGCGAATCTTAGTAATCTATAATAAAGACATTGTAAAATGTTTGATGATATTTCTATAAAAATATATAAAAGTATGATTATATTATATTAGTCTATATAAGATCTTGGCGATTTTTAAGGTAAAATAATTTCATACTATAAAACGTGGCTGAATTATTTTTAGAAAAAATGGAAATTGGGAATATATTTTTTTGGAAAAAGTATGGAAAATTAGCCCACTTGCTAATATTATCCCCTAAAATTTTCCATGCTCCTTTAGTTTCCAATTGCATAATTTTATTTGTATAAGAATAATGACATCTCATAATAAAATTTTGGCTTTTCTATTTATGTGTATAGTTGAAAAATAATGTTTTTCCTTGTTATGGTTTTACAAGTGGAAAATGGTTGTGTTTCAACAATCTCTTTGTGAGATGTAATCCCATAAAATGTTCAAATACCAAGGTTTCAAGGGCATCATATTGCAATATATGATGACTATGGTATAAATTTGGGAAAGTATTCAAATCTTCTTGATAGTTAATCAAGTACCAAGGTTGCAAGGGCATCATATTACAATATATGATGACTATTGCATATATTTGGGAAAATATTCAAACCTTCTTGATGGATAATCATGTAATATTTTTGTTGACATTATTATTTTGTTCCCTTTTTTCTTAAATAAAATATTGATATCTTTACTTAGGACACGAAAATCCCAATAGATGCATCTTGTTGTTGTCAATCCATGATTCATGCCAATTTCCTTAAATGTGAGTATATGAAATCATAATGATAAGACTTGGATGGTAAATTTGGCTTCCTATATGTATTCCAGTAATGGAATTCAATTGAATTGAATTAGGAAATTTTAGTTTTTGATAGCAATTTTCTCAGTGCATGTACGAGTGTATATAGAATAGAAAATTTGAGTTAACCATCAAAATATCAGGTATATTGACTAATGTTGAACATATTTGTTGAAATTGTAATGGAATTCAATTGAATTGAACTAGGAAATTTCAATTTTTTATATCAATTTTTCTCAAGCAATGTATAAGGGTATATGGAATAGAAAATTTGAGTTAGAGGATGAAAAGGTCAAATATATTTACTAATGTTGAACATATATATTGAAACTAGGAGGTGGTAGAAAGTGTTAGAGAAAATATGAAACACTATGGGGTGGTGAAAAAACCATAATGCAATTGGATTGAGATTAGAAATGAAGTTCATATTTTATATGGGATGGAATCATCCACAATCAAAGTAAATATATAGGATTCTTAAATACTTGAATGGGAGTTAGAAATACTAGAATGAGAGTGGTTATTTCAGGTTGGTGTATCCTTATAATATTGTGATATGCAATGATGGGTTGCATAATGTGATCATTGATCATTGAATTTGTAATACCACTTTAATAAATTTGAGTATTTTAAAATAAGATTTAAAATATAAATATAATTTGTGATAATACACACATACAAATCAAGGCATTAATAACATGCTTGCATTCTTGATAATCATTGATTCCAGGTGGAATAACATATTTGATATAGTTATGTTTTAATATTTAAGAAAATATATCTATATAGATAACAAACATTTTTAAGCACAAGTATAGGACATGGGGAATATGAAGGAAATCAAGCCTTAGGACCTAATGCAGGCTTCCAAGAATTCATGTGATGCATTGTGAGCATCATATCATTTTTATTTGTGATATGGGAATCATTTGAAGTTTTGATATCTGAGTATGAGCCTCATTTCCTTAACCATGGTTGGAATTGGAAACTCAATACTCAATCCATTAAGGTATATTAATAGGCTAAAGTGACATAAACCTGGATTTGAATCACAACATAGGACCTTTCTGTCTTGAAATACCACACATGCCATATTGAAAGTATCATTCTCCTATGATTGAGAATGTTAGTTCCAGTAGGTGGTTTTGAGTAGAAAGTATGGGTCTCAGAATCACGAAAATGATTTAGGGAAGAAGGTTGTGCATTCGGTTATAAATAAATATTTGAGGCATTTAGAGCATGGCCTTATTTATATGCCTAAAACATTTCTTAGAGTTATATATGCCTCAAATATTTCTTTAGGTCCTAAGACATGAACTTATTTCTTAGATAATTTCCAATGTTTTTGTAAATATACCTATTACTTAAAACTACCTATTGGCATCGAAATTATTAATCATAGGCCAATGATTTCCTCAAGATGTATGTGTAGTTGTTTTGAGTTTTTTTTGGAGCTAAAATTGATAGAGGCTTTTCTTAAACCATAAGGTTAATTTTTTCCCATGAACATGTCTAGGGCCCTAAGAAACATGTTTGAGGTGGAAATATTCACCCCAAATGAACAAACTCATTCTTAAGGGCCTAAGGCTAGGGTTTTCTTCCACATACATGTGCAAGGTATCATAACCCAAATCTACTGCTAAAAAACATCCAAAAAACCCCATATTTTGTTGTAGAGACCAAATCCCATAGAAAGGTCATATGCAGTTGATAAAATCCATGTTCATAACCATTCACCCTTAAAAGATACTTTTAGGGCTTAATGCCTAAGTGGTTTGCCCCAAACATGGTCAAAACTACTACGGATATTTCATACATCTCATTATTCTTTGAGGGTTGGTGTTCTTTACTTGATCATTTATAGGGCATTAAGATAGGCATATATCTCTCAAAATCACCTAATGGCACCGATACCCCCATTCATAGGCCACTGGCACCCTTAGGAGGCCATGTGTTGTTTTTTTTGGGCCTTTTCGGTAGCCCTAGATGGATAGAAGCTTCCTTTACAGCTTAAGATTCATGTTTCCTCTTCTAACCACGTTTGTTGTCTTGGGATGTGTGTTTGAGATGACGTTATTGACCCCAAATTATTTAAATATTTCTTTAGGGCCTAAAGCTAATGTTCACTTCCCCAACCATGTTCAAACCATTGTGACCCAAATATAGTTCTAAAAATGATCCAATAGAGCCCATATCCCCTGTTAAATTCTAGAGATATAATAGACATGTAATTGGTTATGGTTTACGTTCTTATTGACATCCCTCCAACCTTAGAATCTACCTTTAGGTCCGAAGGACTTATTTTCATACCCCAACTATGATCAAAGCTACCTTGGATACCTAAATGATTTTTTTAGGACCTAAGACATTACATTCTATACTATATCACTTCTAGGTTCATATGACATGTACTCACTACTGAAAACTAGCTAGTGGAATTAACATCCATAAGCTCAACCAAGGACACTCCAATGAGGCCATGTGTGATTGTTTAACACGTCATTCTTGACCCTAAATGGATAGAAATTTCCTTTACATCCTAAGGTTCATGTTTTCTCCCCTAACCATGTTTAGGGCGTAAAGACCCATGTTCAAAGTTATTTTATTGTCCCAAGATTAACAAAAATTTTAATTAGGGCATAAGCCTAATGTTTCCTCCCTAACCATGCTCAATGAATTGTTACCCAAATCCTTAAAATAAATCATAACCACATGCTAATTAATCAAAACGTAATTTGATCAACTATATATAACAATAGAGAAATGCAATCATGATCATACAATGAAAAAAAAATCTCTATGTGAACTTTATATAACAACAGGTTATGTTATATTTGTCATTGTCTCCAACATTTGCATTGCAGATGTAATGGACATGACTAACTCCACATTTCCTCCAACAAATTTACACATTTCAATCCACAAAATTAATGGGAAGTTTATATATGTTATTGATCATGGATCCTTAAGGTTGTTTGGATAGATACCATAAACCATGGGATCATGAAGGTCTCTATTTCCAAAAAATAAATAATTAAAACCTATTATTTAATTAAAATAAAATATATTCCAATAGATATTAAAATTAAGCAATCCAATCTTCTTCATTAAAAAAAAAAAAAAAGAAAAAACCTTTGTCTGAACTATATCATACAGGTTCATGTATGGATAATATTTTGAAGAGGAGAAATGAATTTGTAGAAGAGGTTGAGACCCTCAGTGTGATTCAGCGTGCCAACTGTTACACAGTATTTTTTCACTGTCCCTGAAATCCCCAACTCGCACATTGGAGGGTCGTTTCTGTGACCAATACGTAGTGTCATGCTTTGAAAATACCATCCTTGCATTCCTTTTGATGAAAGAAATATTCTTCTTGTTGACATTTCCCTAAGAAGAGCTATGAAAATCCCTATTTTTGCCTTGGCGCGAGTAGCCCTTTACACCTTCGCGTCGACCAGGAAATTTAACACTAAGCCCGAGCCACTTGGCACTCTGTCCCAGTTAGACACCTGCACCAAGCTATTTATCGAATGTTTTTTAAAAATATAGGTAGAGGTTCCATTCCAACCACATCAGGGATGAGTCATTGGGAATGGTTGAACTAAAACAACCACAGACTCCTTCCTTTAGTTAGTAGTTTCCACCTCCCTTGGAACTCTCCTAAAGGATAGGACTCCCTCCCACCTTTGTAGGGATCCCAACCTCCTGTCTTCCCTCTACATAAGAAACTATCTCCTTTAGTAGAAGCTAGCTGAACAAATTATAGCGAAATGACTGAATAGTTGAACTAGGAGAATTATACTACAACTAAGCTACTAGAGGAGATAGAGTAAGAAATATTTTGTTAAGAGAGCTTGAGTCAATGAATTCTGAGAGAGATTGAGTCTGAATTCCCTGACTGATAGTTGAGATGCATTTCATCTGAACCCTGCTGGAGGAGATTCCAACATCAAAGCATCGGTTGTACTCTTCCTTCTACTCATTAATATACATGACTACTGTTTGGTTCCACTATTGTGTTATGATGTTTATTTGATGCAATATGTGTAGCCCTCTTTCACTGGCTAATAGTTGTGAGTGAAACTATTCTATCATATGTTATTCTTGTTCTTTTTCCTTTGTGCATGTATCTGAGCATGACAGTGAATGGATCGTGACTTGCCAAGGCAGTAGCGAGAGACCACTACTCTATTCACAACATCGACAGCGATGGATTCAAGGCAGGTCAATCTACCATGTCTTTTTTTCATTCATTAACTAGGAAGCAACACTTTAGCATGTCCTTTTGTTACTAGACCCACCCTAGGGCTAGAGGGATCTTCTCTATCCGCAAAGAGGATTTACCTTCATAACACCAAAATCCTAAAGTTCATGTTTGCATGTCAAGTTATTTGCATTAGAATAAATAAAAAATGGTAGCATGTTTGAGTTACTTCATGGGTGATGATAATCAATGCAGGCATTGGTGGTGTGTTCAGAATTTTTAATACATGCTATGACTGTCACATGACCATGGCCATGAAATAAGCCAATGATTGGATTAGTGCATGGTATTTAATGTTTTCCCTTCATCTAAAATCTAAACTAATTTTACAAATATTTATTTACTCTTTAAAACAACTTGAAAAAAACAAATCACGGGTCGAGACTGGTGTTTACATTGTTAATAGGCCGGATGAATTGGTGATAATTCTTAGACATTGGAGAAGTTGAGTCAGTCCACTTTGAAGCTATGCCCGCAAAAATAATTTGGTAACAATAAAGAGGGGAATTATTTTAGAACTTTATCTGGGCTAGTTTATGGTGATCTTGACATAATGATTCTCATCCATGACCGACGAATCACATGAAAGTGAAACCTTGGAAATCTATGCAAAAGAAAAAATGGATGAAGATGTTCAAGGTAAGCAATCTCTTTGAAGAATCGAATACTATGGTAATTGGGAATATCTCCCTTGTGATATACGTTGGTACTGCTATTTTTTTTAGCATCAGATGGTGTTCTGGCCTTGAAACTTTATGAAGAGGTTAAAAAACACGAGTTCTCCAAAACCCAAAAAATGTTTATGGAAATTCCACCTAGAGATGGCTCAATTAAGTTATTTAACAATATTTAAAAAAATTCTAAGTCTAACTTAGGAAAAGTGGTTAATTAATAGGAATTAAATGAGAAAGGTGTGAATTATCTAGAAACTCATATGAATAAAATTAGATATAATATCAACCATTGATTAAGATTTAATATTGGTCGTTGAAGTCCCAAATGGAGATTGTAAGAAAAGATCAATGGGTAGATGGATAATACACATTTTAGATGCTCATCCATCTAGATAGTTCAATAATCCAGTGTAGGTGATTGGACAAAGAGGTTAAATTAAAGATCGAGTAGAAAGTGTCAAGAGGGGTAGAGACAGTTATCCAAAGGAGGACTTCCAGTTTCAGAAAGGAAGTAAAAAGTGATAGAAATATTCTAGGGTGAAGCTAGCCCAAAATGACCACAAGGGTTGCACAGGTTTTCCTTGTACAACCATTAGGATCACGTGGGTTTTCCTAGAATAGCTGCGCATATTATCCATAGAAGAAATGACCTGCACAGGGGTTGGATGACCAATTTTCAGAGGGAGAGAGAGGTTGGGGTTTGTTATTGGAGGGAAATAAATTCCCCTCCAAATATTTTTGTCAGATTCTTAGTGATTGGATAGGTAGTTGGGCTTCCAAATATTGTACTCAGAATTCACTGTTACTAATCCACGTGGATATTGGTGGCCACTCGCCTATTCCACTTCAACACCAACCATTGTTTCTTTCCGTTTTTTAGTTTCCCTAATTGTATTACAATTTACTATTTTTTGTAGTTTTCTGAGTCCTGAACTTCGTGCACATCAAACGGAGATTGCATGCCAAATTTATGACCCTGAGAAGTTGATGTACTAATTTACCGCAACAAGGCCAATGGTTTTGGTGATTCATCACCTAGGGTTAGGTTTTTGGATGTTTGTGTTTTTCCAGTGTTTCTCAATCTCATTGTAACATAGTTCAGAGGCATGTAGCCACCATATCACTTCTCAGAGATAAGATACCATCGCCTGAGCTAATTTATTTCCATTCTATTTGTAAGAATATTTCAATTCTTTGATATTAATTAAATGAAGTGTTATTTATGACGCATCTCTATGTTTATGGCTATATGTGTATTTTGTTGTGTTCCTATCTATGTTCGGATCAGTGGTATCAGAGGGGTCTACTCTTTATATGTTTTTATTTGCATATCCCGAATGAGGTTAACGTATAAGGAGTTAGGGCTCGAACTAGTTAAAATTTTCCAAGACCAACCTCACAAACCCTAATGACCTCCCATGGTGGAAGAAAATAATGATGAGGGAGAAGGATATACTTTCAATATATTACTCGAAGAATCCCTCAAGAAAACAAAGAACATGATGATGGAAAACATCACCTAGATCCTTCGGCGGATGCCCACAGGCAGGGAAAATTTTAAGGATGGAAAATTATTTTGAAGTTTAAAAAATTGGCGAATGTCACTAGTACCTAATATGAAAACTATAAAAATTTTATTGATGTATTTGTAAAATTATTGAAATTTATAATGATTTTATATATTCTCTCTATATTTCTTTGGCACTTTTTAACGTAAAATAATTTTATATTGTAAAATTTGGGCGAATCATTTTGATAAAATATGGAAATTGACGAAACATTTTTTTGAAAAAATCATGGAAAATTAGCCCACCCGCGAATATTAGCCCCTAAAATTTTCCATGCCCACAAGTGACACATATTCATTCGGCAGTCACTCCGGAGGCGCCACTCCCTTTGAGGTACAAGTCAAGTTTGACATTCCAATATTTGAAGGCCAAATAGATGCATATGCCGTAGATAGATCGTTAAATATGTTGGAAGGGTATTTTTTTTCCATGATTTTTCCAATAGGGAAAATATTACTTGTGCGCTCCTCAAATCTTCCTCTCATGTTAAGGAATGGTGGGAAGCCTACTGTGAACAGAGGGAGGAGAGAGAACCCTCACTTTTTAAAATTGAATCCACTTGGAATTCTTTCTGAGATGCCATCAAGGAAAAATATTACTCCACGGGGAGCTATGAGGAAAAGTACATACAATGGACTACATTGTAGCACGAAAGGGATCAAGATGTGCATGAGCTAATGAATCTATTCCATACCTTGCGCACAAATTTGGGTATCAAATATTTAGAGAAACATATGATGCTTAAGTACCGCATTTTTTTGCATAGATACATTTAGGAGGAAATGTAGTTCCTTGATATCTCCTTGCTTGGTGTAACATACATATATGCTTCCAAGTTCTAGTAGAAATTTAAAAATAATAAGCGAGACCTTGGATCTACAAATCTGAAGTAAGGGAAAGGCACCTCCAAACCACAAAAAAAAGGAAAAATCCAAGGCGGGGCGACCCAGGACAACCCATAGAAGCCACAAGTAAAGAAAAACACCACAAAGACAAATAAGGTGTAATATCCCAAATATCAGAATTCTAAATAAATCAACACATCACACAACACAACAAACACAAGAAATTGAAGCTCAAATGTGAATCCTGGATGGATTCACCACATAAATATTACCGCGGGGTTTTCGTCTCGGGAACAATAATAGAACTGGCCAGGCCAGTGCTCAACCCAAACATAATAAGATAAATAATCCCGAATGCCCTAAATGCCTAGCTTTTCTCCCCTTTTATAGGCTTGATGGGTCAATACCAACAAGAGATACCACGGGTCAATACAATGGGTCAATACCATGGGGAAATACCATCAAGAAATACCACGGGGAAATACCGTGGGTTAAAACCATGGGTCAATTCTATCCCCTTTGACGGGATCAAAAAAAGGAATATTACAAATCCTCCCGCCCAAAGATTGCTTGTCCTCAAGCGATCCTCTTCTATCCACAACAGAAGCATTTGTACATTAATACCAGGATCCCATACGTTCCGATGTGCCCTCCATGTTGAACGATCCTGAATGGATCCTTCAATACCTAGATCCCAAACAATCCTTTGGCCAATCATTTCCCAAATGAATTCTCCTGTATCCCAATGCCACCTAAATCCTGGGACCTGTGGGTTATGGTACCCTCCATCGTTGTCCGCACCAAAGGGCCCAAGCTGCAATATGCCCTCAGTTGTGAGTATCCTCTCCTCAAAATGCATGATCCTCTCCTCATTTGATTCTCCTTGAGTGTATTCATCCTGGACCTCTTCACATGTGAGGATGAGTTGTCCCTCATTTTTGGTTGTCAAACATGGATGTACTGGTGGATTGTTGTCTATACCTGATTGCCCATACTCTTTATGGATGTCCTCCATTGTTTTTATAGATTCAACTACCACATCATCAGGAGGAATTGCATCCTTCTTTTCGTCATGTACTTTTTCAAGTTGACTGATCAGCTTGTCCTGCAAGTTTCTCTGAAGAGCATGGTGTTGTTGTTCACCATTTGTATTCAACTGCTCAGATCCTTCATCAGTCCTCTCCTGAAAACCAGCGAAGCCATCAATGGATGAATCCCCATGATCTGAAGAAGTTTCTAATTTTGCTGTCCTTGTTGCCTCCTTATTCTCTGGACATGAATGGTCAAGTGCCCAAACTCCCTTGCATACAAAGCATAAGCCTTTCCTCCTTAGTTCATTCTTGTTGTCTCCAAAAATCTTTGTTAGTTCCTCCGTGGTTAACTTCTTTCTAAGTAGTTTGATGTTCTGTTTGATCAACCCCTCAACTAGTTCATAAGCCGCAGGTGATGCAATTAGCTCCTTCCTCCAGATGGCCAACAATTTGGATCTCAATTGTTCACAGATGGCCCTATCTTCTCCTAAGATCGGAGACATGATATTTTTCATGTCTATTTTGTTGTAGTTTGGATGAGACATTGTAATTCCATTGCAGAAGTATTGGAGCATCTGAAGGATTAAATCATCGCACTCTAGATCCAGCATAAGCATACCAAATCTGAATTTCGCCATGCGTTCCAAAATTGTGCGCTTCTGGTAGAAAAGTAAGGATGGTGGTGTTGTGTTTTCCAACCCTTGGAGTGCTTCTACCATTACCCGAAAAGTCCTCCTCATGATGTCATCATTGCAGGGCAATAGTGGTGCTGTTAAGATTATGATTTTACTGAGACAAGAAGCGACGGTGAGTCTAACATTTTCACAAGAATGCTCCAAGAACCTAGGTTGTATCAAAGCAAGCATGGATTGCTTCAAGGCCCAGCTTGACCCTTCCCATTCTGATTTATCTATCAAGTTCAAAGTCGCATCTAATGTGTCTAGCTGTGGGAGAACATCTTTTGACTTTGTACCCTGCAATTTGGATCCAAGTTCGAAGAGACACTTGCTTGTTACATCTTGCTTCCGGATATCTTTTGACTGCTGAAGGATAACATGGACCTTTCGAGAGAAAGGACTGTCGCTCTGTTCTTGCTTCTGATTTGTATGTTGTAATTCAGACCCAAGTGTGAAGATCTTAGCTCCTCTTCTGTGTCCTTCCTTCACCTCCCATGGTTGCTCTTGCTGCAGAACGACGTGGACCCTTTTTGAGAACGGTCTCCTTTGACTATCATTTTGGTATATGGAGGTATGGCTCCTTAAAGAACCATTTATCTTCACTAATTCATTAAGTTCTTTCTGATTGTTTTCCAAAATTTTTAGGAGACGATCCATTTTCTCAAAATTTGCATTAAAAACTCCTACATAAATAAATAATACATAAACAATCTCTTATATCTCCCCATATATATTCTTTCAAACAACCCTTGAGCGCTCCTATCAATATCGAATAAACAGCAAATCCCTTCAAACTACAGCGATCACTTGGGAGCTATGCGCAGGGTGCCAAGGCTTGGTAGTGCTTCTGCGTCATGAAAATTCTTCTCCTTTACACTCACTGCAACAGACTCATAATCTTTTTGCCGGCTGTTGTGCTGAGGGTGAACCAATTTTTTGAGCACAAGAAAATATTGAAAAGAAAGTTAGAAACTCATAACGGAGCTGATCAAATCTTGAGTTCCACTCTCTAATCTGTCTGGAAATTTTGGGCTTGCGGAAGATGCAATCCAGACACCATTGTTGTAGTTCGGGCCTATAGATCAGCCTCTTCGGCTCTCAATCGCATAGGCGTGTTCTCCAAGAAGTGTCAGAGAAACTCGGGCAGCGTTCTCTGCTGATATTGAAAGCCATTGCAAATATCTTGTAAAAGAATCTTCCTACTTAAATCGCAGAACCCCACGGTTTCTATCCATGGTTATACTTCATCTATTTGTCGAATAAGTGGAGAAACGAAAGGCCTGTTAAAGGCGTCCGCTGCAACTGAGGTTCTGCTACAAGGCAAGTCACGTCGGTTTGACCAGATGGGTCAACTACGTTCAGCACAGGGAATAGCAATTCCAGCTCGGTGGATATACTGAAGGCAAGGGAAATCATTGATCTGTCAGCCGGTACGATCTGCACGCCCAGTTTTACGTCAGATACCCATCCTCTGCGCTACAGAAAGGGTTGTCTAGAACCTCGATCAATCGATCTTCTCCACCAAACTTCAATCTACTAGATCTCGTGGACTGAAAATAGGTTTGATTCCTTGATGGGGACAATAGATCTGGCTGCAAAATCTTCTAACGTTAAGCCACATAAACTAATTGATGGATATGGCAATATTTTTGCAATTATCAATTAGGGTGGATGTGAATAAACCACCGAAATTGATGGATTTCTAGCTAGGGTGATTTAAGGCGGATCACCGAAAACTAGTCTCAAAATTATTTTGTGATAAACCCTCAGGCTGGCAAGAAAAACCAGCTCTGATACCACTGTAATATCCCAAATATCAGAATTCTAAATAAATCAACACATCACACAACATAACAAACACAAGAAATTGAAGCTCAAATGTGAATCCTGGATGGATTCACCACATAAATATTACCGCGGGGTTTTTGTCCCAGGAACAATAATAGAACTGGCCAGGCCAGTGCTCAACCCAAACATAATAAGATAAATAATCCCGAATGCCCTAAATGCCTAGCTTTTCTCCCCTTTTATAGGCTTGATGGGTCAATACCAACAAGAGATACCACGGGTCAATACAATGGGTCAATACCATGGGGAAATACCATCAAGAAATACCACGGGGAAATACCGTGGGTTAAAACCATGGGTCAATTCTATCCCCTTTGACGGGATCAAAAAAAGGAATATTACATAAGGACATGGGATAGTGGTGTGAGTTCCATAAGAGCCCCACTCACAACAAAAGTGAGCATTTGTCTAAGCGGTCACTGGTGGTCAAGATGACAGATTCTAAATCAAATGCATGCTCTGACTCTGAGTAAGAACCTGATAAGGGGAATGAAAAATGGAATCAAATTATTGAAGTAGAGACCAGTGCCACCATTTCCACCACCAAGATCGAAAAGGATGAGCCCGAAGATGCAGTGGAGGGGCACCTCCTTCTCCACACCTAGATGTGGGTGAAGGGTTCTCTGCTGCATTTCATTTTCAATATTGAATGCCAAAAGAACCTCATTTTAGTAGATTTTGTGAAGTGGCTGGGCGTACCGACCAAAACATATCCGCAACTATACACAATTGGGTGGCTTCACCTTTGCTACAACATCAAGCCCTTCATGGATGAGGTACTGTGTGATGTTTATCCTCTTGAAGTTTGTGATGTATTTTTAGGAAAACCGTACTTGTGGAAGCAACATGTTGTGTATGAGTCTAGGCTTCACACTATTATTATTAATTTTGGAAATAAGTTGTGCAAGATACCATAGGTAGCACCACCTACCACCGTCTCATTTCCCAGACCAGGGGATTTTTTATCCTTATGACTCACCCTCGGAACAAGAAGAAGATTGTGGCCACAACTTCTAGACAGGGATCCTTTGCACAATAGTCGCAAATGGACAGGGTCATGGAGGTGTATAGGGGGATATTCACCACACAGGCACCTCTACACTGTCAAGTCAAGTACTCCATTGATCTAACCCTAGTTGCATCATTTCACAAATCGATCCATCAATGGTATGTTATGGAGAATAATAAAATCGAGAGGTAGATTGAGGAGTTGTTGCAGAAAGGGAAAATCATGCCAACTTCATCACCCTGTGGGAGCTTGATTGTGTTGGTAAGAAGAAGGATGGGACATGGAGACTTTGTATTGACTATCGGGCACTAAACAAGATCATTATCCAGAATAGGTATCTAATCCCATGGATTGATGACCTTTTGGACCAGTTTAAGGGGGCTAAATATTTTAGCAGGATCAACTTGAAGTCTGTTGATTTGTGTAGCTCGGTAGGTAATACAAGCTCTAGGGTTCAAGGTTTAGAGGGAAAAGCACCACAAGGGTCACTTGTGGGATTAGAACCCAAGTATGAGGGTTTGCACCCAATCATGTTTGGGGAATTTTCAAGAGGAAATTTCTACATGTGATGGCATGAGATGATAGAGGGTGGAAAGGAGAATCCAACACTTCGAGAATTGTCAAATTTCGTGTTGTAGATGTGGTGAAATGAGTTTTTGAAGTTGACAAGTAATTATTAGTTTTCAACTCATGTAAGCTTGAAGTAAAATTTTACCAATATATGTGTCTCTTCATTAATTCATGGAGCCCATTTTTTATGTATAAATAAAGGGTGATTTGATTTGGTTTTAGAATCCAAATAGTTCAATACATACCTAGAATAGAAACTCGCATAGCTATGAAATTTGAGGAAGTTAGGAGGTCGAGACAATGTGGAGTAGAGGTTTCTGAAGCCTGCAGTGGAGGTTGAGTGAGCTGAGGTGGTGTGGAATTTTTTGTTGGGTTAAAAACAAGCCACGATAGGGTTGTTTGTGGAGGTTGCAACCATATTTGTGAAGGTCACAACCATAGGAGTAGCAATGACGATTTTGCTTTTTTTTTTAGGGCAGATAATCCTCCCAAGAGGCTATCTCAACCCTAGGTTTGACTGCTAAAGTGAGCCATGGTACTCTTAGGGGGAAAATCCTAAGTTTTGGGATTTAAACTACCCTAGGAGAGTAGTATTAAGCTAAAAAAATCTTGGAGGTAAAATTGTGGCAAGAGGAGCAATTTCTGGTCCTAATTGTTGGGTGGTTGGGGACTGTGGTTAGTGCTTTAACTAGTCCTAGAAATTGTAGCATTGCAGCAGACATAAAAAAAAATAAAAAATTGGTAAGTGTTGGGTTATAGTTTGGTGACGAGATTTGGATCATTGTAGAAACTTGTTGATGTTTTATGGAGTGTCTTCCATGGTGGTAAAGAGTCTATCCTAGGAGCATAATCAATAGTGTAGTATTGGGTGTCATTGATCTAGTGGAGGGCAGTGTGTTGGCTACACAAAGTAGCCCTATATGATCTATATTGATGTGAAAAAGAGGATCTAAAGGTTGGGTGAATATTGGTGCCTATGTGAAACACTTTGATGGACTAAAGTGGCTTCTAGCCTGGTAGTTTGGAGCTCGGGAATTAGGCCCACCCAGAGAGCAACTTGGATCATCTCTTCTACACTCTATATAAGTGACTTGCAATAGTGTTAGGAGGCAACCCTCCTAGAGTCTCGATGTGTAGTGGCCTTGATGAGATAAGGCACTACTAGTGAGTAGTATAGAAGCGAAGGACCGACAGGATGAGATATGACATCGAGTTTTTCATTGGATCGTGTCTACAATAGACTATTGTATTATTCATGTTTTGGTTTAATATAAAGAAGATTGGTGATTATAAATTATTGTACAATTTTGTTAAAGTTATGTATATTTGTGCATATGTGATTTACTGCTTTATATTTATGATTTGCAAAGTAGTTCATGGTTGATATTCTTGTTTTGGTAGCGTCAGTTTTAAGACTCTAACCTAGACCCAAGGTCATGGAAATTGAACATGGTATCATAGCCCGTTTGAGCTACTTTGGAAGTCAGTGACTTCAAATTTAAAGGAAGGTCTTCGATATGAGGAAAGGTTGGAAGGGTTGTCCAACTATACTCCTTGGAAGGAAAGGATTAGGTTGGTGTTACAGGTCAACATGATATGGGATTTTGCTGAGAAAGAGATCAAGAATCCAACCAAACCTAAGGAGCTGGATATATGGGAATATTCTGATATGAAGGTGAGGTTGGTCATACTTGATGGTGTGAATTATTCCTTAAAACCTCATTTATCGAGGAAGAATAATGCACATGAGATGTGGATGGCTCTTCAGAATTCATTCTAGAATAAGAACGAGAACCAGGTATTGGTATTGGAGGATAAATTGAATTCCACCAAGATGATAAAGGGTGAAGGATTGAATTCGTATTTGAAGAGGTTGTCTTAGGTTAGATATGAGCTTGCTACCATCGGTGTCAAAATTTCATATGGAGATATGGTAATTATTTCCTTGAAAGGGTTGGCCAAGGAATGGAAGCCCTTCATCGAAGGAATCATTTCCAAGGAGAAATTTCCATACTGGAATAGACTGTGGGACAAATTCATTCAGGAATAGTAACGACATGAGGATATTTATCCATGAAAGAAGGAAGATGAGGATGTGGCACTTGTAGGTCGAATGAAGGGTAAGTTGAAGAAATACTTGAGTAAAGTCAAGTGTTTCAACTATGGCGAGATGGGTCATTTTTCATCGAGATTTCCAATGAAGAGGGAGATGATGAGAAGAGGAAAGGAAAGCAGGTCGTCATTGTTTCCACTTCAGCTGACATAGATGATCTCTCTAGGGGATTGAAAGAGGAGGACTTTTCTATGATTTCTCATTTCTAGTAGGGTACTATCAAGGATGATGGATGGTACATGGAAAGTGGTGCAACGAAGCATATGACAAGGTCATAAGAGGTTTTTGATACTGTAGTGGAATGGGAATTGAATTTTCAAATGGTGTTGGGTGAAAAGAGTCAGTTTGAGATCTGAGGATTAGGTATGGTGTCGTTCAGGATGGAGACAGGACGTATGATGTAGGTACAGGATGTATTGTTTGTTCCAGGACTCAAATATAGTGTGATTTCTGTCTTGATTTTGGAGAGGAAGGGATTTGAGGTCTTTTTATAGGATGTGAAAGCAAGACATTGGCCTTCATGCTTTAAGTATGATGGGAATGTACTCAGAGTTAGAAAGCATGGTATCTACAGGTTGATGGGCAAGCTTGTGGATCATGGAAAAAAGTAGGTGGAGCAAGTGTAGGTTCGAGAGAAGTAGGAGTAGGTGCAGGCTTCAAATAAGTAAGTACAGGTTCCTAAGAAGAAGGTACACTTTTTGAGGAAGAAGGCATAGGTTCCAAAGTCTCAGAGGATGTCGAGTTCTGGAGGGAGCTTGAAAATTCAGAGGGAGACCTTGCAGCCCAAGAAGAGTTCATGGTTAGTGGGGATAAAGTGTGCTTCCACATCTACTTAGAAGGAATCATGAAGGGACTCAAAAGTGATATATGAAAGAAGAAGAAGTAGGGTTCTTCTAGTAGTGACAATGGCACTTTTAATAAGGGTGTAGTTCACCATACATGGATTGTTGTGATTGTTAGCACTAGGAGTTGGGTAAGTGTCGCGAGCAGTGATGATGATAAAAAAGTACTTCCTAGTCTTGGAAGTACCTCCTTCGCTAAGAGGGAGTGTTGATTTGTCTATATTGGGAGGTAATCCAAGCCCTAGGTTTCAGGGTTTGGAGGGAAAAGCACCACAAGGGTCACTTGTGGGCTTGGAACCGAGGTATGGGGTTTTACACCCAATAGTTTTTGGGGCATTTTTGGGAGCACATTTCTACATGTGATGACATGAGACGATAGAGGGATGAAAGGAGAATCCAAATTTTTAAGAATCATCAAATTCTAAGTTGTATAAGCAGTGAAATGAGTCTTTTAATTTGATAAGTAATTATTGGTTTTCAAGTCATTTAGGCTTGAATTAAAATTTGACCAATAGATGTGTCTCTTCATCAATTCAGGGAGCCTATTTTTTGTGTATAAATAAAGGGTGATTTGATGTTGTTTTAGCATCCATAAAGTGCAATACATACCTTAAAGAGAAATTCACATAGCTCTAAAATTTGAGGCATATAGTAGGCAGAGACAATGTGGAGGAGAGGGGTCTGAAGCTTGAAGTAGAGGCCGAGTGAGCTGAGGTGGTGCATATTTGTTTTCTGGATTAAAACTAAGCCACAAGAGGGTTTTTTTTGGAGTTCACTGGCATAGGAGGTGTAGCGAAGGTGTTGGGTCTGTTTTGGATGGTGGACAGTCCTCCCAAGAGGTTTTCGCAGCTCTAGGTTGGACTGTTGAAGGGAGATGCAGTCCTCTTAGGGAGGCACTCCCACATTTTGGGTTGTAAGCTACCCTTGGAGAGAAGCACTAAGGGAAAAAATACTTGGAGTTAAAACCCTAATAAGAGGAGAAATTTCTAGGTTTGTTTGTTGGATGGTTAGGGACTATGGTTAGTGCCCTAACTAGTCCTAGAATTTGCAGTATTGCAACAAATACAATGTCAATGTTTTGGTATCTATTGTGTCAGTTTTTGGTGACTGGTTTTGGATCATTGCAACAACTTGTTTATGTTGTGTGGAGGATATTTTGTCATGGTGAAAATTCTATCCTATGAGCATAATAAAAAGTGTAGTATTGGGTTCCATTGATCTGGTGGAGGGTAGTGTGTTGGCTACCCAAAGTAGCCCTATACGAGCTATCTTGACATGACAAAGATGAGCTAAAGTTTGGGTGAATATTGGTGCCAAAGTGCAACACTTTGATGGACTAAAGTGAATTAAAGCCTAACACTCTAGAGCTCAGGAATTAGGCATGCCCTGAGAGAAGATTGGATAAGATCGTCTAGACTCTACATAAGTTACTTGTAGGAGTGTTAGGTGGTAGCCCTCTTAAAGTCTCGATGTGTTGTGGCCTTGATGGACTAAGGCACTACTAGTGAGTAGTATGAAAGAAAAGGACCGATAGCACGAGATAAGATATCAAGTTTTTCATTGTATCTTGTATACCATATACTATTATATTATTCATATTTTGGTTTAATATAATGAATATTCGTGATTGTACATTATTGTACAATTTTCTTAAAACTGTGTATATTTGTGCATATGTGGTTTATTGCTTTATATTTCCATTGTGAAAAGTATTTCATGCTTGAGATTACCTTTTTGGTGGTGTTAGTGATTTTAATACTCTAACCTAGACCCAAGGTCGTGGAAATTCAACAAAGTCCAGGTATCGCTAGGTACTAATCGAACCCTCTGATGTGTTGAAGACTTCCTTCAGATCCAAGGAGGGCTTTTTCAAATCATGCATTTCGAGTTGATGTATGCCCCCAAAAAATTCATCAGAATGATGGACAACATATTGTGACCCTTCACTAACTCATTCATGGTGCTGTATTTGAATGAAATCCTTATCTTCATCTAGGTTTGGGAAGAGTGCCTCAGCCATATTCGACAAGTCCTCCAAGCTCCGTGACAACACAAGATGTGTGGAAATTTGAATAAATGTAATTTTGGTATGAACCAATTTCAATCATTGATGAGCGTGGTATGGATGTGGACCCAACCAATATGTAATTAATTTGAGATTAGTTAGCCCCAACCACTCTAATAGAGATCTGCATCTTTTTGGGCTTTTCCAATTTCTACTAGAGGTTCGTATTGAGTTTCTCTCATATCACTTGGCCTTTGATTCAAGTCACCAACGGTGGAGCAAAATAATTTATTTTTTGTCTAGATATAAACATAAGGAATTTTCCAAATTAAAGCATCGCCTTTTCTCTGCACTAGTGCTCACATTACCAAAATTGCAACAACCAATATGACATTACGAGTGCGACTATGCTATTGGTGTAGTTATTACTGAGGAGGGGAATCTAGTGGAATATCAATGTGAGACACTTTCAGACACAGTCTGAAAGTATCCCACATATGACAAAGAGATGTATTCCATTATGCAGGCCTGCCAACAATTAAAGCATTAAATTATGTGGAAGGAAACGATCATGCACACATTCCACCAACCCTTGTAGTTCATAAAAACACAAGGGAAGTTGCAAAGCAATCACCATCAGAAACGATCCACATACCTGCAATAGTTCCACTTGAACATTAAGAACAAGAAGGGAAGCACCAATAATGTGGCAGACTACCACAACTGACTGCTGATCATGGCGTTGATCACTGCGCTCAACTCTTATCGGCACGATACTTCAGAGTGGTTGAATCTATACAAGAGTGATCCATAATTTGGAAAAACATACCAGACACTCCTAGAAGGAAAGAAAGTTCCAAATTTTCACCTCCATGATACACTGTTATGTAACCTATGATGCCTCATTGTTCCTTCAAGAAAGCATGCCAATATTATTTGGGAGGCGCACTACAATTGGGTCATTGGAAACGTTGGAGTAGAGAACACAATGTCACTGCTACAAAAGTAATTTAATTGGCCAAACCTTCGACATGATGTTGGGAAGTACATCAGATCCTACATTGTTTTCCCATTGTGAAACTGACCATCAAGAATAAAGGCCCATATACTTCTCTGCCAACTCCTAGTCAACATTGTGAATCCATATCCATGGATTACATGTGAGGTCACCTTTCGAATAAGCATGGAAATGGTTGTTCTTTTGTGATTGTCGCTAGATTCTCTAAGATGTCCATTATGGCGGTCTGTAAGAAGAGTATCATAGCAGAAGCCACTACTAAGATCTTCTTTCAACGAGTGTGGGTACACTTTGGGATCCCACAATCCATTATCTCGGATCAAGATAGCAGGTTCCTAAGTACATTTTGGTCAAGTCTCTAGTCTATGTTGGATACCAAGCTCAATAAGCCCATGACTTTCCACCCCCAAAATGATGTCCAAACAAAGGTCATCAACAAGATGATCGTACACATTATGCACATGTAGAACTTGAAGCATCCTAACACATGGGACGAAAGCCTCTCCTATTTCCAATATAGTTACAACAGATCTCTCTATAGCTTAACTGACCACAACCCCTTTCGTGTGGGGTCTGGATTCTAGCCACTATGTCCCATTGTTGTGGCCATACAATTTGCAACTACTAAGGTAGATTTGACCCATGTTCAGTTTGAAATCGATAGGGCTAATAGCTTCATTGAGCGTATATAACACATGTTCCATCAAGTCCATGACATATTGGACAAATCCAATGCTAAGTACAAGCAGTGACATGATAAACATCGGGTTCCACATAAATTTTAGGTGGGAGAAAAATTTTGGTTACATTTTTTTAAATAGCTGAAGGATTCTTGGCAGGTATTTATTTTCATGTGTATTTTCCTTGTTAGATTTTTCATGTATGGTATTGCATGTGGTTCTCTTTTTTTCTTGGCATGGGTTTTCCTAGGTGTGGCAGTGTATTGAGCCTAGCCTTGCCATTTTCTGATAGCCATGGTGGTGTCATGTTCTCATGTTGGTTTAGCTAGATCATTGAAGGGACTCGAAGCTTACTGAGGTAGATCTCTAAATGATATAGAACTAGTTCACTTGCTTCATCCGTTTAGGGCCTAGTAATCCGAGTTTGGGTTGCGGTAAAGCCTGAGAGGTAGTGGTTTCCTCTCCCTTTCGTGCCTAGGAATCACAGGTTTGGGATTGCTGTAAATCCTAGATATTATGCCTCGGTTAAGGGCCTACTAACCCCTGATTCAAACTATGGGTTGTGGTAAATCCTGAGAGACTAGGAGATAGGAAAATTCCTCACGGTTTACGCGGAGAGAATCCAATGATTTCCATGCTTGTATTGGCCTAGTGATTGGGGTATATCATAATAAATTTGGTTATGAAATATTTATTAATGAGGGTGAGGTGGTTTAGCCTCAGGAGGCTCTCATTGGTTCCTTCGGTTTAATTCCCACATTCATGCTTGGAATATGGCACATGGGGTGATTGGCTGATGTGGATTTTTCTCAGTCAATCTATGGTCCAGTGGAATGTGGAAGTCCCATCTCCAATTGGTTTTCTTACATTCAGTAATGAAGAGATCATTTCTCCAGTATTTGGTATGAGAATTTACTAGTTTATGTATGAATTTTATTACTATTGAATCCATTTTATTTAAGTTATTAATATGTTGGTTATGAGCATGTATTAAATCAATGATGATATACGGATCTATTCACGTTTTTTCCTGTAACTTATTATCCCATGTGTCCATGGTAAAATTGATAATATGATAGCTTATGGTGTAAGGGATAAATTATTCTTAACCATTCTTTGATAAGAAAGAGACCCATTTTTTTAAATCTGTTGTTTACGCCTATATATGCTATGTTTGTGACATGTTTGACGAAATTCTAGTCATGGATGGGTGGGGTCGGATGATTTCTGCTTGATGTGATTTCTTCCATAAGTTTTTTTTAATTTTATTTACCCTATCTTGATGTTACAATAAATTATGGGCATTGACCTGGGCTCAAGGGCTTAAAATGTGGCACAAATCTCGAAGCTACAGATGGAAAATTCATTGTTTGGGCCTGAGTCGCTACCTTGCCAAAGATAGCTCATAGCTCTAGGGTCTAGAACCACTCCCATGCCCTTATATGCCTGTGGCTTAGCCTCAAAGGGGCTAAAAATCAGTCCCCCCTCATGGAACATGGCCCTGGAAGGTTGGGTTACTTCCTGGGAACGTTAATGATGTAGTCTAAGGTTTGTTTTTTGTGTTTTCATCGGTTCCACTTCCTTAATGTATCTACGAGGTTGAATCTCATATCAGTATCCTCTCATCACATGTTTACCTTGCTTGGCCATTTATTTGGGTAGATGTGGGAAGAGGGTGCTGCAGTCTCTATTTGGAGGCAATCCAATGCAGACAACCTTCCAAATATTATGCTCTCTTCGTCAAAGAGAAATTGTTACAATTTCAAATTAAAACACCAGCACAACATGGTTCTCAACCTTTTCAAAGTTACAAATAGTTCCTTGATTTTTTCAAACAAGATAGTATTGGGGATAGAGAAAATATGGTTTAATTTAATATGAATAACCTCATTTTAACTAACATAAACCACTGGGATCCTAATTCCAGACTAGGTGACATGCAACTGATGGACTTGGCATCTTGGCTAGTGCATGAGGAGTCAAGAGAAAATTAGGTAAAAAGGGTAATAACAAAAGAATAGAAGGAACCCATATACATTAGAGTTGAGCTAATGAGCCCCAAGGCTATCATTAGAAATCAGAGCCTCATTGCCAATGATGTTGTTTTGGCACCAAAATACATTGAAACCTGAGATCGAGACATTCTTCATTTTGAAGGTACTTCTAGGTTGTTGGTAGAGGACCAAACTTTCCAAAGGATATGGCATGCTTTACCACTAATATTGCAACAAAGAGAATACCACTTGCCTGAAATGATGAAGAATGCCTTGGAAAATACAACCTTCTTTAAAAGAGCTACGCAAAGAATGAGAATAAAATGGATAGGGTTGAAACTCAGTCCACCTTTGCTACTAGGATTTCATGAAGGGAGAGACCTATCTGAAGAGCAAAAATAGTGGATTGAAGCTGAAAAGAATGCAAGATTCTACGCACCAAAAGGCACTCCATCTGAGTTTCCATGGGATGTCAGGGAGGCCACCAGGTCCATGGGAGAGATGAACATGGATGACTGAGTTTCTAAGAGGATGATAAATCATTTTAGTATAGGGGTGATGACAAGGATGATCAATAGGTACATTATAAAGGGTCATAATGCCATCCTCTAGCTTTAGAACTATCTGTTTCTCACATTTATTTAGATTTATTGTCATATTATTCTTAATGAGATGGGTAAAACATGTTTGTGATGTCATGTAGCCTAAGATGGTTTAATTGTAGGAAATTAGGCAATTTATTAGAAAAATTCTATGTAAGGGCTTAGATTAGTTAGCAAGGAGAGATTATATGGGGTTTTACACCTCCTTAACACCCTTAATCAACCCAAGATCACATCAATATCTCTCTCATTAGATCGAGGCCATTGGCAACCAAGAAAGTAAAAGTCTCAAGGAACCAAAATTCACTCTTCTAGAGTTTCAAGAGACAATATTATTATTTTCTAGGGAGATGTTGGTAATCCCCTCTTGTATAAATGAACATGTAGAATATTTCATTAGAATTCGAGTTTTATTCTTAGCTAGGTAGATATCAATCTTAAGCATTGTTATCTTTTGATTGTTATGTGATGTATTATACCTTGAATCAATGATAATGAGAAGTTGCTATTTGATTCATTACTGAGTTAGTTTTAGAGGGCCCAGGCTCTTGGATTTGGGCCCAACCCAGTGGCTTAGGTTCTTTTTTTTACTTTTATCTTTCTCTAGTTTCATATTTTTATTTATTTTCTTACATCTCAGTAGAAGAATTATACATTAAACTCTATGATTGTTGCATCTTCTTCATCTCTCTCATGGGAGCATGAGTAGAAGGACCTCCATCCACAGGCCAAAAACAATTTTTTTATGATTTCTTGGAAACATGTTTATGTTAGTTAGCTTGTTCTGCATATTTTTTTGTAGCTTAGAATTTAGTTTGTTGATTAGATCACAACTTTAACATAAATTAGATAACCTTTAAATTCAACTCATCTTTTCCATTTCTAATTGTTTCAATTTGTTAATGATCAATGAATGTATGCATGTGATGATGCAGGGTATTTTTAATCTTTAGGAAAAAGAACCTTCACCACCTCCACCTTCAACTCCATCACTTCCTCTTCCAAACTCCAAATTTTGTCATCAAAATTTTTTTTTACAAGCTATTTTTTCCATGAACACTGAGAGCATATTTTCTAGTGAAAAATAGGCCCTCAAGGGGCTCTGAGCGTGGCTAGAGGTGTTGGTCACCTTTAACCCATATACATATTCTATTCACCTTCCCATGCCTTCCAACCATCTTCTTCACCTCTTGAAGCTTCTTGGCAACCTTCCTATAGCATTAGAGGGCTTCATGTAGCAATACAAGGCTCCCCTAGTAGCCTCCTATAGCATAGTTTGTAGGTCCTCATTCTTGCTCCATTTTTTATCCTTGTTGCAACTTGATATTAGGTTAGGATGTTATTGACTCTTAGTTGTAGTTTTATGACCGGTAAAGACTCCTAGGCCACTCCAAACCCTCATTTTCCTTTTTTCGCAAAGAGAATATCATTAGTATTTTATCACATAATTCATAGAAAAATTATTTAAATGCAACTGTGAGCTAGTAGATACAATATTGATTTATGGTTTGGTAGGTTGCACAAGATAAAGTAGTTCCTTTACTACAAATAGGTTTGGTAACTATATGGATGATTGAAATATAGTGTAATGTCATTTTTTCATGTAGGCTAGGTTTTTCCTATTCAAGATTTGTTTCAATAGAATTTGCAAGTTGAAGTTGGTATAAGCTCACTTTTCTCTGTTAGGAGTAGTTTGTACATTGCATATGCATCTAGTTTTAACTCTAATTCAATAGAAGGAATGGCCTAGAGGCGCTATTGATCATAAGACCTAGTTGAGGGTGGCATGAGTGGAATCCCTCTGTTGTGCATATAACACTGTCACCTCTAAGTTTCTACAAACCCTGGGTTGATAAATAGAATTGAGTAGCCCTTGGTAGTTGCAACATTTTTGGTGCAATACTAGGGCTGACCACCATGCTCATTTCCACTTTAAATAAGATTCATTACTTCCAGTGCCATGTTCAAGAATGGGTCATGGTGGTATAGTCTGGTAAGAATTTGTTATCAGAGAAGGTGGAGAAGCTACAGTCTTGGATGGCGCACTTTTAGGAGCATGTCCAATGTTCCTTCCACCCTCCTCTTCCTCTAGTGACTACTATGGACAATATTGCCTCAATTAATTCAAATGACTCATCATGGTTACAGGTGTTTTACTTATGATTAATTTTGTGAAACTAGGTCCAAACTATAATTTTAATTGCTCATATGATGATGATGATATATTTGTTGGATTCCTCTTTCAGAGATGTTCAAGATTGATCTAAATATCGTCTTGCTTGGATGAGTAGAACTTATATTTTGAATTTATTTTCCACACATGTGAAAATTGTTAAGGTCTTCCAGAATTGTAATTTAGGCTCACAAGCCCCAAAAGATATGTCACACACCCTCATTGATGGATATAAATTGGAGAGAGATGATGCTTATTTCATCATCATCTCATCACACACTTTCTTCCTCATTTCATTGGTTCGTACAACATTTAGAGGCTTCTCTCTCTCTCCCGTGTGTGAAAAAAGGAAGCTAAATTTCATACTATGTTTAGGGCCTTTTCTAGAGCGTTGACCAATGTTGACCATGGGTCAAACCTTGGATTTTGACTGCCATTTATGCCAAGAAAATATAATTTAGGAAGGTTGCATTGGAGGGCATATAAATTGAGGAAATATACTGACCTTGACTGCAACACTTTGACCACAGTGTTGACCTCAGTTGACAGCAACATTAACATTCTTTGACCACAAGAAATTGTCTTGCATTGACTGATTTTGAGGGTTGTTTTGTGGGTTGTGTGTGACACTGAAGAAAGTTCAAGTTTGATCAAGTTTGACTGAACCTCTTGGAGGTAGGAAGATCTTGTTTGACTAGCAAAAGTATTTTTTGGCTAAGGCATCCTTTTGATTGTTGTAACAAACATTTCTCTCTATATTTGTTGGATAAGAAGAATTACAAACTCTGATTTATTATATTGTCTTGTGTTCTGTCGATCTATTATTATGTTCTATCAACATTTACTTTCATGTTTATGTGATTGCTAATTTAAATTGGGCCTATAAGAAAGATTGAAGTAAACTACATTAAGCATAGAACATACCATGGTTATCTAAAATTAACATGGTATCAGAGCTAAGGTGAAGACAAAGCCCAAGCTAGTGTGAAAATCAATTACTAAAGAAGTTGACTTATCAAGGACCAATGACTACCTCAACCTACAAGGGTTTCAAGCCTAATGATAAGTTGACTAATAAGTCTAACTATCATGCTTGGAATATGTATTTGGATTTGGTGTTGCAAGATCAAGATGCCAAGGATTATGTGCAGGGGAAGATAAATGAGCCTCCATCAAATGCACCAACTGCCGCAAAGAAAAAGTATATAAAAGGGGAAATGAAGGCGAAGATGATTATCAGGGATTCTATACATAATCACTTGGTTGCTTATATCTCTGAGGTGGGCACATCTAAAGAGATGTATGATAATTTGGTTAGCATGTTCAGGGATAGAAATTCTAATCAAGTTCTGTTTTTCAAGAACAAGTTGAAGAATATAAATAAGGAAAAATAAGAATCCATTCAGTCATATTTTATGCGGCTCAAAGAAATCAGGAATGATCTCGTAGCTATTGGACAAGAAGTAGCTAACCAAGACATCATTCTCATTGCTCTTGGAGGATTTCGCTGAGACTGGTATGTATTTAATACTATGATTTTTAATAACAATGTCATTCCTAATTTTGATGAATTGTTGATGAGATGAACTCAAGAGGAAACAAGGATGATGGAGAGAGATTATCCATCGAATGGGAATGGAGGTGACCCTACTACCTTCACCACTCATGCAAAGAAGAGGAACAATGGTGGTCCGAGAAATTGAAACCATGGAAGAGCGGGTACCAAAGGAAGAAAAGGAAGATGTTACACATGTAACAAGTTTGGTCACTATGCAAGAGAGTGCCCCAATAGAAGGGACTCTCCTAGAGATGATGACAACAATAACTTGAGGTGGAATTGAAATCAAAGGAACAACAGGTTCAAAGGAAAGAGGAAGGATCCCTCTGATTGAAGTGGAAATGGGAAACATTTCAAGAGGTCAAGGAATTCCATGTACGATGAATCTAATGTTGTTGATAGGAAAAATGAATATATCCTTATATCTTCCCTCTCTACTGCATCTCGTACCGATACACTGGATAATTGGTTGATTGATAGTGGTGCCTAAGGGCACTTAACAAGATACAAGGAAGCCCTCTTTGATTTGATTGAAAAGGATACCAATCTAGAAATTATCCTTGGAGACAATGCCACCTATCCCATGAAAGGGACAGGGACTGTGATCCTTCATTTAATCAAGTTCAAGTCCTTCCCTTGCAAGATGTGTCATATGTACTTGACTTAAGAAGAATCTAGTGTGTATCTTGGCAATGGAAGAAAAATTATTCAAGCTGGAATTCATCAATGGAAAGGTATGCATTTGGATGAGGAACTTCAAAGAAGCATTCACACTTGGTTTTAGAGTTGATACACTAAATCAGGTTGCAGGAAGTCTGTTGGGGGCCATGACATGTGACACAACCCTTCAATCCGAGCTATGGCATTAGAGGTATACACACCTTCATTTCAAAGCCCTTCCTGAATCAAGGAAGGTGGTGACATGGATGTTGGGTTTCGAAGATGATCATGAAGGTGTATGTTAGGGTTGTGCTGGAGGAAAGCATACAAGGGGACCATTCCCCTCAAGTGTCATGAAAACATATGATATTTTACAATTGATACATTTTTATCTATTTGGTATACTTCCTGTAATTTCATTGGGAGGATGCTCATATTATATCACTTTTATAGATTACTTCTCCTGTAAGACGTGTATATATTTCTTGAATAAGAATGACGAATAATTCAAGTGCTTTTGTACCTTCAAGGCCTTGGTTGAAAAAAAAATAGGGAAGAAGATCAAAATTTTGAGGATCAATAATGTGACCGAGTGTGAGTCAAATGAGTTCAATTACTATTATAGGGAAGCTGGCATTAAGAGGGAGACCAACACTATGTACACTCCTGAACAAAATGGTGTTTCTGAAAAGAAGAATATAACCATTTTGGAAATTTGCCATGGCATGCTTTATGACCAAGGTCTTCTGAAGTTTCTATCAGGAAAAGATACGAACACCATTGTGTATGTTCAAAATAAATGCCCACATTCCACATTGGACTCCAAAACTCCTTAAGAATACTTCTCTGTTAAGAAGCCCGATGTCCCTCATTTTAGAGTTTTTGGAAGTTTTGTTTATTTTGATGTTTCAAAAGAAAAGGGGAGAAAAATGGATGCTTCTCGGAAGAATGGAATCTTTGTGGGCTAAGTTGAAACCTCGAAGGAATATATAATATATGTGCCTGGTCAAAGAGAAGTGGAGATATGCCATGATGTCACCTTCAATGAAGATGCTACCCTCCAAAAGGTTATAACTTTTCCTATCTCAATGGAAGATAAAGACGAAGAAGAAGAAGCTCGAAGGTAGGAAGAGCCGAAGGTTGAACTGATGCCCAATGTCGAAGGTCTGATGGATCCTATAGATCAACCCTCTTCGAATAAAATAAGACATTCATGGCTAAAAGACACCCTCAAAGACGCTGAGAGACATATTTCTCTTAGGGGAGCATTTAGGAAAAGTAAGAAACTAAATAGGTAACAAGGGTACCTAGCAGCCATGACTACTATTGTACAATTTGAGCCTGGAACTTTTGAAGAAGCCATAAAGCATCGAGTTTGGAAGGATGCTATGCACGATTAATATGAGTCTATTATGAATAATTATTTCTGGGATGTGGTCTTGAGACTGAAGGAAAAATATGTTGTCGTGTCAAAATGTCTCTACAAGATCAATCATGGAGCCGATGGAAGTGTTGAAAAGTACAAGGCAAGATTTTCTTCCCGAGTTTTCTCTCAAAAGGAAGGCATAGATTATGATGATATATTTTCACATGTTGCTTGCTATACCACCATCTGATCGATCATTGCCCTTACTACAACGCAAGGATGGATTCTCCATCAGATGGATGTGATGACTACCCTTTTACATGGTCCAATCAAGGAAGAGGTTTATGTTGAGAAAACTCTAGGGTTCGAAGTTCAAGATAGAGACACATATGTATGTAGGTTGAAGAAATCCCTCTATGGGTTGAAGCAAGCCTAGGGCCTGGTATGTGAGGATCGATAGCTACTTAATGAAGTTGTGATTCACTCGAAGTCATGCTAATCCTAACCTTTATTTTAAGGTTGATAAGGAAAGGCCTCTCATTCTGGTTCTCTCATCTTGAAATGTGCTTACCCTCTCATTCATCTATGTAAGAGGGAGCTAGCTTCCGAGTTCAAGATGAAAGACCTAGGACTAATGCACTATTTTAGGGCTTGGAGTTCTAGCAAAAGCCAGGTGAGATTTTCCTTTCTAAGGAAAATATTTCGTGAAGCTACTGGAGATATTTGGGATGGTAGACTGCAATTATGTGACTACTTCAATGGAACTCAACCTTAAGAAGTTGTGTGGAAGTGTTGCTGGGTTCGATTTTGGAAATCCCACCGAGTATCGTCAACTCGTGGGGGCCTTGATGTTCTTAGTGAACTCATGTTTGTACATGTTTTTTGTAGTGAACACATTGAGTCAATATATTGTTGACCCTCATCACATTCACTGGATTGGTGCTAAGAATCTCTTGAGATATATTCGGGGCACAATCAACCATGGGCTAAGATACATTGTTGGGAGTTTGATGATCTATGGATATACCGATGCTGATTTGGAAGGCAGTGTGGTGGGTCATAAGAGCACATTTGGATTTTTCTTCACTCTTAGTTCTGCTTCAATATCTTGGATGAGCAAGAACCAAAAATCATTTGCTTTGAGCACCACCAAGGACAAATACATTGTAGTGAGTATGGCATGTTGTGAATTTATTTGGTTGAGAAAGCTCTTTAGTGAGCTGTTTGGACATGTGCTAGATACCATCGATATCCTTTATGATAAGTGGAGTGGGATTCATCTTTTTTAGAATCCCATGTTATACGACCGATCCAAGCATATTGATATTAGGTCAATATGCTTTGTCTAAGACATGGTACAACAAGGCACCTTAAGGCTCCATCACATTGGGACTGATGAGCAGGTCACATATATTCTCATGAAGCCCTTGAGGAAGGCCAAATTCTTAACCTTATGTGAGAAGCTTGGTATCGATGATAAACCCTATCCTAAGGATCTCGCCTGAGTTGGACTATGAGCTCTAGGAGCACGAGGGGGCTTAGGGATAGCTTCTTGGAGCTATAAGAAGCCATAGGGATAGGTTCATCGAACCTTGTTGTTGTGATTCTTCCCCACCATTGTGATGAGTTGGTTCACCCTCTCTTTTATCTATGCCCCACATGCATCCTACCCATGGTGTTTCAGACTCATGGGAAGTACCTCTCATTTGGCTAATGAGGTGGGAAATGTGGATAGAAAATAATAGCATGACTAATGGACGCATCGAAGATTGTCGTACTCTCTATGTCTAGGATTGGATGTGTCCAACACCTTGATCTGGGATGAATTTTGATGAGGTTCTTACCTCTAAACTGACTTCGGTTCATTATGTGACTCTCTTGAGTTCGATTGAGGTTTTAACCTCTAAGATGACTTTGGGTCAGCATACTGTGATGTCTTTGTGACTCACTCATTGTGTAAAGAAGAGCAAGAAAAGCATGTTACAACATGATGACACATGATTGCAAGATGATATATGATTGTACACTATGGTACTCTATGATAGGATGGCACAGGTCGACAAATGGAGTTCTTCCTAGTTTTGGGGAGTGTTAACTTTGGGAAACTAGGTCCAATCTCCGTGTTGCATTGCTCATATCATGATGATATTATTTTTTGGATTCCTCTTTTGGAGAGGTGAAAGGATGATCTAAAGGTCATCTTGTTTGGATGAGAAAAACTTATATTTTGAATTTATTTTCCACACATGTGAAAATTTTCAAGGTCGGACATAATTGTAATGTAGGCTCACAAGGCCCAAAAGATGTGTTACACACCCTCATTGATGGATATAAATTGGGGAGAGATGATGCTCATTTCATCATCATATCATCACACAATTTCTTCCTCATATGATTGGTTCGTACAACCTTTGCAGGAATCTCTCTCTCTCCCACGTGTGAAAACATGAAGCTGAATTTCGGACTATGTTTAGGGCCTTTTCTGGAGCATTGACTAACATTGACCATGGGTAAAACCTTGGTGTTTGACTGCCATTTATGCCCAGAAAATTTGATTCAGGAAGGTCGCATTGTAGGGCACCAAAATCAAGGAAATTTCTTGACTTTGACTGTAGCACTTTGACTGCAGCATTGACCATAGTTGACTATAGTGTTGACTGTCTTTGACCATAGGAACTTGACTTGCGTTGACTATTGTTGAGGGTTGTTTTATGGGTTGTGTTTGCCACTGAAGAATGGTCGAGCTTGACCGAGATTGGCTGAACCTCTTCGAGCTTGGAAGACCTAGTTTGACTAGAAAAAATCTTTGCTCACTAGGGAATCTTGTTGGCTGTTATAATAAACATTTCTCTCTATCTTTGTTGGACAAGAAGAATTGCAAATTCTGATTTGTTATATTGGCTTGTCTTCTGTCAATCTATTATTATGTTCTAGCAGCATTTACTTTCATGTTTATGTGATTGCTAATTTCAATTTCAATTGGGCCTATAAGAAATATTTAACTAAACTACATTAAGCATAGAACATACCATGGTTATCTAAATTTAACGCTTGTTTTACATGTTTTCTCGTGCTTTTTGCCTCCTAAGTTGTAGATTGTGTTTCTACTTGTTTTTTTGTTCGTTTGTCATATGATGATCACAGTAGTCAACAAACCTGGTTAGAGTGAGACTACCTGCATTTTGAAACTAATGTACTTATTTTTTGTTAAATGAATAAAACTTTGACTTAACAAAAAAATAAAAAATAAAAATTGAAATAATTTTGTTGTAAAAATATTTCATTCTATACATAAATTTAATAATTAAAAACTTATACTTCATCTAAAAATATAAGTAAATTGATTTAATTAATATTACAAAATTAAAGTTAAATCATTTACATTTAAATTTAAAATATAATAATATTATTTATAATCATAATGTAAATTTAGATAATCTATTAATTCACGGAATTTTTTTTTTTTTTCTTCAGCAAGAAAAAATGCCTCATATATATTAATTTTCTATCACAATGTTCAAAATGTTTCTGAAATATACATCCTTCTAGTTCAACAATAAACCGTGAGTAAATGAACTCAATATAAATAATACATATTCATATGTCTCAATGTATCTATGTTTTTCTTGTAAGTCTATGCTGCAATTTTTTGTTTATCAGTCTGTCATATACGGAACATATATCTTCTCCTATGATTCCACGTCATAATTCCATCTTCTGTTAATTATTCTGTCACCGCTATTGATTTTCTTCAAAATCTACTCACCTGTCCATTCCAATAGCTGGTGTCTTCACCCATTGCTCGTCTTAACGGAGTCCACGTCCATGGTATTGCGCTTTCCCTGCTACCTGTGCACTTATCTGTCACACCTTTTCAGTTCGTGGGAAAGTGTTCCACACTGTCTTAAAAAACTGTGGCTATATATCATGTGCTGTTATAATACCAAAAAATTCTTACTGCCGTAGAGCTTAAATTATTATATAACGTCATCGTTAACACATTCCTCCCTGCAACGGTAGTCCAAGAATTCATTAGGCAAAAAAAGCAAAAACATGCATAACTTCAAGATCTCAATAAAATTTCACAGTTCCTCTCCCCTCCCACCAGATGCTTTAAAAAGTTCATAGTGCATTTCTATGTCGACCCTTAGTGGATGAACCCACGTTGATCTTTAATTATTTTATTTTATTTTTTAAGCCATAGTGAATCGCTAACTCTTTAGATTAATCTAAAAGAGGTTGCAAGATCAATCGTGTTATAAGACTTTTAATTATTTTAAATTAATGGGGTGATTGACTGTGTAGGGAATATGAGAAGCATATTCTTCATCTGTGTCATTATCGACGACTATGGTGATCTGAGTGCGAAAAGTTGATTTAAAAATTAAATTAAATGAAAGACAGGTATTTGCCTTTTCTCTGCCGCTTTGAATTCTTTGTGGCGAACGTCAATGGGTGGTGGCGGGCTGTTGTGGTACATAACCTCCATGAGTTTCCATTTTTCTTTTTAACATTTCGATCATTTGTTCAACGTCCAAGTTTACGAATTGAATTGAATCAAGTCCCTCACTGCATATGTAGTTGTGTTATGCAGTAGCAACAACAACAAAGTGGGAGAGAGGTCATCGTCTTCCAGAAGCGGGTTTCGAACAACAGTAATCTGATTTGATCCCAATTATACTTTATACACATTTAAATCAAACTCTTCAATTCGAATCATGAATAGTTACTTCTCACCAAGGCACTATATGTATCTACTGATTAAAAATTAGGTCGTGTACTGAACCTATTTTACGAAGCGAATTAATCATAGTAGCAGGGGTACCATTCGTAATCATTGGAGAGCACGCACCACTTCCAACTATTGGAGAGTATGTATCCCACCCTCCAGTGTTCGTGGGAGCTTGGGAGTTTTTAGGAAACTTTCCAAAATCACAAGGAGCTTCAAAGGGTACTTTGGATATTTTTGGGAGCTTCACTACTACAAAAATTTTGACACTTCGGGTACTTATTTTGAGCAGATTTTCATGTTTCAGGTAGCTATTTTGAGCAGAGTAGTGGCCATTTCTTTATTTTCTAAGTGATACATCATAAGTGAGGAGGGAGCTAGATTGCATGGGATCTGTAAAGCGATAGATATGTAGAGATGTAGCAAAGGTTTCAACAAAATATATAAAATTGCAAGTCATTCCTTGGCAACTTCTGTTGAAAATCTTGAAGTTCAACAATTGCAAACAAGTCTACCTGCTTTAATATTAAGATTCAACAAATTAATAATTTTCATTCATAAATTTCCAAACTTGAATATAATATAGTGTTTCATGAAATCACATAATAATCACGTAATAATAGCATTTTTTCGGTTTAGGAGTTCTGCATGTTTCTTTGCTAGAAAGGAATTTCATAGTCAAGTTGTTGATGGATTAATATTTTGGATTTTTCTCACAGTGTTTCAAAGTTCAATCTTTTACATATTTCATTGCAAGATGGAATATGTAGGATAGAATTTAATTGACAAGTTTTGGATGGAAGTAAATAAATTATTTTATTTTCACTTTTAATATATATTAAATTTTAATATATTATATTATTATCGCTCCCAACTTGACGTTTCTTGTAAATTTGGGCAAAGCTTCTAGCCATACTGGATACTTGTTCCCCTGCATCCGAAGTACCTGCGTACTGGAAACTCGTGCAACATAGGAATTAATCCAGTATTGGGGTTACATGGCCTTTGCAATGCAATATTATTAGGGTCATTTAAGAAAAATATTGATTTAAAAACATGGTAACACAAAGACATGGATCTAAAAATGGCTTAGCCTAACTTATATACGAAATAGTCTTTTCAGCATTTACCAAAATCAGAAAATACAATTTTAAGATTTTTTTTGTTATTTAAAATACATTTTCGAATGCATAATTGGATTCTGAAAAACCACGAGTGAGACACTCGAATTATGTAGATTAAACAATTTAAACTCAAGTTTTCTAAAACTTTCTCTCGGATTTTGATTAAAATTAACTAGAAAAACCCATTTCGTGCCTTTAAAAACATAGATTAATTAATTAAATTTTATTAATAGTTAACAATCAATTAATTAATTATAATTATAATTAGTAATTAATTTTTTATTATTAATAAATATTAAATATTTTAATTAATTAATATTAATTATTTAATATTTCTTACTATTAAATAATTATTACTCTTAATTAAATAAGTTTTAGTTCTATTTAATAATTAATAATGAGCGAATGAATTAATAATTTATTAATAAATTAATCAAATAGTTCATTAATTAATTAATTAATTGCAAGTAATACTTGGTGTGTTAATTTATTGTTAATGAATTAATAATTAATAATGGAAGAGTCTAATTTATAAACGAAATGACATTTTTCACGACATTTATTTTGGTTAATTCTAATCTAAATGAAACAATGATTTTTAAAAACTTGAGTTTAAATTGTTTAATTTGCATAATTCGAGTGCCCCTTGGGTTTTTGAGGGTGTTGAATCTATTTATACATTCAAAAATTTATTTTATATAACAAAAAATATTGAAATTGTATTGACAGATATTGATGAATTTCAAGTAAAAAAGTTATTTCGTCTATAAGTTAGACTACGACAATAATAATTAGTAATTTATATTTAAAATTTCATTAGTAACAATAAATAATTGTATGTAATAACTAAAAATTAATAATTCACTAATAAAATAATTAGGTATTAATTAATAAATTGTTGATAATTAATTAATAATAATAATTAATTGTTATTAATAATAATTGATTTTTATTTATAAAATTAATAATTAACTATAATTAATATTTAAGTGTTAATAATAATAATAATAATAATAAGTTATTAAGTAATTGTTATTAATAATAATTAATAATTAATTAATTAATAATTTAACAATTAATAATTAATTATTAATCATAATTAAAAATGATTAATAATTAATTAATAATAATTATTAATTATTGATTGGACAAGTATGGTCAATCATGGTTAACCATGGTCAAGCATGACGCCAATGTCACATTGTGACAAATATGGTTTCTTTGTCCAACGTCACATTCTAACAATCATGGTCCCATGGTCAACCATGGTCCAACATCGCATTGTGATAAAGATTGTCTAAATATGAAAAACTACCATGGTCAACCATGGAAAACCATTGTCCAACGTCACATTATGAAAAATGTTGTCTCAATATGAAAATTAATCATGGTCAACCATATTCCAACGTCACATTGTGAAAAAGATTGTTTTAATATGAAAACCAACCATGCTTAACCATGGTCAACCATGTCCATTTTAGGGTTTATATATTTACCTTGCGGCTTATATACCTTGGGTTTATAATATTAATCCATTGGACTTAATATTATTCCATTGGGTTTATAATACCTTAGGTTTCAAAATTGATCCCTTAGGTTTATTATTCCCATGGATTTGTAATATCAATCCATTGGGCTTATTAATATAATTGTTCATATTCATAGTGTATAATATTATTCATAATGTTTATAATACTAATCGTGGGGTTTAATATAAATCGATCATGGTCAATAATCGTTGACCATGTCTAATAATCATGGGCGTAATATGATTAATACGCTTTATAATATTATTCTTAGGGTTTAATATAAATCCCTTGGGTGTACAATCGTGGTGAACGATGGTCCAATGTCACATTGCACCAAAGGTTGTCTCACTATGAAAATCAACCATTGTCAACCATGGTCCAATGTCACATTGTGACAAAGTTTGTGTGAGTATGAAAACCAACGATGGTAAATAATGGTCAACCATGTTTGTTCTAGGGTTTATACTATTTATCTTAGGTTTTTTATACCTTTTGTTTATAATATTTATTTCTCGGGTTCAAAATCCCTTAGGATTTTAGTATTAATCCCTTGGGTTTATTAATCTATTGGTTCATATTCCTAGGGTATAATATTATTCATAAGACTTATAATATTAATATTTGGGTTTAATATAAATCCATTGGGTTTATAATCATGGTCAACCATGATCCAACGTCGCATTGTGACAAAGATTTTTTCAATATGAAAATCAACCAATGTCGCATTGTGACAATGACTGTCTCAATATGAAAATCAACCATGGTCAACCATGTTAAAACGTCATATTGTGACAAAGAATGTCTCAATATGGAATCAACCATGGTCAACCATAGTCAATAACCATGGTCACATTGTGACAAAGATTGCCTCTTGGTCCAAAGTCACATTCTGACAATCATGGTCATCCATGGTCAATCATGGTCCAACATAGCATTGTGAAAAAGATGGTCTCAATATGAAAATAAAAAATGGTCAACTATGGCCAACCATTGTCCAATGTTGCATTGTGAAAAATGTTGTCTCAGTATGAAAATCAATAATGGTCGACCAGAGAACAATGTCACATTTTGACAAATATTGTGTCAATATGAAAATCAACTATGGTTAACAATGGTGGACCATGTTTATTTTAGGGTTTATAATATTTATCTTACGGTTTATATACCTTGGGTTTATAATATTAATCACTTTGGTTTAATATTATTCCTTGGGGTTTTATAATTGATCCCTTGAGTTTATTAATCCCTTGGATTTACAATATCAATCCCTTGGGTTTATTAATATAATGGTTCATATTCCTAGGGTATAGTATTTTTCATAGGGTTTATAATATTAATCATATGGTTTAATATAAATCTCGTAGGTTTACAATCATGCTCTACCATGGTCAATGTTGGTCCAAAGTCACATTGCGCCAGAAATTGTCTCAATATAAAAATCAACCATGGTCAAACGTCACATTGTGGAAAATATTGTCTCAATAAACAATAGTAAAGCATGGTCAAATATGTTTATTTTAGGGTTTATGATATTAATCTTAGGGTTTTTATACCTTAGGTTTATAGTACTTATCCCTTGGTGTTATAGGTAAATTTGGGCATCATCCCTAAGACCAGTATGAACAGGGTCTATAATCCCCTAATTCAATACAAACATGGTCTATCATCCAATAATTCAGTTGCTACATGCCCTAGAGAATTCATTCCATTGATCGCTTTAATTCATGAGAGTTTCAATGTTTGAAGTATAGTTAAAATGACCCATTGACTCATCAACACTCCTCTAAATCTGCTTAAGTACATTTCAAAGAACTTACCCCCATGCACAGGTACTCTACAAAGCACTTCATGACATTTAAGGGTGTGTTGGCCTCCTCGGAGAAATCATCATTGTTCCGGGAATCTCCACATGTCCAGTGCCTTCTAGAAGAGCTCATAGTTGTCATACTTCGAATACATGTGTTCATCCATCACCATTGAACCTAGAAACATGTCTCATATATTATTAGAAATACATTCAATATCATTTATTGAGAAAATACCTACAATTTCCCTATAAATTGAGCACTCATCTAAGTGCAAGGGAGGAAGAAATTTATGTAGTGTTATTTTGTTGGCTTCTCAATTCTTGGAGAGCTGAAGTACTATGATACTGCTCGATTGATGCTTGGTGTGATGAAAACGGGATGAAGTTGGAGCAGGTTGACATCGAACTGATCAAATGGTTGTAATCTATTCCTCCTAATACTACAATAAAGGTTTTTGTTATTTCTCCAATATATGTATTTGTATCTTGTGAATGAATTTTAAATATGTGCATATATTCTCAGATTTAGTTAGTTCAATCTGGTTATGATAAATAGATATTGTATATTTGTATCGTCGTGTGTTGTCTTCTTGTTTTAATTGCAGGTATTGATCTCGCGAGTTTAGTTGGATTGAAAGCAACAAAAGCGATGAAAGAAGAAGAATGAGAGCAAAGGATCACAGGTAAGTCTCTTCATCTTTTGTTTATATGTTTATTATTGAGAGAAAATAATTTACCTTTCCTTTGTTTTTCTCAGTGAAGGCACACCACACTCAGGGAAGACTAGATTATCTGTAGATTATAATTCCTCATAAAAAATTGGCAACTCCACTAGGGAGAAATCCATCATTCCTAGTGTTTTTGTCCTTTTAAACCATCATCAGTAGACTTTACTTCATTTATTCAGTCATTTTAATGAACTTTTTTCCTTAGAAGTGTGTTTACTTTTCTTGGTCTTCAGTCTTCACTGCACCCAATGCACTGTTGGTCAGGGTACAATGCTCTACATAGAATTATATGCCATTCATAGGTGCTCTGCAACACATTGTATACCCTTAAGGGGTGCATTTCCCGTCAGCGAGCCAAATTCTATCATAATTTATCTTTTTCATTTAGTTTCAGTCTATTGCCTAATGTATTCTCAGATGTCTGTTTGACCTTAGAGACCAATAAACATTGCTAGCTCTTCCTCCTTTGGTTATTTGTTTATTCAATGTTTCATTAGTTGTTTTATTTATCATTGTCAAATTAAATAAAAATTTGTAAATTTTGCATTATATCAATTCTCTGTTTTAAAAAGGAAAATTTTTCGTTTTAGTCTTCATTTCCTAAGAGAAATTTTTTTTTTTCAGTCCTCATTTCTCAAAATAAAAAATTGTTTGATTGATTTGTGAATTTAGTTTCTTTTTAATCATTCACATTAAAGGAAATTGAAAAGAAAAATATGCATATGCATTTAGAGATTTTGATTGTTGCAGAGGAATAGATTAGGGAGCTTTGCATTTAGTTTGTGCTCTTTGATCTATGCTAAAAAATGTGATTTCTCTATCCCTTTAATAGCTAAGGTTTTCATTGAAAAACTGAATTGAAAATATTTCTTCTCATTTAGTTTGAATTTTAGGAATTTCCCATTACATCTCATAGTGAACTTGGAAGATAAACTGTTAAGCTATATCAACATAAAATTCACTTCAATCAGCTTAAGAAAACATTGTAACATTAAGGATAACACTTAGAAGTTTTAGGCTAGAGACATGTTCTGGCATTGTTAAGCATAGCAGTTTTCGCTAACTTGTTTGTGATACATTGTGAGTGTGAAATCCAACTCCACGTACGTAAGTATATCAGAGGTTGTCCACGTACCTTCGGGTATATAGGGAGGTGTTCTAGTACGAAAATTATAAGGGGGTGCTCTCACTATGTGGTTTCACATTAGATAGCGCTATTATAGACTTGGGCCTCCACGTACCTTTCGGTATATTTTGGAGGAAAAAAATAGGTTTTTTACCATCCATAGGTAACCAAGTCGGTTTCCTTGTAACTTGTGATACACCAAACACAACATTCGGGGAGATTTCTTGCCCATAATTCTCGGTTCGCTAGGAGGTATTCTGCAGTTCACAATTACTTGGTAAACCTTTTTCCTAGTATCACCCTTTTATTTTTTTATTTGTTTTTGTAATAAAATTAATCAGTCATCGTGGAAGAAGAAAAACCCTTTCTCGTCGTTTTCGTAGAATAGTGCTTAAACCACCTTTACCACCGGAAGCCACTTCAGGTAGGTGAAGTCGACCCCATTCTACTGAATCCAGTACCATTAGTACCTCTGGTGCATCATCTTCATAAAATCTACAATATTCGTCTTGAGTCATTTCTACACATCATGGTTTATCTACTATCATTGAAACGGAGTCCTCATCGCTACCTTTGGACACTGAAATTCGAATCAGTATTACTATACATCCAGAACCTGACGTTGTTCAACTGGAAGTTGATACAGATCCCATCGTTCTTTTACCATAAAATCTAGATCTCAAAGTCAAACGAAAATAAGTTGTTCCTATATCGGTCACTCCTTAGTCATATGTAGCCATTGAGTCTTGCCTTCTATCACAGAGTCAACCACCTGAAATATATCTTGGGCTCAACAAAAAAATACTTCCACCTAGCTTGATTTTGATTGAGGAAGAAACTCAAGAAGAAATACCATCAACTCCAACTCATTTTGGGGCGGGGATTTATCTTTATGAGTCTATTCCTCGATTAACTTACACTGCTTCATTTGATCCTATTTCAATCCAAGTTCCTGTAGATAATATAGGGTATTCACTGGGTAATTTGACCATGGCTAAGTCAAAATATCTGACTGTACAATCTGTTACAGTTATGACAAGATCTATTGTTGCTACTCTGTCGATGTTTACCACGACGCCCGAGTCACATATTTATGGTGGTCCGTCCATCCCAGCGGGTTACCAATCATTATTTGGAACCTACTCTGGTGCCCTCTCAAATCCATGGACTTCACCCATGTCATCTTTTGGTACCTTATCGGGTACATATCTAATGAGAATTGAATGGCTTGATCCTTTATACACATCTTTATTTCAACATCAAGCTGGTCCATCTGGGTACCTTCCATCCAATTCAATCTTGACTGGACTCCCACCATTTGGAAATCAATATATTCCATCTTATTATACTCCTCATGCTCAGGGGAAACCTATGGTCACCCATTTTGATATAAATTCATCGTTTTATGGTCACCTTAATGTTGTAATGAATATTTGTCAGTAGCATATTATCATGCTCGTTCAACCACAAATGAAAATGCGTTCATACCAACCGGTTCAAACTGTTTTTCCTACATCTACCCCACCTATTAATACTTCATTACCCCATTTACAGCCTCAATTGGTTGTACCTCAACTGTCTCAAGAAGGTCCTTCAACCCATTACCCTCAAGTCTTGGGCTTGTAGATTCCACCTCCTTCAGCTGCTTTACAACAACCACCTGTATATGGAATCTTACAACCAAAATTTGTATTAGCCTTTTATGGGATGTCACAGGCTCCTACCGGTCTTACCTATTCACAACTCATTCCAATCTATTCTGGTTTTGGCTATAATCTTGGCTGACAATCACCTTTGCAACCACAGCCTAAAATTCCACAACAACAATTCCAACAACAACAAGCTCATCCAAGTCTAGGACAACATATCCCTCAAGCATTTGGTAATCAAAATAACCCCTATCTAGGTTTCCAGCAGCAAATCCCTTATGTTGGTGCACAAAGGCCTGTTGCCCAAGCAATTCCATCCTATCCTGGTTATGCTCAATCTGACTTGAATCGATAGTTTCCCTTTGTCGTAACATCAGAATTATCTAATTTAAACTAGCTTACCAATGATCCCATCAACTATTCTCCTTGGTGGTTGATGATTCAACACAAATTACCCTCTGAAATTCCTAAATTCAATGGAAGCCCTGCAGAAGACCCGTCAAGGCATGTTATGACTTATCATTTGTGGTGCTCATCAAACTCCTTAAATTATGGATCTGTTAGACTACGTATTTTATGGTGTACGATTACTGGTCTGGCTGCGAAGTGGTATATTGAATTATCACGAGCTTCATTTGATAACTTCGCTGCCTTAGCCACTACATTTTTAACCGACTTCCAATTACCCATACAATATGAAATTGGAACAGAACTATTGACCAACTTTAAACAGACAAATGCTACTCACATTTCTAATCATATTAATGAGTGGCGTTGTCATCATCGAATGGTCAAAATATTTCTTCCTGGTCAGCTCTTGGTTGAGTGGTTTATTAAGCCCTTGATGCCATTTATCACCGAGGATGTAGCTAAATGCATAATCGACACTGAAGAGCAGGTCATTTCTCATTCCCAATACTTAGATTTGATTTATATTCAGTTTGGAATGCTCTGTGAGAGATTCCAAAAGTGCCGCAATCAAATTTTATTGTTCCTCCTCCATCTAGTAAGGACTCTCATGTCAGCGACGGTATGATTAGTTCTGCAAGCACTCACACCTCTACTGCATCTGATCATGCACCTTCTTTCGAAATACATGTTGTTTCATCTGAAAAAGCCAAAAGTTACAAGAAACATGGAAGCAAGAAGAAGGGGAAAGCAAAGAAAAATAAAAATTCACCCTAGCAGGAACGATCATCTGGTCAACAATCTGGAAATTCTTGAAAACCTCATTACCCTTGCTTGATATTTAATGAGGAGCACTTTATGCGAGAGTGTCCTCACCGCTCTGAAGTCTCAAAGATTCTTTTGACTTCGCCTGCATCTGCTATATTGACAGATCCTTTTCCAAATCTGGACACAAACATGGTTGCTATGGATCTCGCTTCTAGTTACCAAGTGCTTATGCTATCTGTCACAAAGCCAAAAACTGATGTTTTGGTGTCTATGAAAAATAAATATTACTATATTCAAGCTACTAATCAACCTACTACCTTGACTATGAATCTTTCCACTCAATCAATTCCAACACCTAATATTCTAGAGTAAACAATAAAGCCACCAAAGGGAGTCATCCACAAATTGACGTTCAATCCTCAAGCTCCCGCAGCTCAAAATTATAATATAGTTGAAGATCTGGCTGAGTCACCTTTAGCTATGTCAATTCTTGAGGTACTTTAAAATTTTCCCTCCGAGAAGCAAGCTTTGTTGTCAGAAATTGGGGGAATCAACCCAAGAGATTCTAATCTTGTAGTGTTTAATCACACGACTATGTGCCACAATTACCATCCAAATTAGCAGTTTCAATCCAAGTAAACGTTCTAAATCACCTCATTCATCATACTATTATTAATGAGGAATAATCTACTTATATTATGTCTATCAATTTCTATAAGTCACTTGGCTCGCCTCGCTTATCTTAATCGCCTATGATGTTGAAAGCTTTTGACGATCGCACATATAAGCCTTTTGGTATTATCAATAACCTGCATGTCGAACTAGGGGGAAAAACTGTAACTGTTGAATTTGAGGTCATTGACGGACCCCTTGACTACAACATATTACTTGGAAGGCCATGGGTTTACGCTATGACTACAATCGTTTCTACTTCCTTTCGAATGATCACCTTCCCTCATAAAGGCGCTATCATAGTCATTAATGAACTCTCCTTCTTTGCCTCTAGTTACTAGGTATCTGGAAGCATTCAATTAGTTCACGCACCCCAACTATCACTTAAAAACATTGGTGTTAGTCTCTTTAAGAATTATTCCCTAATGTGCACCTTTTCATTACCGCCACTCACGACGTCGGCATAAATTTCGAATATAGAGACCTGCTGCATGATATGTTCCACTTCATCTGACTTAAGGAAGATTACCAATAATTATGAAGTAGATACGATGGGTGAATTTCTACCACCAAACCCAATTGAGCTTGCATAGCAATCAATTTTCTTCACTTGGGCGGCACATCTTCATCCATTGTTGCCAATCCTCTGGGTCTATCATTCATTAGATTTTGGTACTCTGTCTGATAATTTTTCATCCACATTCTTTACTGATGAGAGCATTGTGGAAGCCATGATTCCTGAAGGAGAACCATGGGATGATTACCATCATCATTCCCATCTTCCAGATTACAACGAAGGTATATCATTGAACTATATGGCCCTACGATTTCTTTTGGAATTTTGTTCCAATTAATGCCATCGAATCCGAGCGAAACCTGTCAAATTTTGAAGAAATGATTTATATTGATATTTTGACCAAACCTGACATTGTAGAAAAAATTTATGTTGGCGTGTCTTGTTTTGCATCCAAAGTCGATACTTATCGCTCTCTTTTTCATGAATTCCGAGATGTATTTTCTTGGTCTTATGAGGAAATTCCGAGCATAGATTATAGTATTGTTGAAAACACAATTAAAATATACCATGATGTCAAACCGGTATGTCAACTCCTTCATCATGTTAATTCGAACAAGGTTTTTGCCATTAAAGAATAAGTTGAATTTTTTTTGCGTGCTAGTTTCATTTACCCTGCTCCGCTTAATGATTGGGTTTCCAACATTGTTCCTATCATGAAGAAACAAGGGACAATTAGAGTTTGCCTTGATTATCGGGATGTCAATCTTTCTTTTCCAAAAGACTATTATCCTACTCCCTTTATCGACCAAATTATTGATGAATGTGCCGGCTGTGAAATATTTTCATTCATGGATAGATTCTTTGGTTACAATAAAATCAATATTCGCAGAGAGGAACAATATAAGACAACATTCATCTGTCCTTGGGGCACATTCTCTTAACATAAACTCCCATTTGGTTTAAAGAACATTGGGGAAACATTTCAAAGAGCAATGGATTATGCTTTCCATGACATTAAGCACATTGTTCAACCTTATCTAGACAATTTACCTGCACATTCACGATAATAGACTGATCACTCAGTCCATCTAAGAGCTATATTTCTATGCTGTCGATACTACAAGATACGCCTCAATCTACAAAAATGTGTGTTTTGTGTTGGTTCCAGTCGTTTTCTTGGATTTTTCCTCTCAAAATATGGAATTCGAAATAACCCACTGAAGGTCCGGGCCATTCTCGATTTTCCTGCACCATCAAAATTAATTCAGCTATAGAGACTTCAAGGAACGACTAACTTTCTAACGAGGTTCATACCCAACTATACCCAAATGGCTAAAGGATTTACTCGTCTCTTGAAAAATGGGATATCCTTTGATTGGTATTACGTTGTGCAAGATTCTTTTGATGCTCTTAAAGATACCCTGATCCAAGCGTCATTAATGTATCCCCCTAATTATCAGAGTGATGATTTCTTGTACCTCACCGCTGCAGATAAAACCATTGCTATGGTTTTAGTCCAAGAAGACGATGGGATAAAAAATATGATATATTATTTTAGTCATCATCTCAATGATATGGAAGTTAGGTACTTGTACGTCGAAAATCTCGCCTTGGCAGTCGTCTAAGTTGTCCAAAGATTTATCTATTATATCCTTCTCTGGAAGACCATTGTCATTTTGGATTGTAATCCTATGACATACATTTTTTCACGTCAATTGCTGGGGGGGAAATATTAAAAATGGATCATCATTTTGTAGGAATTTGATTTTGAATTCATCAAATCCAAGTCAAACAAGTCTTTGGTTTTTTTTTAGATTCTCTACGACCTTCCCTTTGATAGTATTGAGTTTACATTGGAACCATCAATTCCAAATGAGTCTTTGTTTCTGCATGGGTCATCTGACCCTTGGTATGGGAATTTTGTCATTTATATCCAAACCCAAAATTTCCATCGCAATACCTCTTGCTCGCAACAACAACGTATTCGATAGCAAGAAAAATATTATATGATCGTCAGTGATACACTTTATCATCGCAGTGTCGATACGATTTTAAGGAGGTGCCTCACTCATGAAGAGGCCAAGAAAATTCTAAATGATTTCCATGATGGTGATTTTGGTGGACATTTGTTTGGGTACGCTACCGCGCAGAAGATTCTCCACGTTGGTTACTTCTGGCCAACCATATGCCGTGACTGCATTCTAATGGTCACAAGTTGTCATGCTTTCTAGATATTTGATCATAAAATCTGCATGTCACCAGCACCAATGAATCCTGTCATCGTTGTGGGACCATTTTCAAAATGGGGCATTGAATTCATGACCTCCAACCCTTGTTCGGTCTGGGGGGGAATGGTTATATTATTGTCGTAGTTGACTAATTTACCAAGTGGGCCGAAGCAATGCCTACATTCAATAAGACAAGTGAAACAATTGCATTTTTCTTTTTCAATCATGTCGTTACTCGGTTTGATGCACCAAAAGCTATAGTTACAGATCATGGTAAGAATTTTCGCAATAACATGATGAATGAGTTGACTACCAAATTAGGACAGTCACATGATAGTTCTAACCTTTATTATCCACAAGCTAATGGAAAAGTTGAAGCCATTAAAGACATCCTTAAGCATATGATTCAACGAATGATAAGGGTTCACAAACGAAATTGGAATTTAATCATGTACTCATATTTATGGGCATATCAAACCTCAATGAGAAATGTGACTATATTTACTCCTTTTTAGTTTTTGTATGGTTTGGAAGCTATCTTACCAATCCAATGTGAAATTTCGTCATTAAAACTCGCTATTGACTTGTTACCTGAAACCTTTAATGAAGAAGTGCATCTTTTAAACCTCATCCATCTAGATGAAATGTGTCATGATGCCGCATTGGCTAACGAGGTGAAAAATAAATGAATCAAGGCGCAATATGATTGCAATTCCAAGCATCGAATCTTCACAAAGGGAGACTTGGTCTTACATTATGATCAGGAAGTTAATTTGATAGGAATAGGAGAATTTGAGCCACTATGGCATGGCCCCTACATTTTCAAAAACTTTATGGCTAAGGGCGCCTATGAGTTAGTTGATTATGATGGAATTCCATTGGCGCAACCTCGAAATGGGATGTATCTTAAATGCTACTATGCTTAATTGAGTGTAGTAAACTTTTGTATCATATTGTATATATAATTTGATTTTCATTCATTGTCTTATTTTGTTTTTCACAGTTTTCTTGAAGTTAGTAATCCACTTTACATTTCATCGCAGATGTTTGAATCTTTTGAACCATTCATTGGGTACACTGATGGTGCTATTCGTACTATGCAGAACCTATCTTCTACAACATGAGCCATTCTCACTCTAGGTGGCGAGTTAGTGATTTTTCAAGGGATTTGTATCAGTCGATCCACAAACAATTTCGCTAAGTATAGTGCATTGATCAAACTTATCTCTGATTTCATTTCACTTGGCATTAACTGCATCATCATTAGGTTAGACTCACAACTTGTCATACTACAACTTACTAGCGTCTATACTGTCCAAAATCAAACAATTCATTGTATGTTCCTTATATTTCGAATTTCAGAAAGACATTTTGATTACATTCAATATCAGCACATTTCTAGAAATTTGAACACATTAACTGATTCTATAGACAATTATTTTTTAAACAAATATTTCCACCACATGTAAAGATGCATTTTCAATTCACATCATACAATTGAATAGAATTATGCATTAAACATAAGAAAACTTTAAAAGTAAATAGATAGATAGTTTAGGTTTTTACAAAATTTGAGCCCAAGGCACATTGGTCATATAACCTCAAAATGTATACATAAATGTCAAAAGTAAAACTAATGATGCTCATGATAACAAATAACTGCTCGATCTATCCTGCACAATAGCCTCATCCAACGACTAGAAACACCAATAGTATGGCGTTGCAGCCTCATAGGTAAATCGTAGATTCAGACATCCGGTATCCCAAGAGTCAATCCCTCAACATGCTGCTACAACTTAGCAAGAGTTTTAGTCAAATCCAAATCCCGAAGGACTTCTCTCCCGATAGTCCTCTTTGTTGGTTCATTTATTTCCTCATCTGGTCGACCCACTAGTCGAACATGACCCACATCTGTGTACATAAAAAAATTTATTTTAGTCTTGGAAAACATCAAAAATACAAAAACATGTAGAAACCTTAAATTCAAAAACTTAGTCAAAAAATTTTTACCCATTGCACCCCATTGAGCGCCATATGTTAAAATCAAATCTGGATGTCCATAAAAATATACGCCTGTGTATGGATACTCATGTACGGCGATATTATGTCGTCGGAGCCAGAAAAAGAATGAAGTAGAGAATATGACAGTCAATTGACTAGCATGCCTAGCCATCAACTCGACCCATCGCTACATCCGAGGATCTCTAGGAACAGATATGCTTAGTGTCACATGTTGTGGCTGCATCAATGGAACTCTCTCTAAAATAAAGGAAATCAAGATCGAACCATAACTAATTTTTTTTGTTCTGCCACCCTTTAGTCAGTTATTCATTCACCTAAAAGAGTACTGTTTCAGCCCTGTTGAACACTGTCAGTTCTAGACACTCGAAATCATACTGCATATATGATCATTTTGCGACATGTAGTGTCACAAAACCAACAAGTTTGGCAATAGTGAAAATGATAGTTCTCAAAGGAAAATCACGCACATCACGAATGTTTATCTTCCCATGTTTTCTAGGTTCAGTACATGGCCGACAATGCTGGCATATGTATCCCTTCACTATCTCGCCTCCATGAGCATATCCCACGAGGGAAACAAGAGAACCACTTCTCGATAATCCAGTAAGAAAGTAAACATCCTCAACTAGTATTGGGAGCACTTTTTCCCCAATGTGAAATTCCTGAGATGTAGGATCCCATAAATGAACTAGGAAATCCAATAGTTCAAGATGTTGTCCCATCGCTAATAATATTAAATACTTAAGCAACCCAAAATATTTGAGGGCTCTTAGAGTGCTAGAATCATTTAGGGCAATCATGTCTTTTTCTTCATGTTCTCTTTCTCTCCATGTAATAGTCATTTTGATCCGATCAATACCTAAAAGCCAACCATAAGCTTCATTAGGATCTATTTCATGCAAAACAATTTGGGAAATTTTGAGCACACAGCAAGAAACAAATTTGTGAAATGCACCCAATGAACCCCTGGTCTATAGACAAAGCGTGCTGTTCAATGCACTTTTCGATGTGGAATAGTGTGTTTCCCTAAAAACGAAATATATTTACCCTATGGGGCTCAAAAACCTAAAAATCCACTATGAAATGAAACAAAAATGACATTAAAAGGAAGAGAAGGTTTATATCTCCAACCTGGATCAAACAGTGCAAGAAATCGTCCACTGAAATTTTCACAATCGACAGTTGAAGTTCGAAGGTAAAATAGGTTCAGAGCTCCTAAATTTCAAATGGTAACTATGGAATGGTAAAAACTTGTTTTTAATAGTCATTTTGATTATTTTATTCATATATAATGATGTGACTGATTTTTATTCATTTTTTCTATGAAACAGTTATTTGTAATCCATTCGGTGGTTCTCTGAACATGTTTACAACTGATACAGTGAGTTTGAAGTGCACAATTATCGAAAAAATATTTCACCATAGAGCATAATTTTATCTCTTTTTCGAGATCTGTTCAACATCGAAAAAGGAACCCCACTGGAGTCTTGTTTTAGCACTTTTTAGACTCTGTTAATGTGAAAATATTGTTGAGAAATTTTCTTTTTGAGCTCGTAAAAGGAAATGAAACGACATCTACTCAGTATAATATTAATCCTTTTTCAGACTGAGATAGATTATTTATGAAAAAGGAACACCTTAGTCGAACATGGATAAGAGGTTTTCTCAAGTATCATTTTACACTTTTTCGGACCTGAGCAAAAAATTTATGAAAAATGATACATGAAGTTTTCTTTTCATCCCTTTTTTAAACTCTCTAAACATGAAAAAGGACGGAGTTTTCACTTTCATTAGACTCGTTAAAAAATCAAACAGTGACGGACTTGTCTGATATTGACAAGATCGAGTTTCATTATCGCTAGACTCATTAAATCATAAAATAGTGTTGGATTCACCTGAAGGGTCGAATTATAGATCAAGCATATGTTACCCTCCTCAAGATTGTTAAAAAATAAAGAGGCACTGGTTAGAAATGACTGGGGAAACTTTGGGAAAAAGAACAAAATAGTTTATGGTAACACGTCACAGTTGAAGATGACACTTTCACTTCATCTTTGTGGATTTAGGTTGGCTAATATTATTTTAATTTTATCATATCTATGGTCTATCATACCATCGATAAATTTGGTTTTTGGTAAATACTACTAATCCATTCAGTGTTGTCGATATGTGCAAGAGAAGCCATCCAGTAATTCCTCATTTTCTGAAATACTCATAAAGCTTCATTTTCATGACCATCATCCCTGAACATTACTTCATCAAGTCACATTTTGTCTCCAAAATAATTACTCTTGTTTCATGTCATATCTGTGATGATTCACTTCCCGTCGACATCATCTCGTCATCCAGGAAGTTGACTTAGAAACATCTTTCCAAAGCCTTAGAACTTGCTTACATCAACGACAGGTTTCTCTCTTCTGGTGATAGTTTGAATTCACAGACCTTCGACCGAAATATTTTGTTTCGCGTTCGACATCAAATCATATATTCACACCTTGAAAATTTTATTGTAGTACCTTGAGAACCATTAACATCAATGGTGGTTTCTCTTGTGTCTATTGACGGCTTACATCATTGGCTGGTAATTAGGTGATGTATTCCCATGTTCGACTTTAGATCACATATTCGCATGGTTAGACTTGTACTTGAATTATCAAGTAAATGAGATATAAGACCCTAGATCTAGTTTCATTCATCTGGGCTTTGATTTCAGGAATTGTACCACAACATCCGTATGATGGCTTTACATACAGATGGTCATCCTATCATGGGCCTATATATGTAGGCATATCTATATCTATAGACAACTTTCTAATTTATGTACGTGTTATGATAGTTTATGTGTTGAGCATGGGTATGCCTCCGTCAGTAATTCATGTCCAAGATGTACAAGATATCATGATGTAATGTACTGAAAATTGATGCATCTCACCGTCTTCTTCAGATCCTACTCATCACACCATAAATCATCTCATATAAATATCATCATTATTTTGACTTCATGCTTTAGGGGATAGCTGTTACAGGAAAAATTTGGAATCATCCCTAAGACCAGTATGAACAGTGTCTATCATCCCCTAATTCAATACAAATAGGGTCTATCATCCCATAATTCAGTTGTTATGTGCCCTAGAGAAGTCATCCACTGATGTATTTAATTCATGAGAGTTTCAATGTTTGAATTATAGTTAAAATGATCCATTGACTCATCAACACTCCTCTGAATGGGCCTAAGTGCATTGCAAAGACCTTCCCACCATGCAATGGTGCTCTGTAAAGAACTTCCCAACACTTAAGGGTGCGTTAGTCTCCTGGGAGCGAAATCATCATTGTTCCTGAAATCTCCCCATGTCCAGTGCCTTATAGAAGAGCTCATAGGTGTCATACTTCAAATACATGTGTTCATCCATAACCATTGAACCTGGAAACCTATCTCATCTATTATTAGAAAGCCATTCAATATCATTTATTTAGAAACTACCTACAATTTACCTATAAATTTAGCGCTCATCTAAGTGCAAGGGAGGAAGAAATTTATGTAGTGTTATGTTGTTGGATTATCAATTCTTGGAGAGCTGAAGTACTATGATGCAGTCGGATTGATGCTTGGTGTGATGAGGACGGGATGAATTTGGAGGAGGTTAATAGCAAATTGATCGACTTCTTGTAATAAATTCCTCCTAATACTGCAATAAATATATTTATTCTTTCTCCCACATATTCACTTGTATCTTGTGAATGAATTATCAATATGTGCATATATTCTCAGATTTAGTTAGTTCAATATTTTTATGATAAATAGATATTTTATATTTGTATTGTCGTGTGTTGTATTTTGGTTTTAATTGCAGGTATTGATCTAGCAAGTTCAGTTGGATCGAAAGCAACAAAGTTGTTGAAATAAGAAGAATGAGAGCGAATGATCACAACTAAGTCTCTTCATATTTTGTTTATCTATTTATTATATAGAGAAAAGAATTTACCTTTCCTATGTTTTTTTGAGTGAAGGAACACCACACTCAGGGAAGACTAGTTTATTCGTAGATTAGAATTCTTCATAACATTTGGGTTTAATATTATTACCATGGGTTTTTTATTCCCTTCGGTTTATAATGTCAATACCTTAGGTTTATTAATCTAAGGGTTCAGAATCCTAGTGTATAATATTATTCGTAGGGTTTATAATATTAATCTTATGGTTTAATATAAATCCGTTGAGTTTATATTCATGGTCAACCATGGTCCAACGTCACATTGTGACACAAATTTTTTCAATATGAAAATCAACGAATATCACACTGTCACAATGACTATCTCAATATGAAAATAAACCATGGCCAACCATGTTCGAACATTGTATTGTGACAAATATTGTCTCAATATGGAAATAAACCCTCATCAACCATGGTCAATAACCATGGAAACATTGTGAAAAATATTGTATCTTGGTCCAAGGTCGCATGGTCAACCATATTTTTTTAGGGTTTATAATATTTATCTTGAGGTTTCTATACCTTGGGTATATACTATTTATCCCTTTCTTTTATAATATTAATATCTTCGTTTTAATGCTATTCCCTTGGGTTTATAATATCTATCTTAGGATTTATATACCTTGGGCTTATAATATTTATCCCTTGGGTTTATTGTTATTCCCTTGGGTTTATAATAATTATATTATGGTTTATATACCTTGAGTTTATAATATTTATCCCATAGGCTCAATATTTTTCCCTTGGGTTTATAATACCTTGAGTTTTTACCAAACAAATTAAGATAATAATTCATATTTGGGTAAAAATGTGAAGGTGGGTTACACTTTTGTGAGAAATTCTAGTGGAAAATTCATTTTCCCAATTGTTCGGTCGAAGTTTGGAAACTAGTTCGGCCAAACTAATTCTTCCATTTACATTGGTGGTGTATTGATGACATGGGTAAACATATTTTTGGCTGGAGATGGGAAAATCGGCAACCAAAGTTTGACCAAACTAATAGGCCAGCCGAACTTTTTCTTATAAATATATCGGCCCGCAAACCTTAATAGGTTTCGGGCTTGTTACCATTGTCGCTTATGTATCATTTCTCTATCTCGTTGTGTTTACACTGTGTTTGTGTTTACTGTCTCTTTATTTATTGTGCTATGTTTATGTTTGTTGTTGCAAGGGCTTGCTATTGCAGGGGCGAGGAGATGATAATGTTGTTGCTCTAGTTTATTTTTTGTGTATTTTTTTTGTGGGTTTTAATTTTTTTTCTCTGTTTTTTTGTTCGCAGGCTATTTTTTCAGCTACGTCATCCACGATGTCTTCGGTTGTGTCCTCCTCGACGTCTTCAGAGATCTCTTGCCTCATCCTTGCATTGTGGCCTCGTCGTCTTATCATCTCCAAGTTTCTAGGTAGACAAAAAAACTCCTCTTCTTTCTCTGCTTCATTTATTTTGCAGTCCTCAGATCTACGTGAACCATTAATGAAAGAAGGAAATTTCTGAAAAATTGCTTAATTCATTTTTTCCTTCACATTTTACCATTGTCTTAGTTTGAAGAAATACATATTCATTTATGGCTTTAAAAAATAAAGTTTTTGTATATTCTGAATATTTTAAAATTTTAAACCAACTTTCATTAGGTTTCGTAATCTAAATAAAACCTTTGAAATAACCAATGTTGCAAGTTACCTTTATGAAACACACAAAAATGCACATACTTTATTAAGAACCATCTTATTGAACCAAAGATATTGTAGTTTTAAATTTTCTTAAGGTCTAACCTGTGACCTCTATTTTTATGAAATGCTTAGTACATTCACCAAGATCTACCATCCAAACTTGTCTGGAGCCCATGAGCAACAGATGGATATTTGTGTTAAACAATGTGATCTATTAGAAGCATCATGGCATTGGTCCAGGCTATAGATCTATCTCTACTTCCTTTTCTATACAATTTTCTTTTTAGAAATGTATTAGCACAACAAACTTACCTACCCAAACAATGATATTTTATTTTTGTTAGTTGTATGTAATATCCTCAAATGTTTTCATAGATTATACCTTCAAAATATACCCCAAATTCTGAAATTGTCCACCATCCAATTGTTGCCAAGGAAATGTTTCTTAGAATTGTCTTTCATGTTAAGAATAAAGGAAATAAATTGTTACTTTATATATCATGTTGTACCTTCAGTACCTTCTTTCTTAATTGTAGCTTTATCACTGGTCTCTGCTTCTTGTTGTAATAATTAAAATTTTCTTGCACCTTTCCTTCATTTTTACCTTGAGTACCTTCTTTCTTAATTGTAGTTTTATAACTGGTCTCTACTTCCTGTTGTAATATTTAAAATTGTCTTACACCTTTCCTTCTTAAAATTGTAGAAACAAAAATGCTTGACTGCAAAAGTAGTTGGTATTTTATAGTAATCCCTGCATAAATGGTGGCATTATTTTCTCACCTCCATTGTGAAAATATTTAAAAATGGTGCAACAGAGTTTGTTGTGTTGATATGAAGCTGACACTACCAATGATATTACTTGCAAATATATGATCATATTCATTATCTCTGTATTTCGTAATATTCATTGTTTTCTTGCCTTCGTAACAGTCATAAAAAAATAACAATGCTTCTTTACCATTCTTTGCAAATTTTGAGTGAGATTCTTAATTTTTAAGTACATTATCTAAGGTATCTATAATCATGGCCCCATATTCTTGGATTCCCATTGCCTATTGTTCATTAGAAAGCCTCAATCAACAATCCATATTTACTTTTGTAAAATTGAAAGGGCAACTACAACTGCTACCCATGCATCTACTCCAATAAAACTTAGAAGTTCAATCGAATACTTTATATACACCTTAGGTACAAATGGAGGTAAATTTGTTCATAATTAATATCAAGGATGAATTATACTACAAGCCAAAAATTACATTATTATATTATTAGATGAATGATAGTACAAGCCAAAAATGAAATTATTATATTATTAGACAATCTGTTAGGTGTTAAATCTTACTTCTTATTAAGGACATAACTAATGCAAGTTGAAAGTTATTTTTTAATTTTCTTAGCCTATTTATAGATGTCAAAGTAAATGTTTCTAGATGTGATTTATCCCATTAACTTTAAGGCAAACTAAACTTTAATGCAAACCATGTACAAGTCATTTCTCCCACAAACTCATCAAGGTGTGACTTTTGACATAACTTCATCAACCACTACCACTAGTTGTTTTAGTAAGTGCATAAAATAAATTTTCAAAAGATTTACATTTCATTTTTCCCACAAACTCATAAAGGTGTGACTTTTGACATAACTTCATCAACCACCACCAGTTATTTTAGTAAGTGCATAAAATTATTGTGCACACTTTAAGGCAAAATTTAAGACAAACTATGTACATGTCATTTCTATGTCATTTATCTCATAAACTTTAAGGATAACCATGTACATACATGTAATTTCTCCCATTTCTCCCATAAAATCAAGGAAATTTTTAAGGTTAACCATGTACATGTCATTTCTATGTCATTTCTCCCATAATCTTTAAGGAAAATTTTAAGTATAAGCATGTAAATACATGTCATTTCTCCCATTTCTCCCATAAACTCAAGGAAAAATTTAAGGATAACCATGTACATGTCATTTATGTGATAAACTTTAAGAATTTTTCTAGTCTTTACGGAACCATGTACATGTCATTTCTATCTCATTTCTCCCATAAAATTTAAGGCAAACCATGTACATACATGTCATTTCTCACATAAAATTTAATGAAAACTTTAAGGCATGTCATTTCTATGTCATTTCTCCCATAAAATATAAGGAAAAATATAAGGAAAACCATGTATACGTCATTTCTCCCTTAAACTCTACTCAAAGAAAACTTTAAGGCATGTCATTTCTAGATGTTATTTCTCCCATAAAATTTAAGGCAAACAGTGCACATGTCATTTCTCCCACAAACTCAAGGCTTTCTCCCATAAAATCAAGGAAAAATTTAGGGCCTAAAAACCTTGGTGAGAACCTAAAGTGGTTGAGCTTTCATAGGATTTGAGTCACTCTATTCAGTGTTAACTTCTACAAGTATTAAAGGCAGAGTTTGTAAAGGGGAAATGTTGGCTTGAAGAGTCCTGACCTAGGTTTGGAGGTTAAGGTTCACCAAAAAACCCCTATACTACTGGCCCTTTCGACAATGACCTACTTGCGTAGGCCAAGGTCTCACCCGAAGCAGTATGGGAGGGTGTTGGAACCAAGTTTCTGCACCACGAGAGAGAGAGTAGGTAATTCGAGGTAGATCTGTATTATAACTGGCTAGGTTTACCCAAAATGAGTTTATTTGCAGCCTTTTAACAATATACTCATTATATAACCCTAACACAGCTATAATATCTAATCAGTACATTCGCATCCACGTGCGTATTACCAAATACCATCACAGAGCATTTATAATCGCATCTAATAACATATCACAGATATACTTATGTCAAACACAGATACATTCACAGCTAAATAACCATCACATATACGCTTCAGAAGTAAACATCACCAATCCAAATAACACACGGATACCTTAAAAATACTTCGAATTCATTAACATAAAGATCCACTTACAACCAAAACCAACCCACACACACATCCTAGTGGGGTCCACACACAATAGGACTAAGGATCTTTGCGCACACAACCAGCAGGAGTCCTTACCCAAAACAACCCAAAGCAGATCTAAAAGTTCGCACGTAGCATCAGTCTTAGTTCATCAGCCTACCTCTAGACTCAAACTATTCAACTATTTATATCAATATAGCCAACGGTATCCTGTGGTCTGCAAACCATGGTTTCCCGACTCTAGGTCCACCCTTTGACCCATTACAATAAGTTTAAGCCTTTGACCTACCCCAAAACCCCTGCGTTAGAGAAATTAATACACAAAGTATACAAAATTCATAGCTTAGGGAGTCCCATTCCAATAGGCCCCCAACACAATCTTTTGACTCGTCCCGAGTCACTATGGATGTGGGTTTTGCATCTTCTCCTAAAGCTGCTTGATCGCATCCACCAGTGGGGGCAACCCTCCTTCACTTTGCATAGCAAAATTCTGGGCTATCTCCACCAAATTATATGAGGTTGGGCCCTCTGTAGCAGCAGTGACGCTCTCCAAATTCTGCTTCAGCTGCTTAACTACGATGTCGACATCCTGAGACAGTTTAAGGGCCTCATCAATCCACAGCTTGAGGTGATCACTCAAGGTCTTCTTCCCTGGCGGGTTGATGGGCCCAACGAAGTCGATGGCCCATTTTTCAAATGCTTGCAGGGGCATTTCATCTCTGTGCGATGGCCTCCTCGTCCTTTGGCATGTGTCCCAGGCTTTGCAATAGTCATGAGAGTCACTATGCAGTGTAGGCCACCATAGCCCAGCTCTCAAGATCTTCTGTTCCGTCTCTTTCCCTGTGTAGTGTCCTCCTTCTATGCCCCCGTGAGCTTCTACTAAGATGGTGTGTCGTTCATGCTCCAATACGTATCTTTGCAGCACTTTGTCAGCTCCCAGCTTATACAAATGGCCTGCGATGATGGTAAAATATGCTGCGTGGGTTACCAATTATTTCTTCTTTTGTACCAAATATAATTCGGGTGCCCTCCCTGTAGTCAAGAACTAAATGATGTCGGAAAAGTGCGCATAAACCACCTTAATCATGAATAGTTGCGCATCAGGAAATCCTTCTTCTAGGTTGGTGGGTTCCTCACCGCTCTTGATTCGGGAAAAGTGGTCCAGCCTAGCATTCAGCCTTCCCAGCTTGAGAATGATCTCAAAGTCATATTCTTAGAATAGTAGCAGCCACCAGTAGATTCCCCCCCCCCCCCCCAACACAAGCTTATTCACTAGGTACTTCAAAGCCAAGTGGTTCGTAAAAATCTTGAAGCACCCTCCTAACAGATAATGTCGGTATTTTTGCATTGCGTAGACCATGGCCAACCCCTCACATTCAGTAGTGGAGTAGTTGCGCTCTGCACCAGAAATTTCCTACTAGCAAATACAACTAAATTGTCAATGTCTCCGTCTCTAGGATGTGTAAGGACAACTCCCAGGGAAATTCCTAATGCATCTAGGTGAACATGGAAAACCTTTGCCCAGTCAGGAAAGATGAGAATAGGCGCAGATACCATCTTCTCCTTGAGTAGCTCGAAGCTCTTCTGACACTCGTCATCCCAAGAAAATGAAACATCCTTCTTTAGAAATTTTTCCATAGGTGTTGTGATCAGCGCGTATCCATGAATGAACTTCCTGTAGTAGCCTGTATGTCTGAGGATAGAGAGAAACTGTTTCTCAGTTGTAGGCACTTCCAGAATGATGATAACTACTATTTTGGTGGGATCAATCATCAATCCTTGTCGACAAACTATGTGGCCGAGAAAGATTTCGAAGGGTACACAAAATATGCACTTCTTGATATTCAGGGAAATATGGTGCTTTCTATAGGCATCCAACATCACACACATTTTTGAGACATGCTTCTTTCCCAACCCTAAGACAGTCTAGTCATCAAAATATACCTCCAAAAAATTGTGGATGAACTCTTTGAATACTGTGACCACCACCCGCGAAAAGATGGCAGGGGCATTCTTGAGCCCAAACGACATGACCGTATACTACAAAGATCCCCTTTTGGTGGTGAACGTATTTTTGTTGTGATCTTTAGGTTCGATTCTCATATGATGGTAGCTTGAGAACCCGTCCGTGAATGAGTATGCTTCCTGCCCCCCCACACTATCAAGGATTTCATCTGATAATGGCATAGGAAAGGGATCATGCATGCAGGCATCTTTTAATTTGCGCAAGTCAACACAGATCCATATCTCTCCCTTAGTCTTTTTCTCTTGAACCACCATAAGACTTACCCAATCTTACTGTTCGACTGGTTCGATGATACCTGCAGCGAGCATTTTGTCAATTTCTTCCTTGACTTTTTATTTGTACTTGGGGTTCAACCGATAAGGTCGCTGCTTCACAGGGCGCGCATCTGGTTTTAAAATGATGCGCATGACTCCTAGGTACCCTGTAATCCCTTTGAGTTCTAAATTTTTTTTCAGGAATAAGTCCTGGTATTCCTTGAGGAGTTCTGCAAATTTTCCCACATTATCATCATCCTAGTAGTGCCCAATATTAGCTAACTTAGGTTGCGCCTTCATTCCAATGTTGAATTTTTGCAGCTTTAGGGGCTTAGTGACATCGATGGTCTACAGTGGGGGTCCAGCAACTACGCGTTCTCCCTCCGAATCAGGAATAGAGACATTTCACTTGTCTTCATCACACTCGTCTATTAATAAATTGCGACAGTTGACAATATCCTGCATCTGTGTTTCCCATGTTGGTGCCCCATGTGCTGTGCAAGGGCGTGATTCATCAAATACTAAGGCATCAATATCCTGAAGGGCTTCGTCGAGTGCCTCCGTTCCTCCTATCAACCCGAATTTCCCTACAAATTTGTCCTTCAGGGTTTCCTAGTGGCGGGTGTGTTGGTGTAATTCTGCATCTAAATACCATTCCGTCGAGATTGGCCCCAAGGCATGAATGAATAGATGGACCCATTCCTCTATAGTTATTTCACCCCATTATTTCTTCCATGCGGAATATTGCTCGCACGGGTCCCCTGGCCCCAAGAAAGTCTCTACACGCAGGTGAACCGGAGGTTTAAACCACGAGACCATCATGTTGCGACATTCTTCCCAATCTTGGAATGCCCCCTTATGCGTGTGCCACCACCTCACAGGGGTTGCGTGCATGGCTAGATTAAGGGCCCATAGCCTTTGTTCCCTTGGGAATTCAGCTTCAAATGCTCACAAAAACTCCTTAATACTACCAGAACCATCAAAGTAGGGCAGTTCTCTTACCTTTGAGGAGATGCATCAAAGGTTCTTTGTGATTCTAAGACATCACAATGCAGATACATCATGTAACTGATTTTGATAATTTTCTATCTCCCCATCAGAGTCAAAGAAACATTCGTTTTACTTTTCCAAATAGAGCACACCCTCAGCCGTAGGATTGATCCAATCTTCGTCCCGAGCAGTTAACTTATAGATGTGATCCACATCCTCTTCTTCGCGCACTAGTTCTGTATACCGCTCTCCTTCCACAGGGTCTAGGGGGACTATCACCCTTGTACCCTCATTCTCAAAAACCATGCTTCTTTTCTTTAGGTTGATAATAACTCCCATATCTATCACCCAATCCAATCCTAGGAGCACAGGATAGGGGTCCGCATCTTCCATAATCTTAATGACCTCAAATTTGGCACGAACCTTAACTCCTGCGATATCTACTGTAATTTTTGACAACCTCCCCAATGGTATAATCTTCTATTGGTTAGCCATGCACAACTACCATTCCAACTTAGGCTCTCCCATCCACTTCCAAGTTTTTTTGGGCAGTACATTCGCATCTGACCCCAAGTCCAAGATAACCTGATCCATTTCATAGTCACCAATCTGCGCTGTTAGCCGCATCTCTCGGCCAATGCATTTTTTTTCTTGTAAATTTTTTGCACATCCCTGAATTCTGGGGGAGGGTTAGTTCTCTCTGCGCAGTTGTCTATTAATTCTTGTAGATTTTCTACCGCCTTTTGGTTGCGCAGCTGCTTCATACAGGCTTGTAGAAATGGTTTAACTTCATCGTCTATTCTCAGGTTTGCTGGAGCTTTTGAAATAGGTGCCTCATTTTTAGTAAAGTCTCTGTGAGATGCGATAAAGGTTTCCTTTTCCTTATGTAGGTCCAAGCTTTCCTGTTTGACAGCTACTTTCCAGATAAGAGGTTAAGCTTCATATTTTTCTATAGCTCCTCCCGTAGCCATACCGCTATGCATTATGACATTAATACTTGGTCCTTCATCATGTGGTTCCGTTTCAACCCTTTGCACATTCTCCGTAGTGTCTGCTATTTTTCTTTCATTATTGCTATCAAAATGAGACAATCTTCAATCACATGGTCCAGTTGTCTACAACAATGACAATATTGTCGCTCAGGGTTTGGACAGTCCCTCGCAAAGTTCCCTATCTCCCCATAGTTGTAACAAATCAATTGTCCTCTTCCCCAACCTGTGCCTCCACCCCTTCCCCCTCCCCTGCCCCTAGCTAGGGAACCTCCTCTACTTGAGGGTGATGGTGGTGAAGAAGGGTCAGCCTGTACCCTGTATAGGTTTCCTCGATCTATCATCAAGTCATAGGTTTGAAAATTATGCTCGTCATGCCCCACAGAGGAGTAGAATAGACACCATTGTTGCTTCAATTATATAACTTAAGCACCCATATGGGGACAGTGGTTAGTATCATGTAGCCCAACAACATGACAATCAATGCACCATAACATCGACCTACTTGGCCCTGTAGCCTCCTTAGGGCCATATCTTCATCCCCTACACCCTTGAAGGTAGGTAGCTTCATGTGCATGGCCATATCATCTTCTGGTGGTGGTGGAGGTATGGGTGAGTTATTACCCCTATGCTGACTTGAAGGTGGTGTAGCTGGAGGGCTATACACAACCGATTCTCTTGATGGAATATAGATAGATCTATCTCCTTCTTGATTATTTTGGTAGTACTTACCACTTCGTGTTGTACTCTCGCTCAGATCAGGGGTCATTCACTCGGTGTGGCTGCATAGAATGCCCTTTTCGCATAGTAATATTTTGATTTAAAAAGGTAATTTTTTCAAGAAATTACCCCGGAAACCCTTGAAGAACCTCTGCTCTACCTCAGAGTAGGACACGAATTGATTGACTAAAAATCCTATCACGGACCCGCCAAGCACGCTATCTACCCAGTGATCTATAGTACGAGTGATCATTGACAATCCTTTCTAGCTATTGAATCAATTCTAGTGTCCACTGCGTTACTTGATCATCCTTCCAGCACGTCTAGAATTCTACAAGCCTTGCCAACAACTCTTGAAGCTTGTGCACAAAGGTTACAAAGAAAATTTCATGGACTTCAGTGAATATTTACTTGTTCTTCCACTTCTCAACCGTCAACTTCGTGTTGTGATTCTCCTTTATAGCAAACTTCTGAATCTGTCTTTCAAACCAATCTTCAATTTCCACCCTCTCAGGTCTCGAAGGACCTCGTGGCATAACCCGATCTCTCTCTCAAAATTCTCTCGGTCCCAACAATGGAACCATTTTTTGTCTTGAAGGGTCCTGACTCAGGTTCGGAGGTTAATGTTTTCCAACAAATCCCTATACTACTGGCCCTTTCGGTAATGACCCACTTGCGCATGATAAAGTCTCACCCAAACTAGTATGGGAGGGTGCTAGAACCAAATTTCAGTACCCTAAGAGAGAGAGTAGGTAATCCAAGGTAGATCTGTATTATAACTTTCTAGGTTTACCCAGAATGACTTTATTCGTAGCCTTTTAATAGTATACTCAGCATATAAGCCTAACATCAGCATATAGCCCTAACACAGCTATCAGATCTAATCAGTACAATAGCATTCACATGCATATTACCAAATACCATCACATAGCATTTATAATCACAGCTAATAACATATCACATATATACTTATGCCAAACATAGATACATTTGCAGCTAAATAGCCATCAAAGATATGCTTCAGTAGTAAACATCACCAATCTAGATAATACACAGATACCTTAACAATACTTTGCATTGATTAACATTCAGATCCACTTACAACCAAAATCATCCCGTGCACACAGCCTAGCGGGGTCCACACACAGTAGGACTGAGAATCTCCGCACACACAGCCAGCAGGAGTCCTTACCCAAAGCAGATCTAGTAGTTCGCGCGTAGCATCAGTCTTAGTTCATGCCTACCTCTAGACTCAAACTATTCATATATTTATATCAATATATCCTACGTTATCCTGTGGTCCGAAAATCGTGTTTTACGGACTCTAGTCCACCCTTTGACCCATTACAATGCGTTTGGGGCTTTCACCTACCCCAAAACCCCTGCATTAGACTAATTAATAAAAAAATATACAAAATTCGCAGCTTAGGGAGCCTCATTCCAACATGTAAGTAGCCTCTAGATCTCATCATTTCTCAAAGGTGACATATCCAGTAAATGCCCCTATAGACAATCTCTGGAAGAGAAATAAATAGAAGTTCTTCATTGTAATATCCATTTCTGTACATGCCATTTCTCCCATAAAATTTAAGGAATTTTATAGTGTTTTTGGAACCATGTACATGTCATTTCTATGTCATTTCTCCCATAAACATTAAGGAAAACCATGTACATCTGTCATTTCTCTCATAAAATTTAAGGCAAACTTTAAGGCATTTCATTTCTATGTCATTTCTCTCTCATTTCTATGTCATTTATCCCATAAACTATAAGGAAATCTTTAAGGAAAACCATGTACATGTCATTTCTCCCTTAAACTCTAGGCAAGGCAAAATTTAAGGCATGTCATTTCTAGATGTGATTTCTCCCATAAACTTTAAGGAAAACTTTAAGGCAAACCATGCACATGTCATTTCTCCCACAAAATCAAGGCTTTCTCGCATAAAATCAAAGCAAACTTTAAGGCCTAAAAACTTTGGTGAGAACCTAAAGTGGCTGAACTTCCATAGGATTTGAGTCACTCTGTTGAGTGCTAAATTCTACAATTTCTAAAGGTAAAGTCTGTAAAGGGCCAGGTAGCCTCTAGATTTCATATTTTGTCAAAGGTGGCATATCCAGTACATGCGATTTCATTGTAATATCCATTTTTGTACATGCCATTTCTCCCATAAACTTTAAGGCATTTGCTAGTGCTTTTGGAACCATGTACATGTCATTTCTCCCATAAAATTTAAAGAAAACCATGTACATGTGTCATTTCTCCCATACATGTGTCATTTATCCTATAAAATTTAAGGAAAACTTTAAGGCATGTCATTTCTCTATCATTTCTATGGAATTTCTCCCATAAACTATAAGGAAAGCTTTAAGACAAACAATGTACATGTCATTTATCCCTTAAACTCTAGGCAAGACAAACTTTAAGGAATGTCACTTACAGATGTGATTTCTCACATAAAATTTAAGGCAAAATTTAAGGCAAACCATGCACATGTCATTTCTCCCACAAAATCAAGGCTTTCTTCCATAAACTCAAGGAAAACTTTAAGGCCTAAAAACCTTGGTGAAAACCTAAAGTGGTTGAACTTCCATAGTATTTGAGTCACTCTGTTGAATGTAAACTTCTACAAGTTCTAAAGGCAGAGTCTGTAAAGGTCCAAGAAGCCTCTGGATCTCATCCTTTCTCAAAGGTGACATATCCAGTAAATGCCCCTACAGTCAATTTTTGGAACAGATCTAAATAGAAGTTCTTCATTGTAATATCCATTTATGTACATGACATTTATCCCATAAAATTTAAGGCATTTTCTAGTGTTTTTGTAACCATGTACATGCCATTTCTATGTCATTTATCCTATAAAATTTAAGGCAAACCATGTACATGTGTCACTTCTGCCATACATGTGTCATTTCTCCCATAAAATTTACGGAAAACTTTAAGGCATGCCAGTTCTATGTCATTTCTATGTCATTTATCTGTCATTTCTATGTCATTTGTTCCATAAACTATAAGTAAAAATTTAAGGCAAACCATGTACATGTCATTTCTCCCTGAAACTCTAGGCAAGGAAAATTTTAAGGCATATCATTTCTAGATTTTATTTCTCCCATAAACTTTAATGCAAACTTGAAGGCAAACCATGCACATGGCATTTCTCCCACAAACACAAGGCTTTCTCCCATAAAATTTAAGGCAAACCATGTACATAAATTTCATTTCTCCCTTACATGCGTCATGTTTCCTATAAACTTTACATAAAAATTTAAGACATGTCATTTCTATGTCATTTCTCCCATAAAATTTAAGGTAAACTTTACAACAAACCATGTACATGTGTCATTTCTCCCATACATCTGTAATTTCTCCCATAACCTTTAAGGAAAACTTTAAGACATGTCATTGTATCTCATTTCTCCCATAAACTTTAAGGCAAACCATTTACATTTCATTTCTCCCATGCATTTGCAAGAAATGTTAATTTAGTATATTTTATTGAATTTTGTTTTTCAGGGATAAAAAAACCCACTAAATATGGTCGAAAAATGGACATTATGCATAGATTTTTCTTGCTATCCCAATCCAAGGAAAGAAATTATTACATATGTGCTTTGCAATATTGCGACTAACAAGTTCCTCCAAAGGAAAATGAATATACTAAGAAGAACAACAAACAATGAGGCATATTATATCGCATTGATATAAGGCTTGGGAGCAACTACGGAGTATGGATCGAATGGAATTTTAGTTTTCCCCAATTCTAAACTTTTGTGCAACCAGATGAAAGGAATGTACCAAGTTAAGAAGGAGATGCTAAAACAACTACATGGAAAAGAAAACAATATTGTTAGACAATTTCAATTTTTTAGTATAAGACATTGTACAAATTTTAATAAGATTTCTGGTGATCTATTGTGTGGGGAAATTCCAATTCAAGATTCATTTGCCAAAGATGAATTAATAGATGAATTAGTATTTTACGGGGAAACGCCAATTCAAGATTCATCTCTCAAAGATGAATTAGTGTTGAGACGCTCTCCTTCAAAATTTATTGATGGACATTGTAACATATCTTTGTTGTGTGTGTGTTTTTTACTTATAAATGCGTAATTTTTAATGACCATGTGGTTTTTTCAATTATATACCAAATGTGCTCCCACCATATAAAGCACAACATGGTGAAATTCACATTTTTATAAAATTAAAATGTGAGGACTTCAAAAAGATTTTGTTTAAATTGAGTTTCACACATCAATTTAAAAATAATTTTAAATGTCCACTATAGATATCCATATATATCATGGATGATGAAAGGTGAATATCAATAGAATCCCATGCCTCTACGAGAGAGGGGGATCATGGTGTTCATGGTATTTATTTAATCTTATCTCCATACATACATGTGTGTATACATGTTGAATATATATATAATTTTATCCCCATATACATACATGTATACATATTGAATTGGTTTTTTATCAATTTTATGAGTTAAATTAGTTTTTAATAAGTTTCATTTTTTATATTTTCGAAGGTAGGAGGACAAGGATGTCTACTCCATCAATGGAGCATGGCCATGGTTCACACAATCGTGGTATGATTCACACATTTTAATCAATCATATGTACATGTATTTATATGTATGAATGTATTTTTGAATTGATTATAAATTCATATTTTTTTATGAAGCTTTCCTCTCGTTGCGTGAGGTTGGTGGTGGTACACATTCCCGTGGAGGCCCATCAATAGGTGGTGGACAATTGTGTGAGGGTCATGATATGAATTCCCCCATAGGCCAATCAATGGATGGTCGTGTTGGTTCTCAACCAATCAGTGGTCATTATGGTTCTCAACAGTCTCAGGGTGGGCATGATGCTAACCAACCATATCGAAGTGGCCATCAAACTGAATATTATTTTCATTCAATTTGTACAAATTTGTTTTATGTTTTTTTTATTTATACAAAATTTTATATATTGATGCAGAGGGTTCAAATGTTGCTCCAAAAAGACATAGGACAGAATGCGTTATTTAAGAGGAAGGTTGTAGAACAACCACGACTTATCCATCTGACATTTTTGATATACCTTGGGAATCAAATATATAGCAATACATGTTACAAATGTGTTAACATATTCATTCAAAATTAAAGAGAGATCTTGTGTCTTTGAAACTCCCTGCTAAGAGTCGAGAAATCTTAGAAATAATTACTCACTCTTTAAGCCAACTAGTAGATGTGTACCTAAGGCTTGTGCCAACCACTGATACTTTTGTAGAAGTGACGAGAAAAAGAAATGAAACAGTGATGGGTCCCGATACATGGGAGGTTGTTAAAGAAAGAGTTACAACAGAAATGGATAAGTCTATATTCAATTTCAAAGAAGGACTGAAAAGAAAAATATTAAAGGTGCAATATTTCAAGGACCCTGATCTAGCTGGCCATTTTTATGATAGGCACCTTGCTTCTTATGGAAGACTCCCATGGAACGACGAGGTTACGCTTTATTTTGCAAAATTATTTTATGAAAAATTCTTTTTAGGAATGAAACCCAATTATAATGACCTTCCCTATGAATATTTTGGTCCTGGGAAAGGTCTATTATGTGACCATAGGGGCACTAAGCGTGATGCTCAGTTGGCTCACCCTGATTCACCATTGGTTAGTCGACCTCTTCATGTCGAAACTTTGTGGTCAGAGGTGGATGAAACTTCTCAAATTAGTCGAGAAGCAAGGGATGCCATCATTGAAAATGTTCAGAGAGGATTGGGTGGAGTTGATATTTGTCGGAAATGACAAAGAGAACTAGATAATGCACATGAAATTTTTGTGTATCATAGAGATGATGAGATATGCAACATGAGTGTTGAAGATATCATAACATATGCAAATAATTGTCGCAATGGTTGACAGGACCTCATTATTCATGAGTAAGAGGGCATGGGATCGATATGTGTTAATGGTTAGGGTGATTATTTTAACACATGTACAATTTGTAATAAATATATATGTATACATACATTTATTTGAATACATTAATCTAACACCATATATCATAACCATTTGCAGTTCCCACGCTTGATGAGAAAAGATGTTAATATCACGGTCAAAGCCTCCGGTTCACACAATCAAGATGCTTATCACCATCAATCACACAATCAAGATGATATGTTGGCACATGTTAGTATTTTTTAAGTGAAGATGATTATGTACAAATATTTTTTAGCTATTGTTATATATATCGAAACATGATGACATATTTTTAAAATAAATAATTGTGCACACATGTACACGTATATAATTAAATGGTTACAAATTCTGATTCCGCCCGATGTTTTTGGGATGGAGGTACCTTCTTCTTCTTTGGGAGATGTTCCAAATCCACCATCAAAGGTATGGACAATTTTCACTTAAATATTTTTTTTTAAGTTATATATTGCAGCGCAAAATTTCCATTAAAAAATGAGATCTAGATCTTGAGCTACTTTACAATTTTAATTTTTTTGAATTTTAGGTTTCTGGAGATTTTCTTTTGGAGCCACCCTTAGGAGATGTGCCCAATCCACCATCACAAGTATTCAATTTTTCACTTATATGTTTAAGTTATAAATTGAAGTTCAAAAGTTTTATTATAAAATGAAATCTAGATCTTGAGTTATTTTATACTTTTAAAATTTTTGAATTTTAGGTTTTTGGAGATGATTTCTATTCTCCATGGACTCTAACGATGGAGTGTGTGATGGATATAGGAACATCCACACCATTTGAACAAGTTGTCTAGCTTTTTTTTTTTAATATTATTGAAAATTAGTTTATAAATTCATTTTCATTTGAAATATATATATATATATATATATATATATATATATATATATATATATATATATATATATATATATATATATATATTTATATATAGTTTATTGTGTAAGATGTCATTGTGGAGGATGTTTTAGTGGATGAGAAACAAAAGACAATGGAGAGGGAACTACATGGGGTATTGCATGATTTTTTTTTTTCATTTTTTTTTTTTACATGAAGTTCTATATTCTCATTCAATTTTAAAACATTAAATTTTAATATTTGTACACATTGTGTATAGGTTCCCCATTCTTCTCAAGATAGCACGAGGATCAGGACTTTGCTGGCAGAGACACTAGATCCATTTTTATTTGATGGATGACGCACATGTGTGCACCATTATATTTGATAGATCTAGTATTGAATTTAATTTTTTATATATATTCTTATCGATGTAGGCATATTTACTTTTCTATATAAGTTTGTACTTGTAACACTATACATTGAACTAGATATATATTTACTTTTATTGTTCATTTGACTATACAAATTTTGGACATATTTTACTGTTTGGATATAGTTTTAAACTAAATTTACTTTTATCAAGAATGATTTTAAATTTTAGATAGTTACATTTGGCATGTGATCACATGTGATATATAATGTTTTGTTTTTAAAACTCAAGTTTTCATTTTATTTTTTAAATATAAAATGAATCTAGATGGAGATTTCAAATTACAAAACACACGTACATGTGTATATTTTGGATAGTTGAACTACATTTGGCAGGTGATCACATATTGTGATATAATGTTTTTTTTTTTTTTTAATTCAAGTTGTCATTTTACTTTTTAAATATAAAATTCAAATCTAGATGGAAATTTCAAGTTACAAAACATGTGTATATTTTGGATAGTTCAATTACATTTTGCATGTGATCTCATGTTGTGATATAATGTTTTGTTTTTAAAACTCAAGTTGCCATTTTATTTTTTAAATATAAAATGAATCTCTATATGGAAATTTAAAATTACAAACCATGTACATACATGTACATATATTTTGAATAGTTGAACTCCATTTGGCATGTAATCACATGTTGTGATATAATTTTTTGTTTTACGATAGAATGTTTTGTTTTTAAAATTCAAGTTGTCATTTTATTTGTTAAATATAAAATGAATCTCTAGATGGAAATTTCAAATTACGTTTTCACAATGTGTATATTTTGGATGGTTGAACTACATTTGGCATAATTTTGATTGTGACATAATGTTTTGTTTTTAAAAATTTGTTATTTTATATTTTGTTAAATATAAAATTAATCTCTCTAGATGAAAATTTCAAATTACAAACCATGTACATACAATACATATATTTTGGATAGTTGAACTACATTTGGTATGTAATCACATGTTGTGATATAATTTTTTGTTTTATGATATAATGTTCTGTTCTTAAAATATAAATATAAAATGAATCTCTCTAGATGGAAATTTCAAATTATAAACCATGTACATACATGTACATATATTTTCGATAGTTGAACTACATTTGGCATGTAATCACATGTTGTGATATAATGTTTTGTTTTACGATATAATGTTCTATTTTTGAAATTCAATTTGTCATTTTATTTGTTATATATGAAGTGAATATCTAGATGGAAATTTCAAATTACATTTTCACAATGTGTATATTTATTTTGGATGGTTGAACTAAATTTGGCATGTGATAATGATATAATGTTTTGTTTTTAAAAATTTGTCATTTTATAAATTTGTTAAAAATATAAAATGAACCTCTCTAGATGGAAATTTTGAATTACAAACCATGTATACATGTGTATATTTTGGATAGTTGAACTACATTTCACATGTGATCACATGCTGTTATATAATGTTTTGTTTTTAGGATGTGTGTGAATGTTATATAATTTTAGGATGTACATATATTATTTAGGTGATATTTAAGTACAATACATATCGATGTTTTAAAATCTAAAAACAATAATAAAATGTACAGGTCAGAAGCCATACCATGGCCCCATGCCAGCATAAGAAACCCATTAGAGGCAGCTACAGAGGTGTGTTTTCATGCCGCTCTCACCGTGGAAAAGACCAATGATCGGAATCCACCGAGCGCTCTGCATCTAATAGCCATGAGGTGTTGGCTCCTTAAGCATTTGATAAGATTCATGGGGAGACTGTTTTGCCTCTGGAGAAGCCCAAGGGTAGAAGAGGAAGAAAATACACTATTCCGCAATCTATGCAGCCTTTACCCAAGAAAACCAACTCGCTTCCAGGTTATGAGCCCATGATGGAGGAGATAGGTGTTTGGGTTATGGACTCGAATGGTGTTTGGACCAGAGATTATGATGCGGAGTACTCAACTACTCCCATCATCCATGCAACCCCTTTGAAGCCTCCTCGAATTACCACAACTGAGGAGGAAGCCATTGCTAGAGAATACGGGTGCTTGATAGAGGAAGAGGACTAGGCGACGGATGAAGATGAATGAATGCCATGATTGTCACCTCATGATATACTTCAACTCTTTTCTTTTTATATGGGAAACTCAATAATTTGTATTACAATACTAGATGACACTCTTAAGGAGTTGGTCTCCTCCTTTTAGGTAGCCACAAAATTGGTTTATTTTGAACACTACCAAGGCAGTGATATAGCCTAAGAAATTATTTCCATCTCTTTCCATTAACTCTATACAATTTTTCATGCTTTCAATATAGTTTAGCCCAAGTTACAAAAAAAGAAAGTTCACATGAATATATGTACATAAAAATGATTGAAGTACACTCTTGAATATATGTTAAAATGATTGAAGTACAATACATATCGATGTATATATCTGAAAATAATCATAAAATTATAGGTGTTCTTAGATGTGTCAAACAGTCATAAAATTTTAAAATTGCATTAGAACATATTAATCTAGTACACAAAATTTTTCATTAATGTACATAGAAAAGCTAGTTTCATTTGATAGTAAACTGGAAATTACAAAACATGTACCACACATTTTGCATTCAAGAACGAATAAATTATTATTTACTTTTAAGAGACACATGTTTAAAACAAAATCGTGCAACTTCAAATTTGCATTATATCAACTATGCTAATACATAGATATGTACATTTTGCAATAATGACATTATGACAAATTGTATCAAAGAATGTATGAAATTGCTTAGACAAAATAATCTAGACATGTGTATGTCTACACGTGTATTAAGTACTCGTGTGCATTTACCAAAACAATGTACATGTGAAAAAACTAAATTACATATAACATAAAAATGCAGTTCAATTTTTAGTTAAGTTCTGGAAGTTCTAAAAGATGAATACAAAGAGAAGAAATTTTTGGGAAGTTCAATCAAAAAAAGTCCAATGGAATGCCATCTTCAATGATCCGTTCATGATCAGCTTTGGACATTTCCCATTTCTTAAAAAAAAATTTCTTTGATTGAAATTATATCAACTTTATGCGTGTTGCACACACCAAGTGACTATATTGACAACTTATGACATCAGGTTCATAGTCTTGAAAGTAAATAAAATCCTCACTTTGATTATTTTTTTGGAAAAAATAACCTTTCAATATAATAAACCTCTATAATATGTAAACCCGTGATCATTATAGTTTTCTTGTTATGAAACTAGCTCCAAAAATAGAAGAAAAGAGAGATCAACACCTTAGAAATCAGCCACTTCGAGGGGGTAACCTCCAATACATTACATAAATGAATAATTCTTGGATGATAAAAATTACCAAAACCTCCTTCTATATATAGGAGTCCATGGGCCCATAATATAATCCTAGCCTACCTAACAATAACAATGTAAGGGCACAATCATAACAATATTGGGGTTACAGCGGTACAACAATAACAATAAGGGACTAAACTAGTAAGATAGGGACCTAACATGCCCCTCTCCTTCAAACAAGTGTTGTCCTCAACACTTGAGTAGCTATGGGTGCTTCTGTATAAAATTCTCATCCTCCCATGTAGAATCTTCAATGGGTAAGTTCTTCCACTTGATGAGATACTTTGAAATTGATCGATTTCGTAGCTATCGAGTTCTTGTTTCCATGACAGCTTCAGGTTCCAATATTATTTTTCCTTCCCCATCAAGTTCTAGAAATATTGTTTGAACTGGAAGATTTTCACCTATAACCTTCTTTAAGCATGAAACATGGAAAACTAGATGCACTCGCGAAGAAGCAGGAAGCTCCAATTTGCATGCCATAGTACCAATATTTTGCAACACCTTGTAAGGACCATAGTACTTTGGTGATAATTTATTATCCTTATTAGCTTGATTGAGGGACATTTGTTTGTATGGTTGTAGCCGTAAAAATACCCAGTCTCCTACATCAAAACTTCTCTTGCTGTGATGTTGATCTGCCTGTTCTTTCATTCAATTTTGTGCCAAATTTAGGTTATCATTTAATAGTTGGAGAACTTCTTGTTGATGCTCGATGTGATCTTCCACTGCTTTAACCTTAGAATATTCTCTTAAAGATGATGTGATGGATGGTGGATGATATCCATAAAATGCCATAAATGGGGTCATTTTTGCTGCAATATGGAAGGAAGTGTTATACCACCATTCAGCGAGAGGTAACCACTTGACCCATTGTGTTTGTTTATCAGATACAAAACAATGAATATATCCTTCCAAAAATTTATTCACTACCTCAATTTGACCATCATATTGAGGATGATAAGATGAGCTATGAGCTAATTGAGTACCCAAACAAGAAAATAACTCTGTCCAAAAATTTCCAGTAAAAATGGGATCTCTGTCACTCACAATAAGCTTTGGGTTTCCATGTAGCTTTTGATTTGTGTCCATAAATGTAGTAGCAAATGTACTTTCTTTAAATTGATTAGATAATGCACAAAAGTGTGCATACTTGGTAAGTCTATCAACTACCACCATGATGACACTCTTTCCTTCGGACATAGGTAAACCTGTGATAAAATCCATTGACATCTCCTCCCAACATTGGCTTGGAATGGATAAAGGTTGTAGAAGACCCAGGGTCTTAATTGTCTCAACTTGAATTTTCTGGCAAACCAAACATTCTACCGCAAAATTTTGAATATTAGATTTAAGGCCATCCCAAAAAATTTATTTCTTCACCCTGTGGTAAGCTTTTAAAAATCCTGAGTGTCCTTCTAAAGTAAAAGTGTACAATTCCAAAATAACCTTTTGTTTTAGTTGGGAATTCTTCCAAAGATATAAGTGCTCTTTGTACCATAAGGAATCATTTTTCCAACTAAATGTATCAGATGTACTACGATCTTGCTGCAACTTTTGAATGAGTGTCCACACTTATTCATCCTTCTTCCATTCATCCCTTTCTTTGGTTATCCAATCTGGTTGGATGATAGAAATGGCACAAAGCAATACTTCCACCTCTTCATTCTTTCTTGAGAGTGCATCTGCAACAACATTAGCTTCCCTTTTTTGTATATTATTTCAAAGTCATAACCCAACATCTTTGTGATCCATTTTTGCTGCTCTTCTGAAGATATTCTTTGTTCCAAAAAGTGTTTAGGGCTATCATGATCAATTTTTACCTTGAAGTGTCTTCCCATTAGTTAAGGTCGCCATTTCTTTAGTGCATGTAGTATTGCTAACATTTCCTTCTCATAAATGGCTTTCTATAAATACTTTCCTTTGATTGAAAAACTTTGAAAAGAAATGGGTATTCCTTCTTGCACCAATTTCATTTCTTGATGCATCACATTCCACAATAAATGTTTTTTGTGAAGTCTGGCGTAGCTAAGACCGGTACTAGGCACATTGCCTCTTTAAGATGTTCAAAGGCCTTAGTTGCCTCAGATGTCCATGAAAATGCATCTTTCTTCAATAATGTTGTTAGAGGTGTTGCTATTCTCCCATAATTCTTAACAAACTTGCGATAATAATTTGTTAACCCGAGAAATCCTTGCATCTGATTTATGGTTGTGGGGACTTTCCATTCCTTAATGGATTTAATTTTGTTAGCATCTACCTTAACACCCTCGTGAGATACAGTATAACCCAGATACTCCACCTCTTATACTCCAAAGAAACATTTGGATGTTTTTGCATATAATTGTTTCTCCTACAATAGTTTGAGCACCCTATCAACATGTTGAACATGATCCTTCCAAGACCTGTTGTAGATTAGTATATTATCAAAAGATACTAGCAAAAATTTTCTAAGGAAGGGTTTGAAAATGGAATTCATCAACCCTTGAAATGTAGAAAGTGCATTGGTAAGGCCAAAAGGCAAGACCAAAAAATCATAATGACCCTCATGAGTTCGAAATGTTTTTTTCCAAATATCTTCAGTTTTCATTCTAATTTGATGATATCCTGAATGAAGATCCAACTTGGTAAAATAAATTGCTTCATGTAATTCATCCAATAATTCATCAATCACAGGAATGGGAAATTTATCTTTAATGGTAAGAATATTGAGCTCCCTATAATCCGGACACATGGGCATGTTTCATCCTTCTTATGCACTAATACTACTGGAGAAGAGAAAGAACTTTGACTAGGTTAAATTATACCAGCCTCTAACATTTCTACAATCGTACATTCAATTTCGCTCTTTTGGACATATGAGCATCTGTAAGGCCTGTTGTTTGGAGGAACACTTCCTGGAATCAAATTAATAGCATGATCATGATCACGAATAGGTGGGAGTCCTTTGGGAGTTTCAAACACCTTGGAATGATTGTGCAAGAATTTTCGGAGATCTGCAGGAATAGATGATTTTGATGTTGGAACTTCTAGTGAGCATAATTGTGAAATTATGCCTCATTTTTATTTCTTCAGAAGCTTTTTCATGATATTAGACCTTATTATCTTTCTCGGCTTCCCTGCGATACCCTGTAATTTGACTTCCTTTCTTCTAAAAAAAAATTCAAGAAAATTTCTTTAAAATTAAAATATACCGTCCCCAAATATTCCAACCATTGTACTCCTAGTACAACATCAACACCTCCCATAGTAATGGAAAGAATTGGACTATTCAATACATATTCCCCCATGGTTAGCTTGGTATTATGGCATTTTCAAGAGAAATTTATTGTTCCTCCATTTGCAACCATCACTTGACATTATGGTGCTCGGTATAGGAAACAATTCAATTCCCTGGCTACCTTACAATGAATAAAATTATTGGTACTACTTGAATCAATCAACACTATTACCTTTTTCTTCTTGATATGTCATTCTATATTGAGAGTTTGAGGCGTGGTATTTCCTACCAATGCATTACACGATATGGTCAAACTCATTTTTTCCTCTTCTAGGGTTGGTTCCTAGTGTATTTCCTCTTTTTCTAAATATTCTTGTTCATTTTCTTCTTCATCTTCACAATCTATGTAAAATAATTTCTTCTTAGCACACTTATGACCTTTAGTGTATTTTCTATCACAACTGTAGCAAAGCTCTTTTTCTCTTTTTTCTTCCAATTGTTGTGGTGTCAACCTTGTAGGTTGTGGAAGTCTAGGAGTAGCAACACTTCCATATTTATATATGTGAGTGGTAGGCTTCCTTGTCACCATAATTTTACATTCAATTTTTCTTGCCAACCTGAATGCCTTTTCCAATGAATCAGGTTCCCAAACACGAAATTCATGTTGGATGTTATCCTTTAAAGTCCCTATGAAGACATCAATCCTATGTTCCTCTGGAATATCAGTTACCCTTATATTCAATTTTTGGAAGTCCTCAATGTGCTCCACCACTGAACCCTTTTGTTTTAGATTTATCAATTGGCTAAAGAAGGTGTTGCTTTTTGTATCCTCATAATGTGCTATCATTTCCTCCGTAAAAATTGACCAAGTTACAATTTTTTACAGGAGCAAAGCCATCGATACTATACAAATGTATTTTTTTCTAAACGTAAAGTTGAAATGCGTACCTTTCATGTGTTTTGCACATTATTGAGATTAAAATATTGCTCCATCTGTAGTATCCATGTTACGGGATCATTTCCATCAAACTTCCTCATATCAATCTTTGAAATATGGTGGTTTTTCCATCCAACATTATATTTTATGAAATTACGATTAAAATTTAATTTTTTCTCATCATGAGTTTCCTCTACTATATTTTCTCCATTAGGAAACATTTCTTGTATTAACTTTTCCAAATCATTCTTCATGTTTTCCATGTTGTCTTTCATTTTTTCATCGATCTTAGCTTCCATGTCATCCATCTTAGCTTCCATATCATCCATCTTAGCTTCCATGCCTTTCTTCAAACCATCCATCTTAGTTTCCATGCCTTTCTTCAAAACTTCCATTTCATTTTTTGTCGCTCTTTGCGATAGCGAAATTTGGTGCACTTGATCTTATAATTTTTATATATCATGTTGTGTTTCTTTGTCTTCATGAGTCATAGTATAGCCTTCTGAAGGCGTAATGGGTGTTGAATTATTTTTACGGGGAATTTTAGAACCCAATACTAATATCTATTCTTCAATATTCACTTGGAATAAATTCAAACTAATTTTTTTTTTAACTAGACTTATGTGATTAAAAAAAATTCACACCTTTTTCTTGCTTTTGAGGGGCTCGATATTGAAACTGAATTATCCCTGTGATTTCGGATCTTCAATATCTAAAATTCAACCCTGACTTAGGCCTCTGAATCTTCTTTCGAATGCCACAGGTCTGACCTGATTTGGATTCTTCAAGATAAAGTTATGCCCAATCTCCCATGATGACCTAATTATGGATTGGTTCAGTAGAGAGAACTTGTACGACTTGCCATGTGTCACTATTTCCCCTTTCATCTCTGAAGTTAATACGATGAAAACTACAGTCCGTGTACTTGTGGCCACTTTTTACAGAATCCCAATCTGACACTCAGAGAGAGAGTTATGATGTTTTTCCCACGGTCACCTCTTTGAGATCAAATTCGGGAGCCTGAAACAGTCCTAAATTCCACAAATCATATCTCCAAAAATCTTACGAACCAAGATCTAAAATTTTTACAGGAGGTTCATCAGGATTTCAGCTTCGTACTGTAACAATTTTAGCTTATGAAACTTCATATACGAAACATCATAGTGAAATTTCCACGATGACCTGTTTTATTTGAAATTCAGGAGCTTGAAAAGACCCTAACTTCCCCAGATCCTATCTCCAAAAATATTTCAAACTAGATCTTAAATTTTTATAGGAGGTTGCAAAAGATTGCAGCTTCACACTGTACAAATTTTAGCTTTTGAGCCTTCGTAGAAACGAAATTATTGCAAAAATTCTACGATGACCTATTCCGAGTAGCGAAACCCTAGAATCCAAACCTCTGATACCAAATTTTATGAAACCAGCTCCAAAAATCGAAGAAAAGAGAGATCAACACCTTAGAAATCAGCCACTTCGAGGGGTTAACCTCCAATACATTACATAAATGTACAATTCTTGGATGATACAAATGACCAAAACCTCCTTCTGTATATAGGAGTCCATGGGCCCACAATATAATCCTAGCCGACCTAACAATAACAATTTAAGGGCACAATAATAAAAATATTTGGGTTACAGGGGTACAACAATAATAATAAGGGGGCTACACTAATAACAATAAGGGACTAAACTAGTAATACAGGGACCTAACATTTCTAATAATTTCATCTTTCATTCAGTGCAACGCATCAAATAATACTTCACATTTTCATCGTTCACAGTAAAAAAAACTTATGTATTTAAATTTAGATCCTAATTAACATGAAAAAATAACCTTAAAATTAACTTGTGTACTTGATTTTATTATGTATTTCTAGATCTCTATCATTTGAAATAATTTGAAATGTTACCTTCTCTTACAAGATCATAAACTCGATCACCATCAGATGATATTGTAGTATCCTCTCATTGCATTTCTTGAAAGCTTGCAACATAAATTTTCCACTTTGTATTTAGTTTTGTATGTTGCCAATATTTTACATACATTTTGTTTTCACAAACATCATTGGATTATGTGTTGTCTATGAAAACATGAAAAAAGCAAGAATATTTTTTTTTATCCAATGAAAACAAATTTGTGGACAACTTTGTTTTAATTGAATGTAATTTTCAAGTCCATTTTATTGTTTCAACGTCATCTCCAATCGATCTATCTCCATCTTGGACCCCAATATGCCGAAAAAACATATATGGAAAATTCAAGGAAGAATATAAATATGATATCAAAATACCAGCAAAGATATAATCATTGTGATAAATGTGTTGTTTAAAATTAGAAATCCAATAAAAATTAAATTTAATGTACCTTCATACTTCCCTTGATTGGTTAGTCTCATGGCTCAGTGCAGCAATGCACCATTGAATAACTTTTTCAACTGAGACAATTCAATTTGCATAGTGGTCCATTTGATATCTTCGAAGTGCTCTTTTTATGCATGCCCCTGCACCGTAACGTTCTCCTTTTCCATGACCAGTCTCAAATAAATTCCAACAATTTTTAATGCGGGATTTCATATGAAGGCGACAAAACCAAAAGAATGATCCTGAAGATTTGAATTGACCTACGCATCCATCTGACCATATCCAACGTTTATTGAATTTTATTCCATGACTTTTCAAGTAGTCATAAATATTTTCAAAACAGTGTTGTACAAAATATGTATCATGTCTACGATCGTTACCGATATAAAAGTGATATTCTTTAGTAACATGTTGATTTTCACTGCTGCTTTCTATATGATCAACATTTTTTTCAGCCTGTCTATATAAAATATGGACGAGCATGAAGACTTGGTCAGAATGATAGTATTCACTCTGAATTTCATTTTTTGGAAAAAATGTGTACTTTTCTGAAAAATAAACTACTGACGAAATGGTCCTTGGTGGAAAAACTTTATGGGATTTTTTGAATTGCAAGTCCTTCCATCGATCTCTATGGGAATGCTTGGTGTATTTATAAATTTCCACCTCAAAATTTCTAAAAAAATCTATCACAAACATTTCTTCTTCTTGTAAATAAATTCTTTTAGCACTTGTAGTACTACTTGAACCTTGAATCAATGTATGCATATGTTCATATCTCTTCCATTTCACTTTCATGTTGGAAAATGATTGATCATTTATATCGGTAAGATATTTTTTTTGAAATTTAGTCGAATTTCCATAATCATCGCATTTTTTACCACCAACACATTTCTTTTGGTAAAATAACTCATGGCTTTCTCTTCCACATAGAATTTGAGATATGAAATCATGGATAGTGGAAAGAGGAGGTGACTATTTCTAAAAAAAATTATGAAAATTAAGGAGTGTGTCATAATATAACTGAAATTCCACATGATAACGACAACAACAAGTGTCACGTACAGTGATAGGTTTTTCATACCATGGCTTTTTTTGCACAAAATCACTGATTGAGACATCAATTTCATGATTCTCGTATTTGAACTTGTTGAACAACTCTATCTGAGTGGTGTCCAAGAAATTTTTTGGATGTTCTTCATAATGATTTCCTGTTATTCTTCTTCGCATCACATCCCTTCCTTTTGGTGAAAGACATGAATTTTTTATCCAATATTCATATATTATTTTTTTAACATTTTCTGCAAGTTTATCTTTGTATGGTTGCCTACAAATAGCTGTCCAACAAGAGAGTTCATCATTTACATCTATTTGCAACCAAAATTTCCGATGTTTAAGAAAAAAATTTCATGACGTTCCTAATGCTCTTGCCATAGATTTTACCAAGCAATTCTCTTTAGGACTTAATGAAACCACTGCCATATGTATTTCTCTACGTGCATCTGAATCACTTTTCTTTCTATATCTTCTAATTGAATTTAGAGCACTATTTATATTTTGTATCCTATTTTCCTACATTTATTTTTATCTGTTGTTGATTTTTGAATACCCAATAAAGTCATATCTTCTTTTAATTTCCTTTATCTTAAGAGACCTTTCAACAATTGGGCTTGAACTGCCATAGTTTCATCTTTGAAGAACGAATAAATAATGCGATAAACACGATATCGTATAAAATGGTCATATTTTTTATCTCCATATGTGTGAGTGTCAAAATTTTCTAACATCTCATCATCGATATTGATTTAATCTATAAATATTAGAAGTAAATGTACATAATAAGTTTACATATTCAATAAATAACTAAATTAATAAATATGTATAATTTAAATAATACACATGTGTTCAACACACACACACACACAGGTATATATAGATATAGATATAGATATAGATATAGATATAGATATAGATACCTGGTCATTCAATTTCTTCACTTGAATTTCTTTCAACATTTTCACCATCTTCAATCATTGGTTCAATATCTCTTTCACTTTCCCTTTCAAAATTTTGTATCTCATCATCAATTTTTTGAGGAATATCTCTCTCTCTTTACATTGCAAAATATTTTTTTAAATTAGTTCATCTAATAAAAATTAAGTTTCACAATTTACACTAGGAAAATTTTAATTATCAAATTTATAATATTTACATTTACATACCTGCTTCAACTTCTAGTTGAGGTTGATTATCCCTTTCAATATTTGAGCATTTTTCTCTCTTTTTTTTTGCAATATCCTCTCCCATGTTCTCTATGTTCCTCAGGATCTCTTGTTCGATCATATTTTCTCTTGGAATTCATTCGATTTCCCATGATAATTGTGTATGAAGCTCAAAAATTTTCCTTCAAAAATTTAGCGAGAAACTCAATTAAGAAAATCATCACAAAATATTTAATTTAAAAAAAAAAAAAAAAAACTCATTTTAAAAATTTTGCACAAAAGACATACTTCAACCCAAAACACGTACTTTAAAAAATCCGAGAAAAAAATGTCTTCTAAAAATGAAATGAAGATCAAAATATTCCCTTCCAAAGCCTGCAAAAAAAAATCATTTAAAAAGTTAGACAAAAACTCATTTAAAAAAATCATTATAAAATATTTACTTCAATCCAAAACACATACTCTAAAATAATGTCACTTTAAAAAATACCTCGAAAAAATGCCCATTGAAAATTAAGCCCAACCTCTTAAAAAATGTCACTTTAAAAAATACCCCCAAAAAATGTCCTTTAAAAATTAAGCCCAAAAACCTCTCAAAAAATGTCTCTAAAAGAAAAATACCTCGAAACAATGTCCTTTGAAAATTAAGCCCAAAAAGTCTCTAAAAAATATCACTTTAAAAATACCTCCAAAAAATGTCCTTTGAATATTAAGCCTAAAAAGAATCATTTGAAAATTAAGCCCAAAAAAGTCCAAAAAATATCTTTTGAAAATTAAGCCCAAAAACTCTCTAAAAACAAATACCTCCAAAAACATGTCCTTTGAAAATTAAGCCCAAAAAGCATCTAAAAAAATATCACATACCTCCAAAAAATGTCCTTTGAATATTATGCCAAAAAGAGTCCTTTGAAAATTAACCCCAAAAAAAGTCCTTTGCAAAAGCAGCCCAAATGAAGAAATGTGCAAAATTATGCGAAAATAGTGATTCCATTTTTTACTATTTATATAGCTGTGAAATGTTTTTTTTGGAGAGGCTTCATTGAATTTTCCGATTGACGTAAAATTCGATTAAAAATTCGGCCAAAATTTTGTAAAAACTTCGGCTGAACTTTTGTGACGTTAGTATTAACGGGGCGTCGGGACAAAAAACAATTCGGCCAAACTTTTTTAAAAGTTCGATCGAACTAACACGTCTGCAATTACGTAGCAGCTCGGCTCTGAACACATTTATTCAACTTTGGACTGATTAAACTCCATGAGAATTTATGAATTAACTGTGAGAACCAAGACAAGTATTTGCAGAATCCAATCTACTTTCACGAAATATAACTTTTATGGAATTTCATAAATACTTTTAATTAATTTTGTAATAAAATGGGTGCAAACAATTTCTGAAGGTCATTATGATTCAGTGAAATCAATATTCTATATCTTTCAGAATACACTGTAAAAAAAATTGAAAAAATTGTGGTGCATTACATTGGTCTGTCGTCTGTAATGGGTAGTTTTTAGATTTTTAGTTTATAACTTATATGTTGAGAAATTTCGTGTGAGCCGAAACATATTCAAAATATGCAGTTTTTTCATATTGGATAAGTTCAAAAAGTTCTAGTAATTATGATATCCATCGGTTGGTTTCGTAAATATAACGAAACCGACATAGACTTTGTCTAGATTGTTGTAACACATTTCGCTTCTCAAAAACGCAAATTTTTCAAAGAATACACCAACACATTTGAACATGAATTTTTATGAATCCTTTGATTGTTAAAGAAAACACACTCAAAGAAATTTTAAGTGACATACCAAATGTGTATAAAAAAATTCCAAAAAATAAGTAATAGAAACATAATAAAATTTCTGACAACTTTAATTTTTACTGTAAAATGAAATTCTAAACGAAAAAATTTTTTTGGCTTGTAGAAAGTTGAACAACAGAAAAAAATAAAAATAAATAAATAAATAAATAAAATGATATTTTTTTTCTCAAAAAAGGGCAAAAAGTGTAATCCAACTTCACATTTTCACACATTTAACATTTAATTAATAGGTATATAAACTTTAGACATTTTCAATAATTTTTTTAAGTTGTATCTATCTATCTATCTAATGAATACTATACATATCATATTAAAGAAATAAATTAAAATATAAAAATATAAAACACATAAAAAAATGATAAGTTCACACACACACACACAAAACTATATGTATTATTAGGTTCAATTGAGTTTATTTCCAGTGGTTGGGACGAATTATTGTGATCTTCTCCACTGAAGCTCAATTTTTTTAACTGACATGGTGATATTTAATGTAATCACATTGAGTATTTTTGAGAAGGAGTATCCCATCAAGGATCAAAACATGTAATTTTTCATATTGAACGTAAAAGTATTTTCCACCTCAAAATAAATAAAGTATTAAATCCTAGAATAGGGGTGACTAGTGTGGGACAAATGGGAGGAGGAATCCTAGTTATCCCATTTGTGCATATGTGGAAAAATATATCCCCTTCACAACAATGGAGCACATCCCATCAACCTCAAATTAACATATCTTTAGCTTGGAACACGTGATGAATTAGGGATCACGCTCCTTTAACTCATTTGTCCTCACTAATTAGATTACCACACATAGACATGACCTCATAAAATATATTGGTGATTCATTAAGGCAAAGTGTTTTTAGAATACTTAGAGACAACTCCATGGACACTAGTTATATTGATTTCTTTTGGCATGTGAGGTCATTTCAATAGTTATGGTTAAAGAGAGCATAATTGGGCACAAATTGGTTTATGAGCTTCATCTATTTTTAAGGCTTGATTTCTCTCTATTTATTGTTTCTTGACCAGTTCCACTTCCTTTCTTTCCGATATCAGAGATGGCTAGGGTATCCTTGGATGTTCCCTTATTTAACTATTGGCCTTTTATTTGGTATTGATTCTTCTTCTAGTTAGTGGCTCCCTTGGCCCCTCTCATGGGTCAAGTATTTCACTTGGTTTTTTCCCCTCAACGTTTTTTACTTCATTTTCATATTTTCTTCACCCCACCCCTCCTTGTATACTTCCATCACTCAAATTTCTCCCTTCTCAACCCTTTATTTCAAACCTCTATTGGATTTTAAATCTTTCCCTCTCTTAGCATTTTATCTCATCTCTGGTTGACTTCCAAAATTCCCCACCATCAAACTAGATTGAGGTGTGGTGCTACCTAATATTGAGAATTTGGTGGATTCTAGGTCCAACATAGCACAAAGGACCACTTCTTCTTTTGGTGTCCATTCACTACCAAAAATCTAGAAAATATTATCCCAAGAGATGTAAGAAATTACAAATGATCATGAGTGACTAATGAATTTTGAAGTGTTAGATGAGGTGGCACATTGGGTTCTAGATACAAGACATTTTCGAAGCCACTTCAACTAATACATGCACACTATTGACCCTTATTTTTAATTTAAGTATATATTTAAAATGTGTGTTAATTGACATGAATGAGGCTAACGAAGATATCCTCCTTCAAGTCCCCTTGCACTTTATGGTTTTTAGACTCAGTAAAATAAAATTCCATCTTGGTTTATTTAGGCTACTCTTGAGAAGGCAACAATAACCCCATTGTAGTTGAAGGCTTTGCCTCCTACTAGTCCTAAATGCTCTCTTGCTTAGATGGGTATTCCTTTCGTAGACTTATCTTTTCTAGTTCTTTTGGCTAAGAATAATCATGGCGACCAATCTTTGTTACTATTTTTCTTATATTTTGGTTCAAACTTATCACATCTTTTATATAGCTATCATGGAAATTGAAATTTTGTGTCTTGTTTTGTTTGGTTTCTCTACTGAAAAACTACTAGAAAACCCTATAATTTTAATTTAATGTTTTGTTTACAAAAATGAACAAAATAACATTACAAAAACATTCTATATATATACTATATGTATTATTAAGATTTTAATAAAATTAAAATAAGAATATTCTATAAATAATGATGTAATTTAAATGAATATGAATAATTATTAATAATATAGTTTTTTTTTAAACTTCAAATTTACTACTAAATAATTAATAATTTAAATTCTACTAAAATAATTAATAATTGAAATAAATTTTGAGTATGATTATTGCTTTCTATAAATAGAATTTAATAATAAAAAACGTATACTTCACCTAAAAATATAAGTTGGTTGATTTAATTGATATTCCAAATTTAAAGTTAAATAGTTTATTTAAATTTAAAATATAATGATATTATTTATAATCATAATGTAAATTTAGATAATTTAATAATTCACCGAAGGCGTTTTTATATTGACCATTAGGTTTATTAATCTAAGGGTTCATATTCTTAGGGTATAATATTATTTATATGATTTATAACGTTAATTGTTGGGTTTAATTATTATTACTATTATCCAATTTTAAGGTCATGGCCAAGGCAGACACCAAATTGGTGTACAGGACCTCCTTGTTTATGAGACAAGAGACTTACCTCTCCACAGTGCTTTGACTGCTAAGTCTATGAAGGCATATATACTCTACCCACATCTCGTTTTGAACTTATGACCTCTTAGGAGGAAACACGTGCTTTGGGTTTATAATCATTGTCAACCATGGTCCAGCGTTATATTGTGACAAAGATTTTCTCAATATGAAAATCAACAAACATCGCATTGTGACAATGATTATCTCAATATGAAAATCATCCATGGTCAACCATGTTCGAACGTTGCATTGTGACAAAGAGTGTCTCAATATGGAAATCAACCATGGTCAACCATGGTCAATCACCATGATCAATAATCATAGACACATTGCGACAAAGATTGTCTCTTGGTCCGATGTTGCATGGTCAACCATGTTTATTTTACGGTTTATAATATTTATCTTGAGGTTTCTATACCTTGCATTTATATTATTTATCACTTGGGTTTATAATATTAATCCCTTGAGTTTATTATTATTCCCTTGAGTTTATAATACCTTGGGGTTTTTCAATTAATTCATTGAGTTTATAATACCTTGAGGTTTTTCAATTAATTCGTTGGGATTATAGTTTCTTGGAGTTTTATAATTAATTCTTTGGATTTATAATATTTATCTTAGGGTTTATATAGCTTCACTTTATAATATGTATCTTATAATCTATACACCTCGAGTGTATAATATTAATCTCTTAGGCTAAATATTATTCCCTTGAATTAATAATAATATTAATATTAACCATATTAACCATAACAATATTAATAATAAAAATAGTAATAAATAATAACAATATTAATAATGCTAACATTAATAAATAATAATATGTAAATAGTTATTATTATTTATTAATTAATAATAAATTAATTAAAAATAATAAATTAATTATTATTAATACTTATTAATTAATAATATTATTTGATTTAATTATCAATAAAAATAATAATATTAATTAATAATAATAGTAATATTAATTTAGAATATTAATTATAATTATAAAGTTTTGGTTTATATTAAATACATTTACTAATGTAATTGTAATTGTGATTGTGCTAGTGTTATTTATAATCTGAACTTAAACGTAAATAATCTAGATTTAAATAATTTTAAAATAGATTATTTAAAAAAAAATAGTAATCAGGAGCTTCAATTGTCACCATTATTTAAATATTTAAAATTAATCTCCCATCTCTATTTACTATAGTAAAATGTTTTCGACTATAAACCTACAAACATAATAATATTCGGAACAGTGCCAGATAATGGATGCACGTCAATGTGCCGCCAGAGCCTTTTGCACGCCTATCCCATCACGTAGCATAATTTCCACAAGCAGCTTCAATCTCTGGTGGGTGGGGCGTCCAAATGTATTGAAATTATTATTCGTTGCATGAAACCACGATCAAAGTAGCTTAAGCTGACTGCAAAAACTGCGATGCCAGATGGAATAAGGGCAGCAGACTTGGTGCAGCACAAGCATAGATTTTTTGAAGGAAAACGTAGAATTTATTCGATCATACGTTGATAACGTTGATAGAAATTGCGGTTATGTCAATGTCAATGTTATATTAGTAGAGAGGAGGGACAGCCGTATTAGAGGGACAGCCCTGCTCCCCCCTACAAAGACTGCTTACCCCATATATATAGCATATGGGAAAGTTTAAAAATCTGCCATAAGCCATTTGGGGATTCATCAAAGAGATTAAGTTTATATGAGATTCATTATCTTGCTGGTTATTTTGATGGGGCTTTCCAACAATCAATATGCAATGTTGTGCTTGGCTAATGATATCATCCATTTGCCATTATAAAATATATTGGAATGGAGACACTGGAACAAATATGAAAGTAGAATGTCTAGCTCTATGGGGCATCTTATGGTTTCTCTGCCAATTATATATGGATAAGATTTGAGTTTATGGGGATTCTAAAATCCTTATTGAGCATATGAATCAGAAGACCACACTAAACCCTGGAATGCTATCACATTGGATTGAGAGAGTACATGCTTTAAAGAGAACTTTTTCTGCCATTTCTTTTTCTCATGTTTATAGGGAGAAGAACAACTAAGCTGATCCTTTTTCAAAGAAAAGACTGGAAGGAACTTTTAGAGAGATGCATTATGAGTTAATCAACTCAAATGGGACTGGAACAGCTGTGAAGGTCAATTTCATATGAGATCTTGGTTGACTGTTTTAGTTTATGTGATGCAGGGGCATTAGTCTCAAAAGTTACTTTGTACATAAGTAGACATAGGGGGTCCCATGTTCTTTAAATTTGTTGTAAATATTAAATAAATTTGGTAGGGAATTGTAATCATTCTCAAGTCATTTTGAGAACATGAGAAATTGGTTAAGATAGGAATACGAAGAGTCAGTTTAGGGTTAGTTTAGTTATTGAGTCTGATTTTAGGAATTGGGAATGCTAAGAGTTGCTGAACTGTTTGGAGACCTGAATCGATTCAGGTCATCCTTGTGGTATAAATTTAATCCTGAAGAGTTTAGATAAGGGGGAGAGAGTTAGAGGTAGAGAACTTCTTCAGCAACAGAGTAGGAGGATAATGGCCACTGAACTGAATATCTGGCCTGTCATGAGGTTGTAAGCGATTGCTTTTGAGATTGATCGCTTGTATATATATATATATATATATATATATATATATATATATATATGTTTATGGAAGAACTATCTTTGAATTAAGTGTGTCTTGATGGGATTAAACCCTGTTTGAATGTCTTCGAATTTCAATGGTTACCTTTGGATACGTATAAAAGAATTGTGTCTGAATTCTGTGAGAAGGGCATTGTTGCGTTAGTTGTTGTGTGAATAAATTCTGTATCTCGAAACCAATTGTATAAGAATGTGTAAATATGTACCCTACAATTTGAGATAGTATGTGCCTTGACTGAACTGAGTTCTACGTAATTAAACCGACCCGAAGTATAAGAACCATCACGAATAGACTCTGCGGAGATGTTAGAGTCTCAGACTTGAACTACAGTTAGAAGGTTTCAGAGAACAGTGTGTGTATAAACTGGTGGGTTGGCATCGAGGAACGGTGGATGATTACCGTGTAGCCAAACGAGATCACGCTGCAATCGAACCATTGATTAAATTGCACTGGGCGAAGTCGAATGGTGGTAATAGAATGGTGCTCGATGGAACTTTAAGTTAAAGGTGGAGGAACCTGAGCGCAATGGAATAGAGCGTTGATGGAGTTAAATGGAACCTGGAGCGTGGAAAGAGTGGAACAGTGACCGAGATGAACAGTGAAGGCGGTTTTTGGGTTTGATCGCACCACCTTTCAAGGGGTAAGCGGTATTTATGAAATCGGAGCGATTCCATAGAGCAGCCGACGCGTGGCATAGATGGGACCCAGGAAAACCGCTTGCACAGTGCGCCATCACGTGTTATTGTTCGTGCAAGTAACCCTTGCGATATCCATTCGATCAGATGTTGCGGCGTGATGGAATAAAAGTCCTCCGATCGGGTCAATGGTTAGTCGTTATCATTCGTGCACATAAGCCGCGCAATATTTGATTAGGGCCGTCGGATCATCTGAAGCGGAGCGACGTTCTCTCCGCCGTTGGATGGAGATGATCGTTAGCGCTGGGCCCCAGTTTAAATTATATTGCTCGTTGTTAAGGTTTGTGGGTTTAACAAAGGTATGACATTTATAGGTGGCGGCCAGTCTTTTATGGATGTCAGGTTATTTGTATTAGAGAATGGGCATATATATATGTATTGAGTGCGCATGTAAAGAGATGGTATTATTACGATTTGAACATAGGATAGAGATGGCACCTTGGCCAACGGCATCATATGAAATATGTGATGCAGTGAACATGATTTAATATATGCGTTTGCCAAGGGATAACATAAGGGCTTAGAATTAATATCTCAAATCTCAGAGATTTGAGATATTAACATCCTCAGATGTAAGTGTTGAATTTTAGAGCCTAGAATAAAGGAAGGTTGTGAGATTGCTAGATTGGGGAGATGATTGGGCACGAAATTTTGAATGCAATTGTACACACAGCTTTGTTAAAAAGTTGAGCAAAACAGGACTGTGGTTGTGTCTGTTATCAAGTGGTATCAGAGCTTCAGGAGTAGCTCTTTTTGAAAAGTCCAAGTTTGGTGAATGCAAGGAAACCAGGCTTGTGGAAACTGATGAGATTGCAACCTATAGAAGGTGATTGCAGAATTGCAGAGTCCAATTGGAGGACAAGAGTTTTGAAGACTACAGATTTGAAAAAGGAAGATCAGGCAGCAAAGTACACAGAATCATAGTGAACAGGATTTGCGGGATGAGTGGAGGATAGGATCATGATCTTGCAGGTAATTAACTTTAATCTGATTTGAAATTGTAATTGCAGAATGTGGTTTCTTAAAGTGTAGACAGAGTTCGATAGTGAAGGTAGTGAGCCTGTTATTCAGCTAGAGGTTGGATAAAGAGGACAATTGCAGTGTTCTCAAGAGAAATGAGCAGTGTTTAACTCTAGTTGAAGGATTGTTTGCAGAATTTAGAGTGCAGACAATTGAAGACATCTCAGCAGAAGTAGATCACAGCTTTGAGAGTAGTGATAGAAGAGTCCAACAAGGGACTCTGAGAGAAGAAGAAAGTGTGGAAAAACCTGGAAGATTCCCAACAGAGGTTGGATGACAGAAGAAAAGAGGTGTTCTTGAGAAAGTTGCAGAGTGAAGCCTAGTGAGAAAAAGAGAGTGCTCTGAAGGTTCCTGAAGAGAAAGGGACCAGTAGTTTCCAAAAGCCGGATCCAGAGGTAAGGATTGGTGAGGTGAGTTGCAACAAGAGAGCTTGCTATTGCAGAGGCTTAGTGTAGCTTGTGAGTGAAGAACTCCTAGAGAAGAAAATGGCTACTGAGAGCCATAGCAGAGACTGCAGAGATTGCAGAGGTTCTGAGAGAGGCCACAACAGAAGAATGACGAAAGATTCCAAAGCAGTTGGCATGAGGAAGAGACTCACAGATGAAGAGTATTGGAAGGAATTTGCTGAGATCAGGGAAGAGTTCAAAAGATTGAAACTGAGGATAGAAGAAACCCAGAGAGTTGGTTGGCTCATGAGGAAGAATGTGAAATGGCAACCATTACATATGATGTTGAGGCAAAAGAAGATTGCCTTGTTGAGAGAAGAACTCAAAGCAGCTGAGTTGAAAGAAGAAATTTCTTCTTGTGAAGCAGAACAGAACCCAGGTGAAGAGTGGAGACCTGCAGGAGATCTTGTGAGACATAGTGAAGACTTGAGGCAACAAGAATCTTGTCTTGCTGAGGGGGAAATCATTGAGGAATTCCTGAGTTATTAGACAAGTCCAGATGATGTGAGGGCTTGTGTTCTTGAGTCGGACAAATGTGAAGCAATGACAGACTCCACAGAGGAAGAAGAACCTAGAGTTCTTGAAGTAAAGAGGGAAATTGAAGATTCCATGTGCAGAACTGTTCAAGAAGAAGTGCTTGAGGGAGTAGCCAAGACTAAAAAGTCTTATGATTTGAACACTAAAAATTTGTGTGTGTTTGCAGGTACACCACTGGAATATGAACAAGCTTCAGAGTTCGTTGGTGAGAAGAAGACATTGAATCTGAAATCTATTCAGATCAATGCTGAGATAGTGAGATCTCAGGGAGAGGTGAAGACAGAAGGGTCAAATGAAGATATCCAGCAGAATTTTGAAGCTGAGAGAGAATGGCCAACAAAGGATTGGTCAAGAACAAGCAGAGGCATAAAAGGTTTTGTAAGGTTCCCGAAATCTACTCTTATGGAAGTTGTTGATTTGTATAGGAGGTTGGACTTCCAGAGAAGAGAATTGGAGGAGCATAGGACCTATGCACAAGATGGTTTGCTGAGGGAAAAAGGCAGGAAGATCTTCATGGATGGAGTTCGTGGAACAAATGATGGAAGAAAAGTGAGACTGGCTGACAGTCTCATGAAGGATGCAGATCAGCATGCTGAGATGCTGACAGAGAGGTTGGAAGGACAATCTACACAACATAATGATGTGTTGTCAAAGGAAAAGGAGACATTGAAGCACTGGAACTTTACTGCTGATGATTCATGTGTTAATAATACAGAGAAAGAGGAAGAACAATAGTTGAAATTTGTCAGAGAGGTGAATAAGAAGGAAATTGTGTTGGCTAGAAATATAGTGAGGGATCATCATTTGGACATGGTGATTGGAGCAGTAGAGAGGACTCTAACAGCTGAAGAGAAAGATGATGAAGAGTTTCTGAGCCTTGAACCAGACTTAGAATTTCCGAGAGAAGAATTGGTGACTAGGTCATCAATTGAGACCATTGGGTCTCATGGTTTTAACACTGACAGTTTGTTTATGTGTACAAGTGTTGCAGAAGACAATTCATCCTTTGAAATTGTCTTGAGAGAAGAAAAAATGTTGCTGAAGGAGGATGAGACAACCATGTCTCATATGCAGGGAATTATCACTGCCATTGACAGAGAAGAATTGGCTAGACTGATGGGCCAAGAGCAGACTGGAGAGAAGATTTTAAAAGCTTTTGAAGTGAGGAGGAATCATCATTCCATGCTGACAGAATATGAGAAAGAAAAGCTCCGAGAACTTGATTGGATTTCCAGAATCCATCAAGAGGATGACAGGCAGTTGTTGAAGATTTCCCAAGAGGAAGGAAGAGATGTTGGAGCTAACTTCCAGCATGTTGAAGATGTAAAAAAAACACAGGAGAATTGGCTGAGTTGTTTGCTGGGAGCATTTGAAGAAGAGAAAGGGATTGCAGACCCTGGAGCAAGGATGCCTGAAGCTGTGAAGAAGAGAGGAGTAGATACTAGCTTGCAGAATCAAATTCTGTTTACTAGTATACTGGAGGAGTATGTCACTGCTGGTAGGAATTTAAATAGTGGATTGTTTTCTGAGAATGAATTTGCAGATGATGAACAAAAGAAAAGTGTTGCAGAGGGACAGGAAGGGGAGGCAGCAACACCCATGGTGGTAGCAGATGCAACATGGGGGATGATGCCTGCAGGAGTAGTAAACATGTTAATAGCATGTGAGACTGCAAGAGCAGCAATATTGGCAGTGACAGAGATTGAAAGCAATAGCAGAGGGCAAGATAATTTCCAGCTAGAGGATAAGCTGGACATGGAGATTGAATACATCAGAAGACCGATGGTAAGGGTGTCTCTGAAGCAGCAGACAACAACAAGGAAACAAAAGGATCTTTGTACAGGGAGGACAAAAGTAGATAGTGAAAATATAGCTAGAGGTGACTTACAGAACAAAGTCAGGAAGCCTGGAGAAGATCAGTTGAAGGATGATGCAGCTGATGGACAACCAAAAAACCAAGTATGGGATCCGAGAGGCAGAGATCAAAGACACATGATCAAGAGATCATGAACAATTTGAAGCTTAGGAGTCTGATGCAGGGGCATTAGTCTCAAAAGTTACTTTGTACATAAGTAGACATAGGGGGTCCCATGTTCTTTAAATTTATTGTAAATATTAAATAAATTTGGTAGGGAATTGTAATCATTCTCAAGTCATTTTAAGAACATGAGAAATTGGTTAAGATAGGAATACAAAGAGTCAGTTTAGGATTAGTTTAGTTATTGAGTCTGATTTTAGGAATTGGGAATGCTAAGAGTTGTTGAACTGTTTGGAGACCTGAATCGATTCAGGTCATCCTTGTGGTATAAATGTAATCCTGAAGAGTTTAGATAAGGGAGAGAGAGTTAGAGGTAGAGAACTCCTTTAGCAACAGAGTAGGAGGATAATGGCCACTGAACTGAATATCTGGCCTGTCATGAGATTGTAAACGATTGCTTTTGAGATTGATCGCCTGTATATATATATATATATATATATATATATATATATATATATATATATATATCTGTTTATGGAAGAACTATCTTTGAATTAAGTGTGTCTGGATGGGATTAAACCCTGTTTGAATGTCTTCGAAATTCAATGGTTACCTTTGGATACGTATAAAAGAATTGTGTCTGAATTCTGTGAGAAGGGCATTGTTGCGTTAGTTGCTGTGTGAATAACTTCCGTATCTCGGAACCAATTGTATAAGAATGTGTAAATATGTACCCTGCAATTTGAGATAGTATGTGCCTTGACTGAACTGATTTCTGCGTAATTAAATCGACCCGAAGTATAAGAACCATCACGAATAGACTCTGCGGAGATGTTAGAGTCTCGGACTTGAACTACAGTTGGAAGGTTTCAGAGAACCGTGTGTGTATAAATTGGTGGGTTGGCGTCGAGGAACGGTGGATGATTGCCCTGTAGCCAAACGAGATCACGCTGCAATCGAACCATTGATCGAATTGGACTGGGCGAAGTCGGATGGTGGTAATAGAACGGTGCTTGATGGAACCTTAATTGAAAGGTGGAGGAACCTGAGCGCAACGGAATAGAGCGTGGAAAGAGTGGAACCGTGATCGAGATGAACAGTGAAGGCGGTTTTCGGGTTTGATCGCACCATCTTCGAATGGGTAAGCGGTATTTATGAAATCAGAGCGATTCCATAGAGAAGCCGACGCGTGGCATAGACGAGACCCAAGAAAATCGCTTCCACAGCGTGCCATCGCGCGTTATTGTTCGTGCAAGTAACCCGTGCGATATCCGTTCGATCAGATGTTGCGGCGCGATGGAATAAGAGCCCTCTGATCGGGTCGATGGTTAGTCACTATCGTTTGTGCACATAATCCGCGCGAGATTTGATTAGGGCCGTCGGATCATCTGAAGCCGAGCGAGGTGCTCTCCGCCGTTGGATGGAGACGATCGTTAGCGTTGGGCCCCAGTTTAAATTATATTGCTCGTTGTTAAGGTCTGTGGGTTTAACAAAGGTATGACATTTATAGGTGGCGGCCAGTCTTTTATGGATGTCGGGTTATTTGTATTAGAGAATGGGCATATATATATGTATTGAGTGCACATGTAAAGAGATGGTATTATTACGATTTGAACATAGGATAGAGATGGCACCTCGGCCAGCGGCATCATATGAAATATGTGATGCAGTGAACATGATTTAATATATGCGTCTGTCGAGGGATAACATAAGGGCTTAGAATTAATATCTCAAATCTCAGAGATTTGAGATATTAACATTCTCAGATGTAAGTGTTGAATTTGCCAGCCTAGAATAAAGGAAGGTTGTGAGATTGCCGGATTGGGGAGATGATTGGGCATGAAATTTTGAATGCAATTGTACACACAGCTTTGTTAAAAAGTTGAGCGAAATGGGACTGTGGTTGTGTCCGTTATCATTATGCAATGGACCAGATGATACAAAAGATCCACTAAGATGAAGGAAACAACAAAAATGATGCTTTTTGAACTTTTTGTTTTTGTTTTTTTGGATATTAAATGGACTCCTAAATCTGAAAAAGATTATCAGCTGATAAATGCCATAAAAAGATAGACTGAATTAATGTAAATTGTTTGTGAAAAGAAAGTAAAGTGAAAGAAAGCCCACATGATTTCCGCAAACTAAATGTAATGTTTTTATATTGAAAAAAAAAAGGTTTTTGTCATAGTACTAAATATAAACCAAAAACCAAAGTATTTTTCACGCTGAAAAAAAATGTCAATGTCATGTTATATTAGTAGAGGGGAGGGACCGCAGAATAATCCTAATCTCATCTATAGTCCAACAAACGTTTCCACCGATGGACCAACTTCGATTCCTCGAACTGTGCATTACTTTTGTAACCATCCACACTGACACGTGTTTAGGACTTTGGCTCCACTCACAGCAAAAATGGACAGATTCAAAAAATTATGAACATAGGACCTTGACCAGAGAATAAGCCAAAACTCAATCTACAATCTATCGTCAGCCAAATATTTCCACAGATGGGTCCAACTAGGGTTTCTCACACTTTGCATCACAACTATCCATCAACACACGTGCTGACGTTGAGAAGCCATCGAGAGACACTCACCTCTAAATTCGTAGCACTCATCCATAATTGAGGGCTGGCATTTATTCAGCCACTTAAACACTCAATTGAATTCATATAAATGGATAATCAATAACGGCGTGCATAGCTGTCAAGTGAGCGAAATTTGAAAGCTCGTGTCGCGACATCCTTCAGAGAGAAGTCTCGTCCTCTTCTATGTGGAGATTCTAATGTAATTATCAATGGAATTTCTAATCAAACGAAAAAATTTGCACCCTCCATTTTATTAGCAAATGTCGTTATCCCATGGTTTTGATTATTTGATAAGCTATGTCATTGATTATGATGATGATATTGCATATGCATTTGTATCTTGGGAAAACCAAGTTGTTGCAGGTTTAGAGAGTGGTAGACAAGGGCGGAATGCACCCAAGGGAGCGTGCGTTGTTGAGTCAGTGAGGATGCTTATCACACTTTAGAACGCTCGGGAAATATGAAACTCTTGTCAAAATAATCTCCAAGGATAACTTGGGAAAAAGGGGACAACTATTTTTTTTCACTTTCACTTTTATTTTATTTGGACGCCTATAAATTCAAGGCCAAATTCTCATACAAGGGGAAATGTCTCATTAAGATGGATTATAAAAGAAATTCAAGACCAAATTCTCCTTTCTATGGAAAACGAAAGTTCAAGAATTTTTTTGTTTTTGAAAAATGTCTCAATAAGATGGATTATAAAAGAAGTGTGTTTCTTATTCTTGGAGTTGTCTAGCTCACGAAGAAAAGCTATGTAAGGTAAGATTGATGCATTTATGTTATGCTTAACTTTGTTTCTAATAATTAAGAGAACTTTGTTTCTAATAATTAAGTTTAAGTTTGTATAGATGAAGGGACAATAATTGATTGTATTTATGTTAGAGGTGGTACTATTATTAGGGTTTTTATTTCTTTATATTTTTGTTTGGGCCAAAAGTGGACAATAATGCTAGGTGTTTATAATCACCAAGTAAAGAAAGATGTCATTGTTGCATGTGTGGTTGATAGCATTGTTGAAGGTAGTAATAACCTCTTTGCTTAAAGGGAAGCACCACTACTATGTGGTTGTAATTACCAACTAATAGTAGTGGTAAGAACTCAACACACCATAATCTTATGAGATTTGGAGGTGTTGAAAGTCGATATGCCTCTCCAACACACATACATTGAAATAATGATAGAGTTAGTGATTGGATCATGAATAGTTGGGTGGAACGTTTTAAGAATAATATGATTTTGGTAGTACCTACAATCTTTGAGCTTCACCCTTGGTTGTGGGCAACAATTATGAGGGTGATTGTATTGTTTTGGTGGAAAATTAAGCATTAATTTGATTATCCCTTTATTATTGAAGAATTGTTCAAAATATTTTGTTGGAGATTGATGCTACAAGAAATTCCTAATTTATTTTTTCCATAATCAAATTAGTAGAAATTTGAAATTCCATATCAACAGACAACTTGAATGGTTTAACTGAGGTGATATAGTTGCTATCACTTAGTTAGCTTAGTTAATTCGATTTGGGGGCATGAACATGAGTTGTGTATAGTGATGCATAAATTTTAGGATCCTACGTTAAGTTAATTTCAGTTGTAACAATTTAATTCAGTTAAATTGAGTTATGGCAAGTTAAACTAGTTCAAATTGTTGGCGAAACTAGTAGAAGGTCTAGCATGGGTTAACTGAGGTGATATAGTTGTTATCACTTAGTTAATTCGATTTGGGGGCATGAACATGAGTTGTGTATAGCGATGCCTAAATTTTAGGATCCTACGTTAAGTTAATTTCATTTGTAACAATTTAATTAAGTTAAATTGAGTTATGGCAAGTTAAACTAGTTCAAATTGTTGGCGAAACTAGTAGAAGGTCTAGCATGGGTTAACTGAAGTGATATAGTTGTTATCACTTAGTTAGCTTAGTTAATTCGATTTGGGGGCATGAACATGAGTTGTGTATAGCGATGCCTAAATTTTAGGATCCTACGTTAAGTCAATTTCAATTGTAACACTTTAATTCAGTTAAATTGAGTTATGGCAAGTTAAACTAGTTCAAATTGTTGGTGAAACTAGTAGAAGGTCTAGTAGTGGGGTGTAACCTCAATTTTTAACTAGTAAACTAATAAATCAGCCTAAATTAACTCAGGCATGCATATAATTGGAGTTACCCATTTGAGATTGGAGTTCAAGGAAGTGTACTATCAATTGTAAACTATTACAAGTTGTACATGTGGTGCATGGAGTTAGAAAATGGCCTAAAGTAATGGTGGAATTCATATTGAGGAATTTCCTAAATAATATGGGATAATTCCTCAAGGAAAAATGAAAGGAAATAAGAGTTTATAGGGCTTGAAAATCAGCTAAGTGTGGCTAGATTCAGTCAGTCAGGAAGAGGATAGAAGATACAGGTGCAGGTTGTGCTCAGGCTTGAGCAAGCATATTTTATTTATCCAGAGTATTTGATCAATGCATTACATATAGGAAGGTGTTTTAAGCATTTTCTTTCCCCTAGATGAATCTATCTGTATGTGTTTTGAATCGTGATCCATATTTTTGATGTGTTCTCGATCATGAATTTTCTTCTGTAAATGAGTAGAGTATAATTTATTCTTATGTTTTAGTAAATTACATAAGCAGTTTTGAATCTACATTAAAATCTATAAATGGTATCAGAGCTAGATTCATAATAGAGAAGAGATTTCGAAGTTGTATTTGAAGGAAATTGAAATTTGAATATTAGTGTTACAGGTTTTCTCCCGGACTAAGAAGATGACTTTCAATGGATTCAGGCTCAAGTATGTTTTGAAAGGAACAACAAACTTTGCGGCATGGAATATCTGCATGGTGGAAGTACTGGATGGCATTGGGCTGCTAGAATACATCAAGAAAAATGTAGGAAAACTCGAAGCATCTGATGCCCATGGTCTCGCTCAGTGGAAGAAGGATGTGGCCAAAGTGAAGAGAATCATATCAAGGGGAGTATGGGATCATATTGTATCAAATATCCATGGGAAAGAGACTTCGTTCACTTTGTGAAAAGCATTGAAAGTGTTGTCTGAAAAAAATTTATAGTGACCAAAGGAAGCTGGAACTCAAGGAAAAGCTTCGAAGTATTAAGATGAAAAATAATTACAAAATTATGGAATACTTGAGAAAGTGTACACATTTTTGTGATGAACTTGGTGGGGTCGGCGTTAATGTCCATGAAGGACATTTGTTAACTCTAGCCCTCTTGGACCTTACCAAGAGTTGGCATAGTTATCAATATTTCATAAATGGTAGAGAGAAACTGCCAAGTTGGGAATGATTATCGTCTGATCTAGTACAAGAAGAAATAAGGCAGATTAATAGAGATGTGCCTTCATCCAAGGGTGAGGATGAGGAGATATGTGCCTTGGTTGGAATGGAAAACAAAGGGAAAGGGAATAAATTCCAATGCAAAGAATAACTTATTCAAGGGGGAAAGAAGAAAGGCTTGTGAAAAATCAAGTGATTTCATGGTCATGAACTGATACACTATGCCACAAACTGTCCACACAGCAAGGCAGGAAAGAGTCCCTCATGAGGAGCATAAGGTGAAGCTTTGGCTTCACAATTTGATTTTGACTTCACCCTCATTGCATGCATGGAAATAACATTAATGGGTAGTGTGTGGTGCCTCATTCCATATGACACAAAACCAAGATTGTTTCAGTGACTTGGAGGAGAAGGACCTCCATATGCACATCGATATCGGAGATAATGGGAGATACAATGGGACCAATATTGGTACAATTAATTTTTAGAGGGAGTATAGCTCCCCTCTCAGGCTCAAGGATGTGATGTTTGTTCCTGGTCTAAAGAAGAATTTGGTTTTCTTCGCAATTTTGGAAGATCGTGGCTACAATGTGATATTCAACAAAGGAAAGTCATTATTGCGACACATATTCACGGTACAAGTGAAGAAGGTTGGGGTTTGGGTGAAGAACTTCTAGAATATGGATGTGGAAGATTGTGATACTTTGAGCACAAAGGCGTAGAATGTGTAGATTTGAGATGTCGGTGAATGATGGCATAGAAGACTTGGCCATTTACATCTTGGAGCTTTGAAGATCATGCAGTTTATCACCACAGGGCTCCCCAATGGAGCACTAGAGAAACAAAATACATGATAAGGGTGTACCTTTGGGAAGTAAACAAAATCCACCTTCAATGAATGGGATAGAAGGGCATATGAAATCCCTTAAAGAATACACTTTGGCATTTGTGGACCTTTCTCAACAACCCAAACTATCAAGCACAAGTACTATGTTATATTTGTAGATGATTTCTCATGGAAGTGCTAAATTTTCTTCATGTTAAATAAAGACTAGAGATTCTCCAAGTTTTTTGAATTTAAAGGACTTATTGAGAAAGAAATTGTCAGGAAAGTGAAAGCTCTGAAAAGCAGTAATGGTGGTGAATATGTGTCAAATGATTTTAAATATTTATGTGAAAAGGAAGGAATTTGACGAGAATTGAGAGCACCCTACAACCCATAGCAGAATGGGTTGGATGAGAGGTAGAAAAAAACTATTGGGGGAGTATCAAGGGTTATGTTGCATGACCAAGGCCTGCTAGTGCACTTGCGAGATAAAACATGCAACACAATCGTCTATTTCCAGAACATGATTCCACATCAGATCCTTGGGATGAGTACACGAAAAGAAGCTTTTTTCAGGGAAGAAATTAGATGTATCACACTTCAGGATATTTGTATCATCAATTTACTATCATGTTTCCAAGAAATCAATGAATTAGCTAGAGCCGAAAATAGAGTTGGGAATATTTGTGGGGTACACATAAACACCTCACAATTATCATGTGTGTTATCCATCTCTCAGGATGACAGTTGTTCATAGAGATGTGAAGTTTGATGAGAAGAAAATGAGGTGTTACCTTGAGAGGGATATTTAGTTTCATTTAGATCAAGATATTTTGGCTCCAAAGGAAGAACCTTAAGATGTTGTGTAGCAACTACAAGAAGAGGAGAAGAGAGTGGAGACACCCATTAAAGTAGAGACATCCAAAGAAGGAAGGAATCGAACCAAAGAATCTGAAAGTTGCATGATGCTAGAGATAATGTGGGTTCACCCACATCACAACATGGGCAGAGGAGGTCACTAGATTGGTACAATGGCTACATGGATGTCATGAGTGAGCTAGTAGAGATAGAAGCATCCTCATTTCAGGAATCAGTTCAACAACTAGTATGGTTTGATGCCATGGTATAGGAATATGATTCCATTATCATAAATAATATTTGGGAAGTAGTCCCAAGATAGGAGGAAAAATTAGTGGTGGTTTCAAGATGGATATAGAAGGTGAAGCAAGAAGTAGACGAAAGAATCGAGAAACACAAGGCTATATTTGTGTCCAAGGGGTTTTTTGAGGTGGAGGGAATTGAATATGAGGATAAATTTTCTCTAGTATAAAGGTACTCTTCTATTAGATCAATTCTAGCACTTGTAGTGCAAAATGGATGAAATATCCATCATATGGATGTGAAGACACCTTTCCTCAATGGAGTGATTAAGGAAGAGGTGTACATTGAATAATCAGAATAACTTGTGAGCTTTGACAGAGAGTGCTATGTGTGAAAAATCAAGTGAGCATTGTATGGATTGAAAGAAGCATCTCGTGGTTGGTACATCAGGATCAACAACTATCTCACTAGGTTTGGCTTCACGAAAAGTGAAGAAAATACAAACCTTTACCATATTTTTGTTGAAGGTAAATTGTTTATTATAGTATTATATGTCATTGATTTGATTTTAACTGGTGATGCGAAGTTGATCAGTTCTTGAAAAGAGGTTCTTACAAGAGAATTTAAGATGAAGGACATGGGACTCATGCATTATTTCCTCATTTTGGAAGTATGGAAAAGAGATAGAGAATTTTTTTTCTCTCAAGGCAAGTATGCCAATCAGATACTAAAGAAGTTACGCATGGAGAGTAGCAAACCCATGGACACTCCTCTAGCATAAATTTGGAGGAAGGAGGATGCCACTTCAGGTGTGGAATTGGAGGACACTATTTATAGGTAGCTTATGGGTTCACTTATGTATTTGGTGAACACACGACTAAACATGTGTTATGTAATTAATAATATTAGTCAAGCAATGGTTAATCAAACCAAACTATATTGTAAGGCAACAAAACATGTGTTGAGATACGTCATAGGAACTAATCAATTTGTACTTTGGTACAAACAAACATAGGTAGTGGAAATGCAAGGATTCACAGATGCATATCGAGCAACGATTCCATCAGACAGAAAGACCACATCAGGAGGAATTTTCAGTGTTGGGTTAGTAGCAGTTTCTTGATATATTAGGAAGAAAATATTTGTGTAACTCAGCTCAACAGAAGCAGAGTACATCGATGTTAGTAAAGCAAAAGTTTATGTAATCTTGATGAGGAAGATTCTTGCTGAGTTATTTGGTCAGATGATGGATATTACTGTGATTTATTTTGACAATTAGAGTTGTATCAAACTCTCTAAGAATCTAGTATTTCATGATTGATCCAAGAATATTAACATCTGGTATCACCATCTACAAGATTTTGTGCAGAGACATAGATTCATTTTGTTGGAATATATTCCTACAGAGGAATGAGATACCAATATTTTGACAAAGGCTTTCTTAAGAGGAAAATTTGAGTTCCATAGAGGCAGGATTGGGGTATATGATAATCCATTTCCTACTGAGAGGGAGTGATGAAAATGCAACAAGAAATTCCTAATTTACTTTTTCCTTGATTAAATTAAGAAAAATTCGAAATTCCACATCAAGAGAAAATTTGTGTGAGTTAACTAAGGTGATATATTTGTTATAACTAATTTTCTTAGTTAATTTGAGTTGGATGAATGAACTCGAGTTGCATACAATGATTTCTAAATTTTAGGAGCCTAGGTTTAGTTAATTTCAGTTGTAACAATTTAATTCAGTTAAATTGAGTTATAGTCAGTTAAATTAGTTCTAATTGTTGGAGGAACTAGTGCATGCATAGAATTTGAGTTACCCAGTTGAGATTGGAGCTCAAGGGAAGTGTACTATCAATTGTAAACTATTCCAATTTCTCTAGGTGGTGCATGCAGTCAGAGATTTTCCCAAAGGAATTCTACAATCTAGTTGAGGAATTTCCAAAATTATAGTAGCTAAATCCTCAAGGAACAATGTATGGAAATATGAGATTAGAGCGGTTGAAAATAGGCTAACTGTTGGCTAAAGTCAGCCAGTCAATCAAAGGATAGAAGATATAGTTCCAGGTTGTGCACAAGCTTGAGCAAGCATATTGTATTTATCTAGATTCTTTGATTAATGCAATACAAATAGGAAGGGGTTCTGAGAAATTTCTTTCCCCTAGATAAATCTTTTTGTATGTGTGTTGAATCACGATGCATGACATTTATGTGTTCTTGATCATGAATTTTCTTTTGAAAATGAATAGAGTAGATTTGAGTCTTATGCTTTAGTAAATTACATGAGTAGTTTTGAATCTACATTAAAATTTCTATAGAGACTGCTGGTAATAGCTATAGTGTATACCTGCAAGTTATTTGTTTGATATATATTTTTTGTTTTAATGTTTAATTTGTATAATACTAATTTTATAGATGGATGATTTATTTTATTATTCCTTTAGGGCCACTAGTAAGCTCGTAGTTACAGTAGTAACTAGCTTAGATGTAGTATGTTGGATATTTTAGTTATATTTTTTTTTATTTAATGGTTTTAAGAGACAAAAATAATTGTGTTGTGAAGGTGTTAAGCAGGTAAATCCTATCTGCGGATAGAGAAAATCCCTCTAGCCCTAGCGTGGGTCTAGAAACAAAGAGACATGTTAAAGTGTTGATTGCTAATTATTGAATGAAAGAGGACATGGTAGATCGACCTACTTAGAGTCCAATGCTATCATCGTTGTTGTAGTGGTGGTGGCCTCTCGCTCCTACCTTGGCAAGTCACAATCCTTTCGCAGTCATGCTCGAATACCTGCACATAGAATCAAAAAACAAGAACATCATACGACATAATAACATTTCATTCATAACTATTAGCCAGTAAAAGAGGGCTAAACAAATTGCATTAAACAAACGTCGTAACACAAAAGTGGAACCAAATAGTAGTCACGTATATGTATTAATGAAAGGAAGAGATACAACCAAAGCTTTAACGCCGAGATCTCCTCCAGCGGGGTTTAGCTGGAGCGCATCTCAGACGTTCGTCAGGGAATTCGGATGACATAAAGGCATGGACTCACGCTCTATTAGAAGGCATGGACTCAAGCTCTCTCAACGTAATTCATTCTTACCCTATCTCTCTAGTATTTCTCCAAGTTCAACTCTTCAGCTCTTCAGCTAGTCAACCATTCGATAATTCATCTAGTTTGTGCAAAGAGAGATGGCTTCTTTTTATAGACTAAAAGGAGGAGGTTAGGATCCCTACAAAGGTAGGAGGGAGGCCTATCCTTTAGGGAGTTCCCATAAGAGGTGGAAAACATAAACTAAATGAGGGAGTCTGTGGTTTATCAGTTCAACCACTCCCAATAACTCATCCTCGAGGTGGTTGGAGTGGAATCTTCGCCTCTATTTTTAAAAAACATTCCATAAACAGCTTGGCGCGGGGGGAAAAATGGGATAGAGCACCAGGTGGTGTGGGGCCAAGTGTTAATCTTTCTCTTTGATGTGAGGGCATAACTGACTACCCGCACCAAGGCAAAAACAAGGGTTTTTGAGTCTCTGCTCAGGGAATTGTCAAAAGAAGGAATATTACTCTCATGTAAAGGGATATAATGATAGTCTTTGCAAGGCATGACACTACTTATTGATCATGGAAATGACCCTCCAATGGGCGAGATGGGGATTGCAGGGACAGTGACAAAATTTTGTGTAACATATGCCCCCTAAAGCATGAGATCCGAGGGAGAGGGAGGGGCGAAATGCTTTATGAGAACGCATTCGAACCAAACACCACTATCGGAAAACCTGCAATTACGAATACAAATAATATACATGAACATGTGGTATGGGTACAACCATCCATAATAGAGTGTATAAAATATGAGATCCGAGGTATGGATGCAGCCATCCAGTAGTAAGTATCAACAAATATACTTAGGTATGGTCACAACCATCCAATCAAAAGAGTCATCAAATAAGTCGTGATAATCCACAAAAATCCGCAACCTAGATTTTATCAAAAAAAATCTGGGGTCTTACACTCCATCTTGACCCAAACAAGTACAAATTCAAGCATGCGAATATATGAGCTGAAGTCAAACATGAAAGAAAATCACCTAATTACTAGCCAATGATGAAAGTTGTTAACGGGCACGAGAGAAACCACCAATAATGACAATGGCTCTCAAGGTACAACTGGTACAAACCACGGAATGTGAAAAATGATCTAGCGTCAAACATCTGTAGAATCACTCGATCAAAGGCCAATGGTGTGAACCTTGCGTTGAATGCGAAGAACCTTCCAATGAGGCATGCAGGCTCCAAGGTACTAGAAGGGAGTCTCTCAATCAAATTCCTAGATAATGAGCTAAAGTCAACAAGAAGTGACCTGATCGAAGGTGGACCATAATGTTTCCCACGTCATTGATATGAGACAAAGGAATATGATGATGAAACAGGACCAATAAAGAATCAAAGGGAGGTTGAAAACTGCAAAGGCAAACTTCTCTTGAACATATCAGCAGCATGAGACTGGGTTTGGCAGTATTTGACATCAAAGGATATGAGGTCAAGATGATGTGGAAAAGAGCAGATGAGAGATCAAAAGAGATTACCCAAACCCATGGAGGAAAAAATGATGAAATGAGATGTCCCCAACCCGACACGAATGCAGACAAGCGCCATGTTCAAGAGCAACATACTGCCAACATAACTAAAACTTGGTTCCATTTCCCCCCACCATTTCTGGCGAGTGTTATCACTCAGATTTTCCTTGAAGTTGTTGGAAGAGGAAAGAGGTCTGAGGTAACCAGAAACCAACCTTCAGGTACAAAATCTAGCCAATCTGTACCCAGAGAGGGCTCTCTCTATAAAATTTAGCTTTGTTTTTGGAAGATATTAGGCTAGTTATAAAGTCCAGGGGTTTTGATTTTGTTTGGGTTGATGGAATTCTTTAGCTGAGATTAAGATCAAATAGTTTCATTCCATTGGGCTAATGGAGTCAAAGGATTGGCTACATTGGCTTAAGTTTTTTTAACAAAAGATGGTTTATCAGGGCAAGATAATCAAACTAGAAACAATTATAGATCTAAAGTGAATGGGAATGGAATTCAAATGGATGAAAGGCAATAAAAAATCTTTCAACACATTCAAGAGAAGAGAAATATATTTATTATCAATAAAGAGCAGTTAAGTATTCTTTACTAAATAACCAAAGATGCATGAACTAGACAAACAAGAGAAATTAAGAATTTGTTGTTTAAACTAGTTTAGAACAAAACATTTAGAATAATAATGACTACAATCAGATTACACCTAAGTACTTTCTGATTTAATCCTTTTCGTTAAATATTAAGATAATGAAACACAGATGATATTGTAAAGAAATATAAAACTTCAAAACATGGGATAGAGATGACTTATTGATCCTTCATTCGACACATGAATCCTCAGAAAAGTCTTCTGCCTCAATTCCTCGTCCAGTTTTGCCACGAAAAATTTCTCCAAAGCTCTTTATTCCAAAATATTCAATGTTACATCAAAGTATAAGAATACACCCTCAATAATCCGATTGAGGGCTTATTTATGCAAAAAATTATCAGAAATATCTCATAACAAAAAGAGATGTAATCTAGGATGACTCATAAATAAGTTACAATAAAAATAGAGACAGATGGTCTCGTAGATAAGACAAAAAGCAACTGATGTTGTGCTGTTTCCTCCTTTTCAGAATGTGCTAGAGGCGGGACCTATATTTTGGCTTATTGTTGTCCTCTTCAGTAATTTTGTTCTAACTGCCTTGCTTCACTGATACTCTTTGTTCTTACTGATACACTTTTAACTGAACCGATACTCTTTGACCTTTGTTTATCCCTTCATCCTTTATACTGTAGTAAATAGGCAAAATTTCATATAAGAATAAATTTTACAAAAGTTCCAACAGATCTTCCCACCATTTATCTTCTGCTATTATGGTCCTTTGAAGCTTCCTCAATGTTTCATCAGCCTCAGTATATCTGAAGAAATTAGGCTGATTTGGAAACAAATGTTTTACTTCATGTTCAAGATAAAACAAATTCTCTAATCTGTCATGAAGATTCCTTCCTGTGGGTAATGTTGCTTCTGATGAAATGGTTGAGGAACTGGCTTGATTGTGAGCATGTATGTCCAATTTCTTAACATAATTTTCCAGGTCCATTATTTTATCTTTTGAAACCATAGGGCTGGGCAACCCTTTATTCAATAAAACATCAAACCTTTCTCTGAAAGCAATGATTTCACTTTGCATGTCAAAGCATCTTCGTTCTAAATTTTGCATAAGAGTTCTTTTGGTAAAAACTCTTTTTATCTCCAAGATTGTCGCAGTTCTGTCCTGAATACCCAAATCTGCAAGTTGCTGTTTGGTTTGGGTGTTTAGAAATTGTATAAGCTGATTGGCTTCCTCAGGCCTATTTCCTAATTCTGCTCGTGTATTCTCAACTTCATCCAGAGCTACTTTGACCAAATCATTCTGCTCGTATATTATCTGGATTGAGGACCAGATATATTTTATTTACTAAATAATATCATCCCAAAGAATTTCATTTATTTCTCTTAAAGGTTTCTCCAATGTGAGATCCCTTTCCAAATCTTTAACTATTTTTTCCAACTTTTTGACTTCTCTTGTTTTGTGAGCAACAGTCATTTTTGAAAGATCATATTTCTGTTCCAAACTAATAAGCTGTAACTTTGTGTGCTGAAGCTCTGTTACTTGAAGTTTTAAGTCATTCATTGATTTTATTAGTTCTTCTGTACTCAAATTTGAAGTTTTTACCTGTAATGGCTCTGTTGGTTGACCTGTTGGCTGACTTGTTGTACCTGTGATAACCTCTGCTGTAGATATTGGAACACTAGAATGCTTATCTTTTAATGCTTGTTCAAGTTCTTTTTCAGTTTCAGTCAGTTGCTCATTCATTTTCAAGAGCAAGTCCATCATTTCTTCTTCATAATTCTTCTTTATTACTTCTTCAGTTTGAGGATGTCTTGAAGCTGGCAATTTCAACTGCTTTCTCAAAGCTGCAATGTCATCATATTTTTTCTTAATTAGAGCTTCCATACATTTGACATCCTTTGGATTGTGACCCAAACCAATTATTATTTCCTCCAATGTTTTTATCCTGTTATCTTTGGCTTGAGAAGAAGCCTTTTCAAGCTGCAATTGCGTACTACTGTTCTCCAAAGAATCCTATAACCTGTGAGTTGCCATTGCCTTATCAGTCAAAGTAGAATAGATCATTTCACCAGTCTGCTTATGTAACTCAATCTGATCTAAAGGATGAATATCCTTTGCTAAGACTTCAAAATTTGTTCTGATATAATCTGCAGCTGTTTGAGGTTGCTGCACTTTGGGTTTGAAGTGACTCATTATCATTTTGCCTTGCTGAATGTCATAAGCTGACATCAATATTTATTGATTCTTAGGAGCCATCTATAAATATTGATTATAAACCTGGATTCTTAAAGGATCATTCCTGGCTTTTATATTGATAAATGTCTTCTTTATATCTCCTGCATATTTAACTGGTGTTTTGAAAGAAGATATTTCAACACTCTGTTGCTTTTGTAGCTCTTTCCTTTGTGAGGTAGCAGATGCTCCACCACGGTGACTTTATGGATCGCCCAATTGTTCTAAGCCCGATCATCAAGGATTTCATCAATAGATTCTACTGAGGAGTATTCAATTCTCTTCGTCTCGTCCAGGTTGTTAGATCCAGTGAAGAGGGGTGTAGTCAAAGATTTCTTTTTTCCTTTTCATATTTAATAGAGTCTCAGAAGATTGACATTTCTCACTGATTATTTGAACAAGAAACTCCGTACTTGATCCTCGTCTCCTTGAAGTCTGGTGGTTGTCCTACCATAGTGAATGTTTCTTAACTTGTATCAACTCTTTCTTTCCTCATATGATATGCTGTGTGTACAATGTTTTCTTTAAACTTATGCTGTGTACCCGGGTGCTGAGGAAGGGCCAACCTCTGATCTTGGTACCTGTGCAAAAGAGTCTAGGTCAAGAATTTTTTCAAGATCTTTCATAACATTGTCTATATTGACCTGCTCAATATCCTGCTCTATCAATGTTCCTTCTATCCATTCATCTGTATTAGCATATTTTTCAATCTCTGGGATTCTTTGATGTATGTATGGTGCTGATTTATTCTTCATTATTTTATGACAAATGAATTTGAATGGGTCATAAGTCACCCAATAGAAACTCTTTTGTAATCTGAGACGATCTTCTAATATCTTTTCAGCTTCTTCCCCTACATCCCTAGAGTTACAAATAAAGGGACCTAATTGACTTTTGATCCGAAGTTGAGCCTTCTTCTTTGTATTACAAAAATGAATTATATCAGAATTGTTCATCTGCCTGAAATATTCTAATGCAAAGATTCTCATGGGGACATATTTTGGCAATTCGAAGGGACATAATTCACATCCATAGATTCTGACTTCTGTGTGATTTTGGTACAAGTACCAATCACCAAATTTGTATTGTTTTGAGAGCTGTAAAGTTTTCTTGATTTCATTGCTGAGTCTTGGAGGAGAAACTCTTGTCAACAAAGTAGTTGCAGGGTGTATAAAAAGATCAATGAACTCATTATAGGAATAGGGAGAATATCGAGAACTATGAGTGATGGTTGACCAAAAGACAATAGACCTAGGATTCCCTTGGGCATCAAGCTTCTTGATATAGAAAGGGAAATTTTTCGACTGATAATAGAGCATGAGGTGGTAGATGACAGAGGAATACTTGAACACCTTCTCATTTTCTAATCTCATGAATTGATCATGGATTTTATCTGCAATGTATGATTCAAAGTCATACCTGACAGCAGGAGGTTGTCCAGGGGTGAAAATAGACAATAATAATAGGATTAAATGGTCCAAAAATTCACTAGTATTAAAGCCCATTATAAAGGATATCATTTCCAAAACAAGTCTACCCTCCTTTGTGAAAAAAGCATACCCATAAGGGGGAGGGCCTTTAGGCTGATGATCGGGCAACATAAAGGTCTGACAGATGTGGCTTAATTCTTCTTGGGATAGTTTGGTGGATTTCTCAAGTAATTCTCCCATGGACAGGGGAGTGAGGGCTTGATCAAGTTGAAAATGTTGCATCTCATTGATAGACTGAGCAATAATGGGAAAAAGGACATTTTGACTTGGAGATAAGACTGCTCGTTGAGTGGGATCATAGTTTGCATGACAGTAATGGATTATCTCAGGGAAAATATGGACAGAGGGAAAGAGGTACCTGGGAAGATTAGATTCCCATAACCCAATCAAATCCAAGCCATTCAAATAATTATCTCTGCAGCGACAAAAAAATCGAAGAGGACTATCACTAAAGACCAGGTCTTTAATTTGGAAATCTCTGTCGACTAATGATAAATAATCCAAGTCTCTGTGAGGGGCGTTCAATGGGGTGACATTTAAAGCCAAGGGAATCTCCATTTCTAGTTCTTGTGGATTCAGAAATGAATTGCGGGATTTTTGAAGAAATGGGCACAATCTCAGGTTTTGGGGATTCAATTGCGGTTTTGGGAACTCAGGGAGACCAATTTAGAATCCTGTTTGAGTTTTCTATATAGAGTTATTTAAACAAAAACCAAGATTCTAACGGAGTTCAGTGGAAATTAGGGTAAATACCTGTTTTTGGGAATGTACAGTAATTTGGACAGGTACTGGTTGAGGCGGATGAACTCTGGAGTACTGGTATGCAATAGTCCTCAACAAAGTATAGTTAAAGGCGCTTGACAGTTGATTTCTTGAAATTCTTTGCATGGAGGGTGAAGTCATTTTCTGCGTACAAAATGATGAAAAAGACGCGGGTTTTTGTTTTATTCACAAAGTTAAAAGGGTGGTGAATTTTTTATTATTTTAATAAATGACGTCAGTATGTACGACATATGAGTCATCGGGGGGAGGTGGTAAGCTATTTATTCCACACCACTTTTGAGGGAAGGCGGTATTGAGCGGATGGGCAGCGATTCCACAGAACGAATGTCATGTGGCCATGGTACTATTTGAAAATCACCGTCATTTCACGCATTATTGTTCGGATCGGGGATGGCCAGCGGAATTATCAACAGCCGTTAATCTTGAACGGGTCGATCGAACGGTTGACGGGACAGGGAGATGACGGGGTTTTAATGGCGTGGGCCCGACGCATTTTATTATTGATTAATCACAGCGGGAGCGTTTTGATTGGCGGAGTTAGGTTCTTAATTAATCATGAGGATTAATTAATTCCTTTGTTTAAAAAGCGGAAACGTGATCGGGCGAGGGGAAAATATACATAGAAATGGGTTATTTTGAAGTTTGGTTTGAATTAAACTTCGGATTTATTTTTGTTTAAAACACATATATTATATGTTTTAAAGTTTTTTCATATTTTTATTATATGATAATTGAATTAGATTAATCCAATTACCATAGGGGGTGGGATTAACATATAATGATATATTTTAACCAAAGGGGGTATAAAGTGGGTTTTTTATTTGAACGAGTGAGGAATAAATACTTTGGTTAAAATCATAATACATGGGTTTTGGGGATATTATATAAAAGGAATTATATATAATAGGAGAAGGTCATTTATATAAGGAGTTAATAAATAAAATCAATGTTAATATGACAAGGGGACAAGGTAAACTTCAAAATACATTAATATAACTAAGAAAGTGAAGTTTTTAGAAGCAAATTGCATTATAATCACTTCATCACTTAAACTTAGGATAAAATGTGATTTTGAGGGTTTTTATGGAATATCTCATGATTTTCCTAAGTAAAATGGGATTTTACTTAGGAAAGAATTTTTTGAAATAAATGAATGTGAAGATGAATGATTTTAAGTACTTAGGCTTTTTCCAATTATTGGGCCGAGGGTCCGGTCCCTCCAAAAGTCAAGGAAATGCCTTGAGCCCCTTTAATTTTCAAATATCTTAGCACTTAGGGGAAATTAGTGAAATCTTTAGGGAAAAATGAAGGGGAAGTTAATAATCTTGACTTCGCTTTGCTGTGAATTTTTTCCAATGTAGTATCTACCTTTGCACTTGTGATGAAAGTACAATTGAACACATTTAGAACCATCATTCATCACATGTAATTCTGCAACAACATCTACCTACCCTACCTACTTTACTCTACCATTTTTTCTTCTTTATTAGGGTGCACTTAGACTGGAAAACCCTTATCAATCTTCTTTTTCTTTTACATGGCAAGCCTACCTAAGTCTACACTTATTACATCCAAGGGCTCAGATTAAACTATTGAGCTCCTTTTTATTTACTCTACCTATCTACTTATCTGCCAAGATTAAACTGTTTGGCCAGATATTTATTCTCTATTCTACAACATGAAATTGAAAGATGAACTAGCCAAGCTTAAACTGTTTGACTGTCCATAAATTGTGGCATAGGATACAAGTTGCACACAATTTTGTTTATTACATTAGAGCAAAAAGTAGTGGCATTTAGACTTGCACACTTTCCTTGGCCTTTCTTTTGGTGGGGTTCATTTTATTTTACTTTTTTGGCCATTTTTATTCTTTTTACCCTTTGATTTTTCTTTTAGGGTATACCCTCTTTACATTTTTAAAATTTTTTTGATTTTTTGATAATATGGAAAACCTTTGCAACAAGAAAAGGTATGAACATATTACATAGCCCATCAAGTCAATCATGAAATATGACACCTATTGGTATAGGAGTCTAACACTGGCTCCACTTGGGGATGGCTTTTCCTGGTGAAAATTCAAGAACAGCAGGTCAGTTGGCCTCAAAATGATTTTGACTGAACCATGGAATATTCTTCTACTTGTTGCTTTATTGTATGTATGATAGTAATACTTCTGAAGCTTAGGGCCTTCTCCTCGGGATTTAACTCCAGTAAGTTACTATCCACTCAAAACTTAAAACTTTGTTTCCCAGTTGGAAATCATCTGCCTTGGTCCAATCCCAAACATGCATTTGCTGTGGCTGACAATCTTGAATTGAATATAGTCCTTTTTCTGCAACCTGAAATCTGATCTGAAACTTAAAACAACACACAAAAATTTTCAAACCAACTTAATGAAAAACTAGCTGAAAATTGATAACTAAAAAAAAATGCTCAAAATTCGGAGCTTATTGGCACTCATCTACCTACTCAATCTACTAAAAATCTTATTGAATCAGGTAATACAAAAATGCCAATGAAGCCAATCAAGTAGCTGTAAAAATAAATGGATAACTTGATTGCTTGTGATCAAAATTGGAAGTATGTCATGATCATGTGCCTTTATAATAAATGATATGATATGTAAATGCCACTTTTGATGTATTTGATCCTTATAGAGAAAACATGTTTGTAGATTTGGGCTAAAAATATTCTCCATATAATCTGATATAGGATCAATAAAAGTATGATGTATGTTATTTACTTCTAGGCCTTCAATGATTGGTTGCTCAGTTGTATTCTGAATATTAAGCCTTGAAACTATTTCTTCTGTCTTGTGTTTGAAAGAATAATCATCCTCAATATGCAAGTCAAAAGATAGTACAATTTCCTCTTGCTTAGGAGAAGGAATATTTTCAAAGAATTCTTTAGGATTTCGGAAATTGTATGACTGAATTTGAGAATGCAAAAGTTTGATTTCAATTTCAAAATTTTCAGAAATTATATCAAGAAGCCATTTTTTAATTTGAGGAGAACATTTTCTTGATTTAAAAAGAAGAAAGAAATCCCTTAGAAAATCGTCATCAAGCTGAAGTTCTAATATCTCATCCCTCAAAATAGCTAGTGATTGTTCTGTGAAATTATCTTGAATTGGGAAATCATACTGATCATCTTTAGGCAAATCTTCAGAATAAGGAATGTCATCAATTATAAACATTGGATCAGCATATTTCTCTTCCAACAATCCCAATACATATTGATTATATTGGTTGCATTATATTTAAAAGTCATTATTTTTCTCAATAGGAGTGCTATCAAGTAATGGGCCTTTTTGCGAAGGTAGAATAACATGAGCATCAACTTTTTCTTCTGTCCCTTCATGGATAAAAACTTTTGTACATTCATCAACATTAGAAGAAGTAGAAACAATTTCTTCATTATGTAAATATTTTGAGGATGGTTGCATGTTTAGAAGCAAATTGATTTATTCTTCAGTGAGGGGGGGGTGGGAATCTCTGAATTCTTAGATTGAAATGACAATTGTTTTTTCCCTTATCTAAAAGTTGATCATGAAGTTGATTATTGTCTTTAACTCCATTCAAAACATTAAATGAAATATCATTTGTTAATACAAAGGGGTTTTGTGGATCTTGATTTATCTCCTAACTTATTTCATCTTTGTTTAACTCCTCTTGATTATTATGACATTTAACTTGAGAATGAAAGTTTTGGACTTCTTCTAATAAATCTTCAGAAAACCAATTTCCGAAATATTCATCAATATTTTTAAGGTAATGTATAAGATCTTCAGCTTGATCACAACAATTTTCAGCTAATGATAAAGATGGAAAATCTTCTTTGTAATGCTCATAAAATACCTTATGAAAATATTTTAGAGAAAACAAACTTGCAGGTTTGAGAGCTTCATACCATTCCCTTGCTTTTCCTTTTAAGGATGCCATAAATATCTTCATGAGGCAATCCTCATGCCAATCACCCTTCAATATTGATGAGTGTATATGAAATTTAATGAGATGCAACAAAGGATTATCAATATTTTCATCTTGAAATCTGGGCAAATTGCTACCCCAATCTACCTTTGGTAATTTGTGTGGAAATCCAGGTATGTGATTTCTGCTCATGGGAGCATATCTTCGTTTTATTCTTGGATCATCTTGAAAATCAGCCATAATGAAAAGCCACTTTATCTGTACAACCAAGTTAGATCTTTATATAAAATACAATACATATTGAATCTTAACGAGAAAGAACATAATGTCTTGGATTAAGATCCAAGTTGAAAGCCTGATCTTTCCATATTGTTCTTCCGAGTTCATTCCTCTAGTGGAGTCTTGATTGTGAAATGGATTTGGAGTCGCCAGGTGGATGATTTTAACCTTTGTGTGTCTAATCCCTGTCCACCATCATAGATTAGATCTAAACCTGTAAAACAATTTTGAAGAAAAAGTTAGTTCTTCAGGAAACCAAATTTTGAGTATTTTATGATTATTTTATTTTTTTATGAATTTTCAAAACAACTTCTATGATTTCTTTAAGAGGCTTTAGATATGAGATTTAAACTTTCTTAAAGACTTATTTGACAAGAGGAACTGATTGAGTATTTGAAACCAAATGTTCAATCCATAAACTAGACCGGAGATAGACTGAAGCAACATTTATTTACTTTTTCAATTGCAAAGCAAGAGCAATTTCAAAGGCTACCTGGCTAATATTCAGGCTCCGTCTATATTTTATAAATCAAACAATAGTAACAATAAAATGATTCAGTTCCCTAGCGGAGTCGCCACTATGTTATCACTCAGATTTTCCTTGAAGTTGTTGGAAGAGGAATGAGGTCCGAGGTAACCACAAACCAACCTTCAGGTACAGAATCTAGCCAATCTGTACCCAGAGAGGGCTCTCTATATAAAATTTATCTTTGTTTTTGGAAGATATTAGGCTAGTTATAAAGTCCAGGGGTTTTGATTTTGTTTGGGTTGATGGAATTATTTAGCTGAGATTAAGATCAAATAGTTTCAGTCCATTGGGCTAACGAAGTAAAAGGATTGGCTACACTGGCTTAAGTTTTTTTTAACAAAAGATGGTTTATCAGGGCAAGATAATCAAACTAGAAACAATTATAGATCTAAAGTGAATGGGAATGGAATTCAAACGGATGAAAGGAAATAAAGAATATTTCAACACATTCAAGAGAAGAGAAATAGATTGATTAGAAATAAAGAGCAGTTAAGTATTCTTTACTAAATAACCAAAGATGCATGAACTAGACAAACAAGAGAAATTAAGAATTCGTTGTTTAAACTAGTTTAGAAGAAAACATTTAGAATATAACGACTGAAATCATATTACACCTAAGTACTTTCTGATTGAATCATTTTCGTTAAATATTAAGATAATGAAACATAGATGATATTGTAAACAAATATAAAACTTCAAAACATGGGATAGAGATGACTTATTGATCCTTCATTTGACACATGAATCCTGACAAAAGTATTCTGCCTCAATTCCTTGTCCAGTTTTACCATGAAAAATTTCTCCAAAGCTCTTTATTCCAAAATATTCAATGTTACATCAAAGTATAAGAATCCACCCTCAATAATCTGATTGAGGGCTTATTTATGCAAAAAATTATCAAAAATATCTCATAACAAAAAGAGATGTAATCTAGGATGACTCATAAATAAGTTACAATAAAAATAGAGACAGATGGTCTCATAGATAAGACAAAAAGCAACTGATGTTGTGCTGTTTCCTCCTTTTGAGAATGTGCTGGAGGCAGGACCTATATTTTGGCTTATTGTTTTCCTCTTCAGTAATTTTGTTCTAACTTCCTTGCTTCACTGATACTCTTTGTTCTTACTAATACACTTTTAACTAAACCGATACTCTTTGACCTTTGTTTATCCCTTCATCCTTTATACTGTAGTAAATAGGCAAAATTTCATATAAGGATAAATTTTACAAAAGTTCCAACAGATCTTCCCGCCATTTATCTTCTGCTATTCTGGTCCTTTGAAGCTTCCTCAATGTTTCATCAGCCTCAGTATATCTGAAGAAATTAGGCTGATTTGGAAACAAATGTTTTACTTCATGTTCAAGATAAAACAAATTCTCTAATCTGTCATGAAGATTCCTTCCTGTAGGTAATGTTGCTTCTGATGAAGTGGTTGAGGAACTGGGTTGGTTGTGAGCATGTTTGTCCAATTTCTCAACATAATTTTCCAGGTCCATTATTTTATCTTCTGAAACCATAGGGCTGGGAAACCCTTTATTCAATAAAACATCAAACCTCTCTCTGAAAGCAATGATTGCTCCTTGCATGTCAAAGCACCTTCGTTCTAAATTTTTCATAAGAGTTCGTTTAGTAAAAACTCTTTTTAACTCTAAGATTGTTCCAGTCCTGTCCTGAATACCCATATCTACAAGTTTCTGTCTGGTTTGGGTGTTTAGAAATTGTATGAGCTGATTGGCTTCCTCAGGCCTATTTCCTAATTCTTCTCGTGTATTTTCAACTTCATCCAGAGCTACTTTGACCAGATCATTCTGCTCGTATGTTATCTGAATTGAAGACCAGATATATTTTATTGACTGGATAATATTATCCAAAAGAATGTCATTTATTTCTCTTAAAGGTTTCTCCAATGTGAGATCCTTTTCCAAAGCTTTAACCAATTTTTCCAAATTTTTGACTTCTCTTGTTTTGTCAGCAACAGTCATTTTTGAGAGATCATATCTCTGTTCCAAATTAATAAGTTGTAACTTTGTGTGCTGAAGTTCTCTTACTTGAAGTTTCAAGTCATTCATTGACTTTATTAGTTCTTCTGTATTCAAATTTGAAGTATTTACCTATGATGGCTCTGTTGGTTGACCTGTTGGCTGACTTGTTGTACCTGTGATGGCCTCTGCTGTAGATACTGGAACACTGGACTTCTTGTATTTTAATGCTTGTTCAAGCTCTTTTTCTGTTTCAGTTAGTTTCTCATTCATTTTCAAGAGCAACTCCATCATTTCTTCTTCATAATTCTTATTTATTACTTCTTCAGTTTGAGGATGTCTTGAAGCTGGCAATTTCAACTGCTTTCTCAAAGCTGCAATGTCATCATCTTTTTTCTTGATTAGAGCTTCTATACCTTTGACATCCTTTGGATTGTGACCTAATCCAATAATTATTTCCTCCAATGTTTTTATCCTATTGTCTTTGGCTTGAGAAGAAGCCTTTTCAAGCTGCAATTGTGTACTAGTGTTCTCCAACGAATCCTGTAACCTGTGAGCTGCCATTGCCTTATCAGTCAAAGTAGAATAGATCATTTCACCAGTCTGCTTATGTAATTCAATTTGATCTAAAGGATGGATATCCTTTGCTAGGAATTAAAAGTTTGTCCTAATATAATCAGCAGTTGTTTGGGGTTGCTGCACTTTGGGTTTGAAGTGACTCATTATCATTTTGCCTTGCTGAATGTCATAAGCTGACATCAATCTTTCTTGATTCTTAGGAGCCATCTTCAAATATTGATTATAAACCTGGATTCTTAAAGGATCGTTCCTGGCTTTTATATTGATAAATGTCTTCTTTATATCTCCTGCATCTTTAACTGGTGTTTTGAAAGAAGATATTTCAACACTCGGTTGCTTTTGTAGCTCTTTCCTGTGTGAGGTAGTGGATGCTCCACTGACTGTACCTGTTTGTTGACTACCCAATTGTTCTTGTCCTTGACTATCAAGGATTTCATCAATAGATTCTACTTCTGGAGGAGTATTCAATTTCTGTCTCTTGGCCTGAGGCTGTTGTGAAGATCCAGTAAGAGGGGTAGTAGCTTCAGCATCTCTCTTTTTTCCCTTTTCTATATTTAATGGAGTCTGTAAGATTGACATTTCTACCTGATTGGTTTAAACAGAAGAAACCTGTACTTGATCCTGTCCCTTTGAAGTCTGAGGTTGTTCTGCCATAGTGAATGTTTCTTTAACTTGTATATCAACCTATTTCTCTTTTCCCTTGGATGATACTGCAATGTTTTCTTGTAACTTCTGCTAAAAAATTCCAGCTGAGGAAGGACCAACCTATGATCTTGGTACCTGTGCAAAAGAGTCTAGGTCAAGCATATTTTCAATATCTTTCATAACATCGTCTACATTGAACTGCTCACTATCCTGCTCTATCAATGTTCCTTCTATCCATTCATCTGTATTAGCATATTTTTCAATCTCTGGGATTCTTTGATGCATGTATGGTGCTGACTTATTTTTCATTCTTTTATCACAAATGAAGCTAAATGGATCATAACGTACCAAATAGAAACTCTTTTGTAATCTGAAACGGTCTTCTAATATCTTTTTAGCTTCTTCCCCTGCATCCCTAGAGTTACAGATAAAGGGACCTAATTGACTTTTGATCCAGAGATGAGCCTTCTTCTTTGCATTACAAAAATGAATTATATTAGAGTTTTTCATCTGCCTGAAATACTCTAATGCAAAGAGTCTCATGGGGACATATTTTGGCAATTTGAATGGACATAATTCACATCCATATATTCTGACTTCTGTGTGATTTTGGTATAAGTACCAATCACCAACTTTGTATTGTTTTGAGAGCTGTAAAGTTTTCTTGATTTCATTGCTGAGCCTTGGAGGAGAAACTCCTGTCAACAAGGTGGTTGCAGGGTGTATAAAAATATCATTGAACTCATTATAGGAATAGGGAGAATCTCGAGAACTATGAGTGATGGCTGACCAAAAGATAACAGACCTAGGATCCCCTTTGGCATCAATATTTTTGATATAGAAAGGGAAATTTTCTGATTGGTAATAGAGCATGAGATGGAAATGACAGAAGAATATTTGAACACTTTCTCATTCTCTAATCTCATGAATTGATTTTGTCTGCAATGTAAGATGAAAAGTCATACTTGATAGCAGGAGGTTGTCCAGGGGTAAAAATAGACAATAATACTAGAATTAAATGGTCAACATATTCACTGGTATTAAAGCCCATTATAAAGGATATCATATCCAAAACAAGTCTACCCTCCTCAGTGAAAAAAGCATACCCATATGGGGGAGGGCCTTTAGGCTGATGATCAGGCAACATAAAGGTATGGCAGATGTGACTTAATTCTTCATGGGATAGTTTGGTGGATTTCTCAAGTAATTATCCCATGGGAGGGGAGTGAGGGCTTCATCAGGTTGCAAATGTAGCATCTCATTGATAGACTGAGCAGTAATGGGAAAAAGTACATCTTGACTTGGGGATAAGACTGCTCTTAGGTTAGGATCATAGTTGGCATGACAATAATGGATTATCTCAGGGAAAATATGGACAGAGGGAAAGAGGTACCTGGGAAGATTAGATTCCCATAACCCAATCATATCCAAGCCATTCAAATAATTGTCTCTGCAGCGACAAAAAATTCGAAGAGGACTATCACTAAAAACCAGGTCTTTAATTTGGAAATCTCTGTCGACTAATGATAAATAATCCAAGTCTATGTGAGGGCCGTTCAATGGGGTGACATTTAAAGCCAAGGGAATCTCCATTTCTGGTTCTTGTGGATTCAGAAATGAATTGCGGGGTTTTTTCAAGAAATGGGCACAATCTCAGGTTTCGGGGATACAATTGCGGTTTTGGGAACTCAGGGAGACCAATTTAGAATCTTGTTTAAGTTTTTTGTATAGAGTTCTTTAAAAAAAAACCAAGATTCTAACGGAGTTCAGTGGAAATTAGGGTAAATACCTGTTTTTAGGAGATGAAAAATGCTTAAATACGTACAGACTGCGACGGGTAAATGTTGGATTACTGGTCTGGCAGTGGTCTTCAACAAAATTCAGTTAATGTCACTTGACAGTTGATTTTTTGAAATTATTTGCATGGAGGGTGTAATCGTTTTCTGTGTACAAAATAATGAAAAAAATGCGGGTTTTTGTTTTATTCACAAAGTCAAAAGGGTGGCGAATTTTTTATTATTTTAATAAATGACGTTAGTATGTACGACAGATGAGTCACGAGGGGGAGGTGGTAAGCGGTTTTTTCCGCACCACTTTTGAGGGGAGGCGGTATTGAGCGGATGGGCAGCGATTCCACAGACTGAATGACACGTGGCCATGGTACTGTTTGAAAACCACTGTCATTTCACGCGTTATTGTTCAGATCGGGGATGGCTAGCGGAATTATCAACAACCGTTAATCTTGAACGGGTTGATCGAACGGTTGACGGGACGGGGAGATGACGGGGTTTTAATGGCGCGGGCCCGACGCATTTTATTATTGATTAATCACAGCGGGAGCGTTTTGATTGGCGGAGTTAGGTTCTTAATTAATCGTGAGGATTAATTAATTCCTTTGTTTTTAAAAAAACGGAAACGTGATCGGACAAGGGGAAAATATACATAGAGATGGGTTATTTCGAAGTTTGGTTTGAATTAAACTTCGGATTTATTTTTGTTTTAAACACATATACTATATGTTTAAAGTTTTTTCATATTTTTATTATATGATAATTGAATTAGATTAATCCAATTACCATAAGGGGCGGGATTAACATATAATGATATATTTTAACCACAGGGGGTATAAAGTGGGTTCTTTATTTGAACGAGTGAGGAATAAATACTTTGGTTAAAATCATAATACATGGGTTTTTGGGATATTATATAAAAATAATTATATACAATAGGAGAAGGTCATTTCTATAAGGAGTTAATAAATAAAATCAATGTTGATATGACAAGGGGACAAGGTAAACTTCAAAATACATTAATATAACTAAGAAAGTGAATTTTTTAGAAGCAAATTGCATTATAATCACTTCATCACTTAAACTTAGGAGAAAATGTGATTTTGAGGGTTTTTTATGAAATATCTCATGATTTTCCTAAGTAAAATGGGATTTTACTTAGGAAAGAATTTTTTGAAGTAAATGAGTGTGATGATGAATGATTTTAAGTACTTAGGTTTTTTCCAATTATTGGGCCGAGGGTCCGGTCCCTCCAAAAGTCAAGGAAATGCCTTGAGCCCCTTTAATTTTCAAATACCTTAGCACTTAGGGGAAATTAGTGAAATTTTTTAGGGAAAAATGAGAAGGGAAGTTAATAATCTGACTTTGCTTTGCTTTAAATTCTTCCAGTGTATTATATGCCTTTGCACTTGTGATGAAAGTACAAATGAACACATTTAGAACCATCATTCATCACATATCATTCTGCAACAAAATCTACCTACCCTACCTACTTTACCCTATCATTTTCTCTTCTTTATTAGGGTGCACTTAGACTGGAAAACCCTTATCAATGTTCTTTTTCTTTTACATGGCAAGCCTACCTAAGTCTAAACTTATTACATCCAAGGGCTCAGATTAAACTGTTGAGTTCCTTTTTATTTACTCTACCTATATACTTATCTGCCAAGATTAAACAGTTTGGTCAGATTTTATTCTCTATTTCTAAAACATGAAATTGAAATATGAACTAGCCAAGTTTAGACTGTTTGACTGTTCACAAAATTGTGGCATAGGATACAAGTTGCACACAATTTTGTTTATTACATCATAGCAAAAAGTAGTGGCATTTAGACTTGCACACTTTTGTTGGCCTTTCTTTTGGTGGGGTTCATTTTCTTTTACTTTTTGGGCCATTTTTATTCTTTCCACCCTTTGATTTTCTTTTAGGGTATACCCTCTTTACATTTTTTAAATTTTTTGATTTTTTGATAATGTTTCGAAACGCGTCGACCACGTTCTTTTGCATGTGATTATTACCGAAATAATTTCTACTAATTAATATGGAAAACCTTTGCAACAAGAAAAGGTATGAACATATTACATAGCTCATCAAGTCAATCATGAAATATGACACCTATTGGTATAGGAGTCTAACAACGAGTACCCCAATTATTTTTTAAAACAAGCTTGAAGGGGATAGCATATGCTTGTGTTGTAATTTTTTCCTTTGGACAAATCCAACCTAGTACATTTTACGAGCCCTAGGAAGGAGGAACTCGAGTAACGTCATGGCGACAAAATCCGATGTCATCAGGTTTTAACGAGTCTAACAAAGGGAGAACTCGACATCTTTTCATTTTTAAAGAGTTTGAAAAGAAGGAAGAAAATAAAACTCCATCATGGCCCTTTTCGTAAATAGTATTTCATATTCGAAAAGGTAGAAAACAATATTTGAAACAACCTCTTATTCGCAATAGGCTAAGGTATTCATTTTTTGTAAATAATCTATCCCAACCCGAAAAAGGGGTAAACGTATACTGGTTAGATATCGCTTCATAGCCATTTATCGAGTTGGAAACGACAAGAGTCTCGACAATATTTTCAATTTTAGAGAGTCAAAAAAGAGCTGAAAGATGACTCTAGTAGTGAATTTTTCGTGTTTTTACCGAGTCCAAAAAAGTATAAAATTTAACTCGTTACTTCACCACTATGTCCTAAAAACCTGTTGTTGCACAAGAGACACGTGTAAAACCCATTTTTCGAAAAATATATAATAAATTAATTGAAAAGCATATCTTAAAACCTAATTAGGGTTGTAAAAAGTTATAAAATGCAAAAAATGGTAAAATTAATTACTTTTCACTTTTTACTTCTTCTGTAGCAATAGTTACCCATTTTACAGTGTGATTTTGCGGCGATGATAGCGGACAATCCAGCAGACGAATCTCAAATCCATCAGTTCTAGGTAACAATCGAGATCTCTCCATTCATTTTGAGTCATATCTTACTACCTGCAACTTCCAATTTTGAATTCTGGGGGAGGAAATATGAAAATTAGGGCACGGTGGTTGGCACGGGTTTCGGGCACGGAGTCTCGCTAACCGCCCAATTTTCTACACTAGGGCACACCCATTGGCACGACTGTTTGGGAAACAGTCGCGCCAACGGTGCAAACCATTTTTATTCAAAAATACAAGTGAAATACCCCAACCATTCACAAATTCAAGCTTCAAAAAAGGCTAATACTATTCATATGAATGTGTTTATATGTAGAAAGCGACAAAATGGTGATTGAATGGAAAGAACGAGAACACGGTGAAGAAGACAAGCTTGCCTTGGAGAATGAGAGATGCATGGAATCTCTCAGAGACTGTGGACTGAAGAAGTTTGTCTTCACACCGTGCCTCCGTGCTCAACTGGAGCTACTACAATATTTGATCAACATATGGGATGAGGACCAGGAAAATTTCATCCTTCAAGATCAGGAACTTGAGATTGATGTTTTTGACGTCTACTTTATTACAGGATTATCATGGAGGGGAGTAGCATTGATCCTGACCGATACCCGACCTTGCATGGAGAGTATTTCCATGGTAATTGAAATATTATGTCGAGGGACATGGAAGGGAACAGGAAGTGGGAAATTTGATATCCAAACTATCCCAGAATTAGCACTAAAGGTAGTGCTACATACCATCACATGAGCTGTGGGATCGCAAGCACCACACGAAGCAACAAAAAAAAAGTTTCTTCTTGTTGTAGACTGCTTGACACTGACCATCTACAACTGGGTAAAGGTCGTGATAATAAACATGAAACGTCAGCTAACAAAATGCTGTTGGAAATATGATGCAATGTGTTGTCCTTGATGGCAACCCACTTGAAGAAGATGATGGAAACACTTGAAGAAGATAATGGAAACCTACTTGATGAAGTTGTACTTGATGGAAACTGACTTGATATACTAATTAATGATGTAAATCTGATTTTCTACAATCCGTACAGAAGTTGCAGGAGTAAGAAATATCAGTATGTGCAGGAGTAATGATGAAAAGTGTATGTCACAAGGCATACACGGGTTTGCTTAATAGAATTAGCGTATGCACGTGGGAAATAATGTGCCAAGTCGCGTATGGTCAAATGCACTCTAAATATGGAAAACCAGGGGTTACTACCATGGTATTGACCCATTGTATTGAGCGTTGGGTTGTCTATTTGACCCCGTCCAGGAATACCATCGAAAGAGGTGTGGTTTTGGCTCATGGTATTGATAAAGGGTAAACCTATATAAGGAGAAGGAAATTATTGTGCAAAGTGAGAGCATGAGTCTGGGTTTGAATGAATACTTCACTCTGAAGTATGTCTGAATGGAAAGGGTAACAGTTTGATGATAGATCTGAATCTGTGATGCACCTATGAAGAAAATGATGAAGAAGGTTATCTAGATCTGAAATGTATTTGTATCTTCTAGATCTGTTTATGGAATGTTTAGATCTGAGATGAGGCGAACATCTGTCTGAAGTGAAGGGTTAAATTTGAACTAAATATCTGCTTTGAAGAAGTATGCTGCTCTGTAATGATTGAAGATCTATACGCTAGTTTATTACAGTAGAAGCGCGTATATACGCAGATTTTATAAAGCGAAAGCGCGTATGAGTAGTGAAATTAGTTCTGGAGTATGTGCAGAGGTATACACGGGTTTATATGCATGAAGGCGCGTATATACGCCGGATCAGTAAAAGGAAAGCGCGTATGAAAACTAGGGTTTGCTGAAGGATGAAGTATGAAATGTCTGATATGTTCTGTTGTGTTACTGCTATCTGATCTGGGATGTCTGAATTGATAAGTTTGATGTATGATTGAGCTTAAATGTGTGGAGTGGGTCCAGTCTGAAAATATGATGAAAAGTGGCCTGCAAGTTGTCCTCTAAAGAAATCTTTTGGATCTAGTGTGAAAATAGATGAAACGTGGTCCATGGTGGTGCTGAGGGTTGTAGCCTTCAGTTAGGGGGTTGTAGCTCCCTTCCAGGTGAGGCTGGTAAACGAGAGCAGGGGGTCATAGCTCCCTTCCAGGAGACGTTGGTAAACAAGCGCAGGTGGGTTCCTGCGTACTGGTATGAGTCTGCTCCAGTACATAGTTGTAAGATGTTTTCTTTATAATAAAATATTGAAGGTTAAGACAACGACATCGGTGGTTTTCTCCCGACTTGGGTTTCCACCTAAAATCCTGGTGTTCATGTGTGATGCTTATGTGTGATGATTTACTTTGTTATTACTGCAAATGTCTGTTGCTATATAAACATCTGATGAATGAATAAATGCAAGGATCTAAGTAGTGAATTAATTGCATATTAAGATCTCTGCATATACGCGAGTTTTGTGAAGGGTATCCGCGTATATACGCGAGTCTTATCAAGTAAGTAGCATATGGGTTTTAGAGCATGAAAAAGTAAAAAAATTTGAGTATGCCCTAAATACTGATTCACCACCCCCCCCCCCCCTCTCAGTATTTTTCCCAACAATTGGTATCAGAGCAAGTTCTTTTGCAGAAGCTTGATCGCTTGAAGGAGATCCGTCGCAATGGGAAGTCATGAAGGAGTATTGTCTTTAAAGCCACCTCTATTCAATGGAAGTAATCTGTTATTCTGGAAGATACGAATAAAAGCATATCTGCAAAGTCTTGGTGCAGAAGTATGGGCAATCGTGGAAGAAGGTTATCAGTATCCGGCAAGTATTCCTACTGATGCAGCAGAAAGAAAGAAATATGAAGTCAATGCCAAAGCAGTCAATGTTTTGTTAGGAAGCATGTCTCAACCAGAATTTGCTAAAGTGATGCAGCTAAATTCAGCAAAAGAAATATGGGACAAAATCATTCTGAGCTATGAAGGAGATACAAAGGTAAAAAGTGAAAAACTCCAAACTCTCAGAATTGACTATGAAAATTTAAGGATGCATAGTGATGAGAGTATTGCCAGTTTATTTTTACGTCTAGATGATATTGTAAATCGTATGAGAAGTTTGGGTGAAACCATAACCGATACTACTCTGGTGGAAAAAGTCTTAAGATCTCTGACTTCAAAATTTGAGTCAAAAGTATCAGCTATTGGAGAAAGGCAAGATCTGCAAACTCTTACTATTGTTCAACTACATGGTATTCTGACTGCTTATGAAATGAGACAAGGAGGTCCCTCTCAAATCAAAGAAGTTGCTTTTAAGGTGTGTGCAAAAGGAAAAGAAAAGGCATATGTCAAGGAATCAAATTATATATCAAAAGAAGAAGAAGAAAATTTTGTGAGAAAACTCCAACTAGGAACTGGAAGATTCAAAGGTAAGCTTCCCTTCAAGTGTTTTTCTTGTGGAAAAGTTGGTCATTATGCTACTAAATGTCCTTATGAAGATAATCATGGTAAAGGGAAACAATTTGAAAAGAGAAAGAGTTATTATGCGAATGAAGTGTCAAGTGAAGATGAAGAAGATTCTGACCAAGATCTACTAGTGCTCATGGAAAAGAAGCAAAAGAAGAAGGCTACTCACAAAAAGAAGATATCTCAGAAAACATGTGCAGCAGAAAATGAAGAAGAGGAAACAGGTATTGATTTTTGTTCTTGTAATCCACTCACTTTTGCATGCAATGATGAAGATAGTGAAAGTAACAATATAAGTCTAGAAGCAAATCTTAAGATCAATGATGAAAGTAATTTTTGGGATCAATTTAAAAGGAGGGAATCTATCCTCAAGGATGTGATCTCTAGATTGAATGAACAGATAGAAACAATGAAGGGACAGATAGAAATGTATCAAAGACTGCAAGACAAAGTAACCAATCAAAGTGAAGGACTTGAAGCAGAAATCATCTCTCTGAAAGCAGACCTTGAAGCATCAAATAAGAAGAATTAAGAACTTCTACAATCATTTGAAAAGGAAGGACGTGAAGAAGAAATCATCTCGCTCAAAACAGATCTGGAAAAATCAAATAAGAAGAATGAATAACTTTTACAAATCTTTGAAGAGCAAGAAAATGGGTTGAAAGAAGAGATCTTAAATTTGAATGATCAAGTAGAAGAAGTAAAAAGGGTTGAAGAAAGCATGATGAAGCAATGCCAAAAATTGGAGGTTGAAGTAAACATTCTCAAAGGTAAATTAGAAGAAAAGGATAAACTCTTGAGGTTTCAAGATAGTACTAATATTCTAGACAATATTCTTAGTAGTCAAAGGTCTCCATCTATCAAACTTGGTCTGGGTTTTCATGAAATGGTTAAAGGAGAATCTAGTTCGCAAGGAAGTGCTAAAGATTCAAAGGATGTCAAAGCAAACCCTGAAGTGTTGAAAGAAACTAAAGTTCAACCTACAATCATGAATTCTCAAAGGAAATCATTCAAAAATGTTGAATGCTTCAAATGTCATAATTATGGGCATGTTGCAGCCAATTGCAGAAACAGATTGTTTCAGTCACAAACAAACAGATTCTACACAGAAAGGTACTCTGGTTTCTTCAAGGGATATTGTTTTTCATGCAACAAGTATGGTCATAAAGCAGTTGATTGCAATAGAAGGAAGAATAGAATAACACATTATGATCCTTATGCTTACTTTTCTGGTCACATAAGATGCTATACTTGTAACAAGTATGGACATGTGGAAAAAGAATACAGGATGAACAGATATGAGAAATTGGATAACTTCCAGCACACAAGTAGAAAGTTCAAGAAAATTTTGAAAAAGAAGGAGGACCGTTCAGAAACGTAGGGAATATTGACCCGACTGCAGCCATCCGCTTCTGAAGCTTTCTTCTCTTAATGACTGCAGGAGTGATGTGAGATAAATTATAGGGATTAGTAATGTATCATCACAGGGGGAGAAATGTATGATGATTCTCATGGTTAGTTTGGTTATTCTGGTTATGTTTACTTCTGACAAAGCATCTGATGTAAAGAAGACAGGTACAGGTGGTACAACTTCAGGGGGAGATGAAGGAATGTGAAATTTTCAATGTGTCACTTTCCATACGCGGATTCAGTGAACTAAATCTGCGTATACACGCGAGTTACAGTGGAGACAGTCGCATATGCACTTATGATAAGAAAATTTGTATAACAGCTGAAGATCAGGAGCACAGGTTCAGGGGGGAGCATCAGTCTGACTATTAATGATTATATTATTGGCACTGTATATGTTTATTTCTCAGTTCTAAATGATGATGACATGTTATATGGTTTCTTATGATTATGGATGAGCCCTGTTTGCTTTTTTCTGAAGAGTTTTCGTTGCTTTCACACATGGATGAGATGGAAGTCTTGTGATTCAGAGATAAGGACAGATTATGCAGAGATTGTTGCTGATGACTTGCTGTTGAAGGTGTTCAGGTTTCACAAACTAAGGAGGAGCCTTGGTCACATGGAAAGGATGCATTGGATGCACATTTTCAGGGGGAGCATTAGTCTTGCTGAGTATAATGCATTGTTGGCATTATGATGGTTCTGAAATATGATCTCTCTCTTAAGGTCTTTCTGGTATTGGTCATGAAAATTCATATTTGTAATTTTATGAAAAGGTCATGTTGAGACCTATGATGTAAAAATTGTAATATTCAGTCATGTAAGGACTTGTTCAAATTTTTAAACCCACTTGGTTGGGTAGTTGAGTCAAAATGTGTAAACCCACTTGGTTGGGTACTTGAGTCAAAATGTGTAAACCCTCTTGGTTGGGTACTTAAGTCTCTTATGTAAATCCACTTGGTTGGATCTTTGATGTAAGTATGAGTCCTTGGTGATAGGAAGGTCATAAAGTCATGTACTTTATTGAAAATACGGTTGAAGAATCAGCTTGAACTCAGGCGGAGCATGGTAACTTCAGTGCACATCAGATCTACAACGCTCTTCTTGCTACATGAGGAGAAAAACCTTGTGTTGATCCGCCCTTTTCCCTTGATGTCAAAGGGGGAGAGTGACATGGTGTTTGAATAGGGGGAGAATATCTTTATGCTTAATGTATTTATCTGTTGTGATCAAACACCATCGTGGTTGCCATCAAGTCCAAAGGGGGAGATTGTTGGCAATATGATGCAATGTGTTGTCCTTGATGGCAACCCACTTGATGAAGATGATGGCAACACTTGAAGAAGATAATGGAAACCTACTTGATGAAGTTGTACTTGATGGAAACTGACTTGATATACTAATTAATGATGTAAATCTAATGTTCTACAATTCGTACAGAAGTTGTAAGAGTAAGAAATATCAGTATGTGCAAGAGTAATGATGAAAAGTGTATGTCACAAGGCATACGCGGGTTTGCTTAATAGAAGTAGTGTATGCACGCGGGAAATAACGTGTCAATTCGCGTATGGTCAAATGCGCTCTAAATATGTAAAACCAGGGGTTACTACCATGGTATTGACCCATTGTATTGAGCGCTGGGTTGTCTATTTGACCCCGTCTAGGAATACCATTGGAAGAGGTGTGGTTTTGGCTCATGGTATTGATAAAGGGTAAACCTATATAAGGAGAAGGAAATTATTGTGCAAAGTGAGAGCATGAGTCTGGGTTTGAATGAATACTTCACTTTGAAGTATGTCTGAATGGAAAGGGTAACAACTTGATGATAGATCTGAATCTGTGATACACCTATGAAGAAAATGATGAAGAAGGTTATCTAGATCTAAAATGTATTTGTATCTTCTAGATCTATTTATGGAATGTTTAGATCTGAGATGAGGCGAACATCTGTCTGAAGTGAAGGGTTAAATCTGAACTGAATATCTGCTTTGAAGAAGTATGCTGCTCTGTAATGATTGAAGATCTATAAGCTAGTTTATTACAGCGGAAGCGCGTATATACGCGGGTTTTATAAAGCGAAAGCGTGTATGAGTAGTGAAATTAGTTCTGGAGTATGTGCAGAGGTATACGCGGGTTTATATGCATGAAGGCGCGTATATACGCCAGATCAGTAAAAGGAAAGCGCGTATGAAAACTAGGGTTTGCTGAAGGATGAAGTATGAAATGTCTGATCTGTTCTGTTGTGTTACTGCTATCTGATCTGGGATGTCTGAATTGATAAGTTTGATGTATGATTGAGCTTAAATGTGTGGAGTGGGTCCAGTCTGAAAATATGATGAAAAGTGGCCTACAAGTTTTCCTCTAAAGAAAGCTCTTGGATCAAGTGTGAAAATAGATGAAACGTGGTCCATGGTGGTGCTGAGGGTTGTAGCCTTCAGTCAGGGGGTTGTAGCTCCCTTCCAGGTGAGGCTGGTAAACGAGAGCAGGGGGTCGTAGCTCCCTTCCAAGAGACGCTGGTAAACGAGCGCAGGTGGGTGCCTGCGTACTGGTATGAGTCTGCGCCAGTACATAGTTGTAATATGTTTTCTTTATAATAAAATATTGAAGGCTGAGACAACGGCAGCGGTGGTTTTCTCCCGACTTGGGTTTCCACCTAAAATCCTGGTGTTCATGTGTGATGCTTATGTGTGATGATTTACTCTATTATTACTGCACATGTCTGTTGCTATATAAACATCTGATGAATTAATAAATGCAAGGATCTAAGTAATGAATTAATTGCATATTAAGATCTATGCATATACGCGAGTTTTGTGAAGGGTATCCGCGTATATACGCGAGTCTGATCAAGTAAAGTAGCGTATGGGTTTTAGATCATGAAAAAGTAAAAAATATTTGAGTATGCCCTAAATACTGATTCACCCCCCCCCCCCCCCCCCCTCTCAGTATTTTTCCCAACAAATGCAAGAAGGGAAAATTGAAACAATTTGTTTATGGGTCTATCCTGGTATCGTTCTTCCTAGAATGACTACCAATTTTTCAACATTAGGAGGTCATAGTCCCAACACCGCCAGTGAGAGAACTATGGATGGCCTGATGGGCGGCTCTTATGCCAAGGGCAGGGGGCGATCAATAGATGTCCTGGAGACCGGAGTTCTTTTATTGGATCTGCCGAAAGTTTATTATCGTGGAGGATTGGCCCTACTCTGGTATATATTTTACTGGTGATCCAGACCTCAGGCTCCTGGAGGGAGAGGATTGGGATGAATATTTGGGTAAGACTCATTTTAATTTTCATGAGTGCTATGATATTTTTACCTATGTATTTTCTGACATTAAATCCATATATTTGTAGATGTCGGCCCAGAGAGACTCACGGGCATGTCTCCGATACTGAGGCGAGTTCCTCGTGATTTCGATCCTGATGGAAATGGAAGAGAGGAAGAGGAGCTCGTGGGAAACCTAGAGGGGATCACACATGGAGCCCCGGATTATGCACGATTTTACGATGTTCCTCGCGCCTATTAGAGACATACTGTTGGGGTGCTAAGCCGTATTCACCGCTTTTTGAGGCAGCTTGTACAGGTAGTGACATGCTACCATGAGCATCATGCCGATTAGACACCTATGCTTTATATCTACATTTTTTAAGAGACATGGTGTCTCAGGATGTAATAGAAACACACATATTTTTTGAATGTATGATGCACACTGATGCAAACACGTGATATATATATATATATATATATATATATATATATATATATATATATATATATATATATATATATAGATATACATCTATTTTCCTATATGGATATTTTTCACATGATGATGATTTTGCAAATTACGCAAATGTCTATCTAATACAATGTTAGCCACTATATCAGTTAATGCATTCATTCATCTAGGAATATGTTGATATGTGATAAAATCAAAATGTCTTTCCAATAGACGAATACGTAAATACAACCTCAAAAATATGTATGGGTTTCTGACTGAATAATGACCATTAAGTTGTAGAACAACAAGCTGTGAATCTAGATTTACAAGCAATGCGCGTATGCTGAGATTGATTTCCTCGGTTAATAGTTCAAGGACAGCACTATATTCAACGACATTTTTTGTAGTTTGTCTTAGACAAATACCTTTTTGTTCTATCAACTCACCAACAGGATCATAGATTACCCAGGCTGTTGAAGACAAATTACTGGTACTGCGGGAGGCACCATCCTCGAAACTGACATAAGGGGTAATAGACATCTGCACAAATAAGAAAGACCCAAATAAGTAGGAAAACGCTTGTAAAGAACACCAAATCAAAACATGTACAAAAATTAAAAAAACAACTATGTACATAAATCATGCATGAATGACTGACGCATAATACTTTTTGAGATACAACCCATTTCTAGGTTTTTCTAAAGGATTTCCTTCGTAATCAATGAGCTCATAGGCCCCATTCTAAAATACACATTTAACAATGTAAGGCCCATGCCACATGGGTTGAAATTTACCTGCCCCCAGCTTATCATGAGTTTGGTCATACGGGAGGACAAGATCTCCTTCAACGAAAGAACAAGGGGAAACTAATTGATCAAAATGAGCTTTGACCCACTTTTTTTGTGCTTCAATAACCAAATCAACAAAGCGGTGGGTTTCATCCAACCTTTCTAGATAAAGAAGACACTCTTCTTCTAGTGAAGTGTTCGGTAGTAATTCAAAAACCAACTTGAGCAAAGGTATTTCACACTTAATCGAAAAAGTAGCTTCCAGACCATAAACCAACTGAAAAGGGGTGAATCTGGTTGCACTCTTAACTGAGGTTCGGTATGCCCAAACAATTGAAAATAACATGAGATTCCAATTGGATTTATGGATCCCAATCGTACGTTGAAGCATGGTAACAAGAAAATTTTTCACAGCCTCAACCTGGCCATTGGCCTGAGGATAGTACGGCGTTGAGCTGTCGTGACACAGACCCAACTTAGAAGTCAACTCGGCCACCATGTAATGCCGAAAATGGGAACCATGATCGGTAACAATGGCTTGAGGGACACCAAACCTAGCAATGATACGATTGAATATGAATTGATCAGTTGTATTACCGTCAACAGCAAGTGTAGGCATTGCTTTAGCCCATTTGGTGAAGTAGTTCATGGCTACAATAATATAAGCATGCCCCCCAATAAAGTGAGGGTTACACATCATAAAATCGATACCCCCCTTCACAAAGGGACCAATGGTAATGACAGGATGAAGAGGTACAGGTGGCACATGCATCTTGCATTGATAAATATGGCAATCATGACATTTACGAACCACGACAATGCAGTCTTTGAAGATAGAAGGCTAGAAATAACCAGCACAAAGAATATTTTGTGCAGTGGAATAACAAAACATGTGACCGCCACGGGCACCACTGTGACATTATTTGAGGACTTTCTCAGCTTCCTTGAGGGTCAAACATCAATGGAGAATAGAATCCACTCCGACACGATAGAGGGTATCCTCGACTATATGATAAGGTTGCGACTGATAACGGATGCGTCGGTAGGCATCCTTCATCAACTCAGATATGAAAGTAGAAGTCTAGATATAACTGATGATATCACCATACCATGGATCGAGGGTGCTAATCAAGAAAAGTGTATCATCTGGAATGTATTCCTTAGAACGAGACGGAGGAGAGTCTAAAGGGAGGGAACAAATCAAATCAGCAAAGACTAGTGACTTCTTCGACTTGGCAGTAGTAAATTCCAAATTGAACTCTTGGAGGATGACAATCCACTTCGAGTATTTAACCCCCCAGCAATTTTCGAGACAATATATAGGTCATGGGGTTGCAATCGGAAATCACAGTCACTATACGCAAAAGAATATAATGACGAAAACGTTGAACTGATTGAACCGCAGCTAATGCTAAATTCTCGAAATGTGCATAGAAAATATAAGGACCGAGAAGGTTACGAGAAAATTAATAGATAACATGCTCATTACCGTCATCATCATCTTGTACTAGAAACATGGCAATCATGCTGAAAGAAGCGACTAAATAAAGGGAAAAATCACGATGATAGTTAGGAGGACGCAACAAAGGAGCGTTGACAAGCAACGTCTTCATGGTCTCAAAATACTTTTGACCAATCTCATCCCAATAGAAAGGGATGCCCTTCTTTAATAATCGCATGTATCCTCGAGCCACTTCTGCATAGTTAGGTATAAAATGGCGTAGAAAATTAGCCTTACCTTGCAAAATCTGCAACTAATGTAATGAGGAGGGAGAGGGGAGATTGATAATAGCCTCAACCTTGAGTGGATCAAGGTGAATTCCATATTTAGACACGATAAACCCTAAAATTCTACTGGAATTAATGCAGAAGACGCACTTGTGCTGATTAAGCCAAATATTGTAAAGTTGACAACGAAGAAAAATCTGACGAAGATGGTCAGGATGGTCCATGCGCTTAGCTGAATGAGTGGGAAGATCATCCAGATAAGGTTAAACAATGTGTCGAATATCATGAAAAGCATACAACATCGCTCGCTGAAATGTATCCCCAGCATTATTTAAGCCAAAATGGAGCTTCTTATATGCGAAAGTACCCCAAGGATAGATAAAGGCATTCTTATGTTGATCAGTCGAGAGAATGTTAATCTGATTATAACCAGAAAAACCATCCATTAAGGAAAATATCTCACTCCTGGCACAGTCATCGATGATTTGATCAATAAAGGGAGTAGGATAATTATCCTTGGGACAAGCTCGATTAATATCATGATAATCAACACAGACACAAATAGTTCCCTGCTTCTTATCTATAGGAACGATATTAGAGACCCATTCATTCAAAGGAATCAAATAAATAAAACTAGCTCTAAGAAGTTTTTCAACTTCACCTTTAATGGCGACAACTTTTCTAGGGTGCACCGAATGAAGATGCTGGTGAATAGGTTTCTTACCAGGGTAAGTAGGTATTTCATGCACCACTATACTAGGATCAATGCCGGGAATGTCTTCGTAGGACCATGCAAAAACATCATGAAATTCGTGAAAAAGGCTAGTTTAAACTTGCACTTCATCGAAAGAACAAGTAACCCCATTATGGATGTTCTAGAAAATTCTTGGTTTAACAGAAATGTCAATAGGCATCATCTGTGTAATATTTCTCAAGTTACCTTTCGTAAATACGTCATGTGTTGAAACAGGAAATTGAAGTGGAGGAGAAGGAACTTGAGATGAAAAATGCTCGAGACAAGTATACATGGCCTCGAGGCCAGGCATAAACGAGGAACAATGATGACCATCATTCCATGGCAGATCCTGAAGAGACATGGTTTCCATGATGGCCTCATCAGAAGGAAACACTTCTTTCAAAGGATCAGGTGAATTTGAATCACCAAGCTAGGGGGATTGAGAATAAATGTCAAGAGACATGCTCAAAGGATCACAATCAGAGGATGGAGGTTTCGAAGTGGCAATGAGTTCACAATAATAAATCTCAATCTCAATCGGACTGAAAGGCATCGAATCTGCAAAGGAATCAATCTGTTCAGGGGGAGGAATAATCCATGGGTCATCAAACCAAGAGATCATATGAATCATAACAGTATTCGGTGGAGGAAGAGGAAAAATACCCATGAGGGAAGGATCTTTGAAAAGACCTGGCCCTATGCTCTTGTAGGCAGTAGAAATTTGATCCACATACAGAACGTTGTTCTCAGAAGAAGAGGTGAAAAAAGACAATTTATAAATAGTAACAATCTTTCCTTCATGTGGAAATTTCAAAACACGAAAGAGAGTGGATGGAACACATAACATGGCGTGAGTCCAATTGTGACCGAGGAGAATATTATAATTGAGTTTAGCATCAACGACTTCGACCTCGACATTGATTGTCCTGCCTTTCAAAGTAATCGGTAAACTGGAAATAACACCTAAAGGTTTTGATTCTCTTCCATCAAATGCTTCTAGGGCATTTGGTTATGAATTTAGGGCTGGAGAACCAATACCTTTCCAACACGAAGATGACATGAGACAGGTTGATTCACCTTCGTCCACAACTGCTCGATGGATGTCGAGATCATTAATAAAAACTTGAATAATGAGATAAATCTGATGTGGAAGTCATGGAATGAAATTCTCTAGATTGAAAGCAAGAAGGTTAGTATTGGTATGATCAATCCCACCAATCGTAGATAACAAATATCTATGCTATGACGGACAACTCTGAAGTACTTCTAACATGGACATCATGGATGGTGCCTAAGCCAAATACTCAACAATATTGTAATGGTGAGAAACACATGTGTTGGGATTATAAGAAGACTTACGGAGTACACCTTTGGAAGGTGGTCGCACAATGGATTCAACATTGGGCCTTTCAATTTCAAGAGGACTAGTAACAAGTGGACGAGGAGGACCATCAACGATCTCCTTCCTCATGGCCTGACAAGATCTAGTATAATCTTTCGACTGAGTAGCAATAGAAACGGCTATAGAACCATTCATCATGAACACCTGAGAGACAAATGGGGCAGAGAACTGAGGTTGCTCTACCATCTGAGTCTACTGAGATGGGAAAGGTTCTTTAAGAATGGCTGAAGTTCCTTGGGTGCCTTTGAGAAGGTGGCTCACTTTGGACCATCTAGGACAGTCTTTGGTGAAGTGCTCATCATCACAAATCAAACAAGGGTACTTCGGTTTGTGTTGAGAACTATTGCCAGCACGAGGTTTTTGAGAATCCTATTTCGGGGTATCGGCTTTGGCCAAATAAGGGTAAAGGTAAGGCTTGAACGACATTAACTTCTGCGGGTTCACTAGAATTCGAAGTAGACTGAGAAGTAACATTATCGGAAGAAGTGGGCTTCGACTTCCTAGTGTTTGAAGATGAATACTTATGAGAAGTCTCAGACGCAGAACCAATAATACCATCGACGGATGGATTCACTGGTGGTTTATAAGTTTCAGGTCAAGGAGCATCAAGCAAGATATCATATAATGTGCCAAAATGAGAGTACAGAAGATCAAGGTATTGGGCGTAAGCAATGGCTTGTTCCTCGATTACACATGCCCCCATAGCGATGTCCTTGGCAATTTGATTGACAAAGGAGCTGGTGAACCAATGAGTTAGAAGTTGATCAGGAATTTCAAATTTTATCATGTGATGATGACGTCGCCACTCATGAATATGATCCGAGATATGAGTAACTCGGTCATGTTTCAATGACGTGAGGAGGTGTGTCCCAGTCTCATAGTGGAATGGTAACTGGAAGTGCATAAAGAATGCCATGGCTAACGAATTGAAATCTTGGAAGTCACCACGAGATAGCTCAATGTACCACTTTGTAGCAGCACCAGTGAGAGTTCGTTGCAAAAGATGGAGTCTAATATAATCGTCAACCTAAGAGTTAGAGGAACATCACAAATGGTAAGTCATAACATGTTATTGGGGATCTTCACTAACTTGCCCTCAAATTTGGGACAATCACCAGGAATCTTGGTCGGCACCAGAGGCCAATACGGGTTATGAAGAATGGGATCGTTCATCAACTTTGACACATCAGGTAATTCTAACGTAGCAAGAAATGGTAATTGAGTGTCTAAAGTCATCGGAGGTCTTTGATAAGGACGTGCATGTACATTCCACCCAGTCCGAGCGGGATTCTGTCCTCATACATTTTTTCCCAGAGGATTCAGATCATAGGGATTACAAGCAAGATAATTTGGTTGATATTGGGTTTGAGGACCAGTAATTGAGTTGGAGTAGACCACTGAGTTCCTTGTTGAGAAGTGTATGGAGTCTATTTTGAAATGTAAGCATGGCTTTGAGGTTGATGATATACAGGTTGATTTTGAGGGTAAAGAACCTGGGGCGCATTATATACCGGTTGATGTGAACCTTGAGGGTAGTAAGTGCCTTGCAGTTGAGCAGGAGGACCCGGCTGAGCAGGTTGCTGAGCGGGTAAACTTGGCTGACTATAAATAGGTAGAATAGGTTGTCGAAACGATGGAACCGGCTAAGGAGCCGGTTTAATGGGTTGCTAAGGGCCACCGGGTTGGCCTTGTGGGAAAGGTTGGCCCAATGGTTGTAATATATCAGGTTGTCCCTGATAACTAGGTGGACCCAGAGAAGGACCGTAGGGTTGTCTTGGTTGCACAACATTTTTTCCATACTGAACATGTGACTGCGGTTTTGGTGCAACAGGTTGTCCCCGTGGTAGGTAGATTTCCCCCCAGGAGCCTGAGATAGCCCTGGTTGATTCTGAGGTTGAAAAAATAGACTGGAGGGTTGTCCATGCTGGAACAAAGGTTGACCTTGGGAAGGTTGGCCTTGTGGACTGTATGGTTGTCCCTGCGGACTAGAGGCAGGGCCATGCTGAGCTAAAGGTTGTCCCGATGAGTGTTTTCCTTGCAAGCTAGAGGGTTGCGCGGGCAGGGTAGGTCCCAAATGAGTAACAGTCTAATGAGGATCATAAACAACCTGATGAGGATCAATAGGAGGAAAATAGAACGGATTACCATACACATCATAATGGTGCGGATATATATATATATATATATATATATATATATATATATATATATATATATATGGGATTACCAACAACATCATAGTGATGGAATCAAGGATTACCAAGAGATTGAAGGAGTTGAGAACCCTGAGAAATCTGTTGCTGAATAGCGAACAAATATTGTTCAAAATTAAGACCATAAGGAATCACAGGAGTAGTGGAAACTGTACTAGAAGTAGGCTGGGCCTCCACGGCACTAGATTGGAATCTACTAGGACCGAGAATAACAAGCCATGTTGGATTGAGTAAAATAGACCTGCGAGCGTGAAAATATCCCAACGACTGATGGGTAACAACCAGTGTGGATGAAGCCACACAAATCGTTGGTTGAACTGGAACTGATGTAACAGTAACCATTGAACCATGTGTCGAAGGTGATAGTCCTAACAAAGAGAGGACTGAACTCTGAAGAGGATTTACTGTACTGGATTATGCTATGGAGGAAAAAATATACATAATTTGACTCAAGGACCTATATCCAAGCGGAAGTGACACCGATGGTGGAGAATACTGAGTAGAAACATGAGGGAAATATTTCAGAAAAAGATGATATTATTCTATAGAAACAGGCATTCCTTCACCACCAACAGGACTAGATGAATCCATCTCTGACTCTGCCGTAAGGTCTTCAAAAATACTATGGTGACTAAGAGGCACAACAACAACAAAAAATGGCAAACCCGATGTGAGAGGAGGAAAATCTCGTTCTTCCCGAAAACAAGACCAAGCACCAGAAGGAGGCCAATTGAATTCAACTAGCCCTTCAAGAGGAGATAGAGTAGAAAGAGGCAATACAGATGAGAGATTAGGTTGCGAAATCTTGGCAGACCTAGTGGATTGAGGGGTTTCAAAAGAAACGTTTAGGAAAGAACTACCACTAGGAGGTAGTGAGGACGATGAAACTGATGGTTCCGCCACCGTGACTGTATATCAAAGCAGAAAGGAGAAAGAGAACCAATCGAAGACTCCAAGATCAAACCAAGGAAAAACAACATGCCAAGTAATAAAACTTTAATGGGCGTGTGATCGTAGGTGATTAGTTTTATGACACTGAAACCATATTTTTCTGTTTCATTTTTAAAGAGTCAAGAAACAGGCAAAACATGACTCTAGTCACTTTCAATTTTAAATGAGCGTGAAAGGAAAAGTTCTCGACGATCTCTTCTCTTTTTTAAAGAGTCATGAAAATATCAAAATGACTACTCTAGAATGCTAAGGAAGAGGGTATACCAGGTTTCCATGAACTTCCATATACACCTTGGTGATCAAATGAAACAGAAATGACCAGGACTTGATGTACGTACAGGGAATCTCCCTGAATGTTGTGTTTGGTGTATCATGGTTACAAGGCAGAATACTCGACTACCTATGGATAAAATGATTTCAACCTAGAGATGTCTTCCTCTATATACTTGACGGTACGGGGAGCACAAGTCCATACTAGCATTTTCTAGAGCCAGATGGGAATAACAGAGCTACTAGGTTTTAAGATGCCAGAACACGTCTCTAGCCTAAACCACTAAAAATGTTTCATTAGGTTTCAATTCTTCCTTAGGTTAATTAAATGAATTTTAAAGTTGATCTTGGATTATGTTTCAGTTTTAAGGTCCTATTGATTTTGGATCTCAAAATTTCTAAATGCAAGCTATATGAAAATGAACATCATTTCCGATTCATTGAATGCTAATTATGATAAGGATAGAGATATTTAAAACAAAAGCAAACAATGAAAGTATGCGAAGAAATCCACTAATGCATCTAACACAATCAAATGAAAATGAAACTCTTTCCTAGACAATCAGTCGCTAGATATGCAAAATAAAATTTCACTTTTAGTACAAAGAAACAATGAAAAATATGTTTTTTTATTATTTTCGATGAAAGAAGTACATGATGCACTAATTATATGAAACATGAAAACAAACACTAGCTTAAGTGTTGTGTAAGAATTGAAATTGAATGACTCAATAAAACACAAAAAAAATACAAGAAATCACTCAAACTAATGTTGCAATCTTCCAAACCAAGAGAAATTTTTCAAAACAATCCCAAACAAGAAATGTAATCGATGCTTGGAGCAATAAGAAGAATCAATTGAAAAACGAAATGATCATTCAACCAAAGCAATCACTCAAAGGAATCAAGAAAACTTAGTGCAATCAACCCAAGAATGAGACTGACAACAATAAAAAAGACTTGGTTTCCGAACAGAAGGCTCAGTGTACCAAACCCTTAAAAACCCTAAGGCCTCAATTCACACTGATAAGAAGATAGACAAACGACTGAGGAAAACAAGTCGACGACAGTAAAAATAGCCCCAAAGGCATAATTACACATAAAAAATAACACAAAAGCAAGCACATTTGACCAAAAGGCTCATTAAGGAGGTCAAACCAAATCCTACAAGGGTTGGCGCGACTGTAATGTTGTAATCCACACCATACAGGGGTTGGCGGGACTGCAAAAAGAGAAATATACCCCAATTGGCACGATTTTTCAGAGGAAAAGCGTGCCAAGCCAGATAACTATGGGAAAAAGAGGAAAAACCAAAACCTAATGAGCAAAGGTCAATCTTAACACTCTGGAGCTGAATAGAGGATGTAAACTAAGAAAGAAAACTAGGAAAGGCAGATAATAAAATCAATGATTGAAACTGACCCAACATGATGAAACAACAAACTCGCACTGATCCCCAGTGGAGTCGCCAATTTGTTAAAAAGGTAAATCCTGTTTGCGGACAGAGATGATCCCTCTAGCCCTAGAGTGGGTCTAGAAACAAAGAGACATGTTAAAGTGTTGATTCCTAATTATTGAATGAAAGAGGACACAATAGATCGACCTACTTGGAGTCTAATGCTATCGTTGTTGCTATAGTGGCGGTGCCCTCTCGCTCCTGCCTTGGCAGGTCACAATCCTTTCGCAGTCATGCTCGGATACCTGCACATAGAATGAGAAAACAAGTACATCATACGACATAATAACATTTCATTCATAACTATTAGCCAGTCAAAGAGGGCTAAACAAATTGCATTAAACAAAATTCGTAACACAAAAGTGGAACCAAACAATAGTCACGTATATGTATTAATGAAAGGAAGAGATACAACCAAAGCTTTGACGTTGAGGTCTCCTCCAGCAAGGTTCAGCCGGAGCGCGTCTCAGATGTTCATCAGGGAATTCAGATGGGTTAAAGGCATGGAATCAAGCTCTCTCAGAAGGCATGGACTCAAGCTCTCTCAACGTAATTCCTTCTTATCCTATCTCTCTAGTATTTCTCCAAGTTCATCTCTTCAGCTGTTCAGCTAATCAACCATTTGACTATTCATCTAGTTTGTGCAAAGAGAGATGGCTTATTTTTATAGAGGAAAATGAGGAGGTTAGGATCCCTACAAAGGTGAGAGGGGGGCCTATCCTTTAGGGAGTTCCCATAGGAGGTGGAAACCATAAACTAAAGAAGGGAGTCTATGGTTTATCGGTTCAACCACTCCCAATAACTCATCCTCGAGGTGGTTGGAGTGGAATCTCTACCTCTATTTTTAAAAAACATTCCATAAACAGCTTGGCATGAGGGGAAAACTGGGATAGAGTGCCAGCTGGCACGGGGCCCAGTGTTAATCTTCCTCTTTGGTGCGAGGGCATAACTAACTACCCGCGCCAAGGAAAAAACAAGGGTTTTTGAGTCTTTGCTCAGGGAATTGTCAAAAGAAGGAATATTACTCTCATGTAACGGGATACAATGATATTCTTTGCAAGGCATGACACTGCTTATTGATCATGGAAATGACCCTCCAATGGGCGAGATGTGGATTGCAGGGACAGTGACAAAATGTTGTGTAACATAAGGTAACAACTCAATGGGCTATCATAATCCATATGCAAAAAATGTATTAAATAAGGAAATAAAATCAAAGTTCTGAAATTGAAATTTGCAACTTCATTATTAAAACTGGCACTTTTGAAATCAAATTTCCCTTTTGGAATCAAAATTCAAAATTAGAATCAAAATTGACACTTTTAGAATTGAAATTCACACTATTGGAATTGAATTCATGCTTTTTGGGCTAGAATCAATTTATAATTCATAATTATGGAATCGAACTGCACACTTTTGAAAATCAGCATTCACAATTTTGTAACACAGTTTATCACTTTGGGGAAACTAATATTCCCACTTTTCAAATTGAAATTAATAATTTATTATTCTATGTATTAGCACTATGATGACCCCTATGCTATACTTGTACATATTTCTATTAGGTTGGAAATCCAACTCGTGTTGGGCCTATATGCCTAGGTGTATGTATTTGTCTTTGGGATGGCATGCTTGTGTGTATATATTCCGAGGCTAAACTGAGTGTGCAATGAGGGAAATTAGGCCTAAAAATGATGTAACTGATATCAATATTAATAGAATACACAATTTTCATATATTGTGTCAAACACAAGATTGACAGGGCTAAGAATCCTTAGGAGCAAAATGTGAGGGGGTGGAACTGTGACATGGTTCCGAAGCCATGACAATAATAATATATTACAAAAGTTACTTAATCGTAAGTCCAAAAAGTGAGGGGGAAATGATGTACATGACTTCTCAAGTGGTGGGGGTGTGTTCCTCATGAAATGCTTGGTAGGAATATTACATGCATACAAAATCCACGTTCATATCATTCTATTAACCAATCCATTATAATTGAATAATCATTTAACTACCTTGTTTTTTTGTTAGCTTTATGGCTGGTGCTAGAGACTAGTCTACATGTGAGCTTGGATAACTACTAAGCCTATAATGTAACCTTGTAAACATGTGTTAAATTCCATGGAGGATTTTTAAAGACCATTTCTACTTTTTCACCTTAGGTAAGGCTAGATTTGTCACATAGAATAGGCTTGAGAGGTGTTTGAAACACTCTTAAGGGTAGTTGGAACTCCTAGAGCTATAGTATTTGGATACTTTGTGATTGGCCTGCGTAGGAAGCCCAAGAAGAGTAGTGACATGGCCTAATGGAATCTAGCGGCAAAGAAGGGGTACATTATGTTAGATTGTGTAGGTTGGGGAATGTGGGACTATAGTTAGAAATTTTATTGGAGTAAGTACCCCTCATGGTACTTGTTCGGTACTATTTGTATGATCATGATTGAATCTATGTGAGATTTTTCCATGGTGGATTTATATCCCCAACTTAAGGGATCACCCTCTACTAAGAGATTTAGAGCAATGGGGTCTATGCTTGGGTGGAACAATTAGGGCCTACAATCAACAAATCAATTACGTAATATAAACACATGCTTATTATGTTTTTAAATACTTAATTATATGTTTTTTTTTAGTATACATATTTTTCATATATTCTATGTGCTATCCATATTTATGTTACCATTATGAATATGTTGATTGATTCATAGCGTGATAAAATGTATGAAATATCTATCACATATCTAAATTATGGTACTAGGGTACTGTAATAAAGGAACTTAGTTTGGTAATACACATAGAAAACATTACATGTTACTTAAAATGTTGTTGAGTGTTATTAGAACCTACTAGGCATAATTTTTATACAATGAATTCATGCAAGTAATCCTTAGATAGTCAATAAACAACATGTTGGCAATATGATGTAGAGTGTTGTCCTTGATGGCAACCCACTTGATAAAGATGATGGCAACCTACTTGATGCAAGTTGTACTTAATGGAAACTGACTTGATATACTAATTAATGATGTAAATCTGATGTGTCTACAGAGCAGCTCAGATGTAATGATGAAAGGAATTCCAGTATGTGCTAGACCAATGATGAAAAGTGTGTGTCTCAAGGCATATGCGGGTTTGTCTAGGAGAAGTAGCGTATGCACGCGGGAAAGTACGTGCCAAGTCGTGTATGCTCAATTGCGCTCTAAAAGTGTAAAACTAGGGGTTACTACCATGGTATTGACCCATTGTATTGAGCGCTGGTATGTCTATGTGATCCCATCCAGGAATACCATTGGAAGTAATGTGGTTTTGGCTCATGGTATTGAAAAAGGGTAAACCTATATAAGGAGAAGAAAATTATTGTACAAGGGTGTGCATGTGTCTGGGCTTTAAATTATTACTTCACTCTGAAGTTTATTTGTATGGTTGAACTCTGTTCTTAATCAATAGATCTGAATCTATGATGCACCCATGAATATGATGAAGGTTCAAAATCTCTAGATCTGGAAATGATGAATCTCTAGGATGATGTAAAAAGAAGTATTGAAGACCTGGTGCAAATCTATTGAAGATATTGAATAAATCTGGGTAAGTCCATAGATCTGATCTGTTCTGCAAAGTTTATCTTTTATAGATCTATACGCATGTTCGTTTCATGAAAAGCGCGTATATACGCGGATCTGTTTAAACAAAGGAGTGTATGGATTTTTAGGGTTTTTTTGAAAAGTGCATAGATGTATACGCGGGTTGCCTTTATTAAAATCGCGTATATACATGCGTCTGTTTGAAGAAAAGCGCGTATGCAATTTGAAACTGATGGTTGCTCAAAGCTGATTGAGATTTTGCATATCTATTCTGAAGTCTGGGTTATCTCTGATATTCTGGTTACAGTGTTTTCACTATTATGTTTGATGCTCTGGGAAAAGGACGTTTGCTGATAAGTGAAGGATTGTGTTGAAGCTGTTTTGATCCAGTTTGAAAATTGATGAAATGTGGTCTGCAGTGGATCTGAGGGTTGAAGCCTTCAGTCTGAAAGTAGAAGCTTTCTGCCAGGAGAGGTTGGTGTTAATATCGGGGGGTAGTAGCTCCCTTCCAGGAGAGACTGGTAAACAAGAGAAGGGGGTTGTTGCTCCCTTCCACGAAAGGCTGGTAAACGAGAGAAGGTTGTAGCCTTCTGCAAGTGGGTGCATGCGTGCTGGTATGAGTCTGCGCCAGTACATGTTGTAAGAATTTTTATTAATAATAAAGATTGAAGACTGAGACGACGACAGCGGTGGTTTTCTCCCAAATTGGGTTTCCACCTAAAAATCCTCGTGTTCATGTGTGATTGATTGTGTGTGATTATTACTCTGTTCTTTCTGCACCTGTTTACTGTTTTCTGAACATCTGATAAATGAGTAATGCAATGATCTAAGTCATGAATTAAATGCATAATTAATTCACTGGATATACGCGAGTTCTGTAAAGGATATCCGCGAGTTGAATTCAGGAAAGTAGCGTATGGGTTTTTAAGAAGGAAATATCAAAGTTTTATTGTCTGCACTAAATACTGATTCACCCCCCCTCTCAGTATTTTTCCAACAATTGGTATCAGAGTAGGTCCTTCTGAAAAAGCTTAGCCACTAGAAGGAAGATCAAGCAAGATGAGAAATCAAGATGGAACAACATCTATCAAGCCTCCACTCTTTAATGGAAGCAACTTAATCTTCTGGAAAATAAGGATGAGATCCTATGTTCGGTCTATGGGAGCAGATGTATGGGCCATTGTTGAACAAGGATATCAATATCCAGCCGCAGTACCAACGGATCCGACGGAAAAGAATAATTATGAAACAAATGCAAAGGTGGTCAATGCACTATTGGGAAGTATAACTAAGTCATAATTTGTCAAGGTTATGCAGCTGAATACAGCAAAGGCAATATGGGACAAAATCATTCTAAGTTATGAAGGAGATGCAAAGGTAGAAAGTGAAAAACTCCAAACTCTTAGAATTGAATATGAAAATTTAAAGATGCATAATGATGAGAGTGTTGGTAGTTTCTTCTTACGTCTTGATGATATTGTAAATCATATGAGAAATATGGGAGAAAAAATAGCAGAATCTACTTTGGTTGAGAAAATCTTAATATCACTAACGGCAAAATTTGAGTCAAAAGTTTCTTCTCTTGAAGAAAAACAGGATCTTCAAAATCTTACTGTCATACAACTCCATGGCATACTAACTGCTTATGAAATGAGAAGAGGAGGACCATCTGAAGTCAAAGAAGCCATCTTTAGAGCTTCTACAAAAGGGAAGGAAGTACAAGAAGAAGGATCAGGATATATCTCAGAAGAAGATGAGGTAAATTTTGTAAAGAAACTTCAACTTGGCACAGGACGGTTCAGAGGTAAGCTTCCTTTCAAATGTTTTGATTGTGGAAGAGTTGGCCATTATGCTGCTAAGTGTCCTTATAAAGAAATATCTACAAAAGGGAAGGAAGTAGCAAGAAGGTATAAACACCGGTCTAGCACTAGGAAAAGTTACTACACTCATGAAGACAGTGATGGCTTCTATGATAGTGAGGAAGAGTGTGAACAAGATCTTAGACTTCTCATGGAATTTGAATCTAAAGATGAAAAGGATACTTTTGTGGATGCTCTAGAGGACAATGATTTTCTTGAAGAAAACAATCAACTCAAAATTCCCTTAGAAGAATGTAAAATTCTCTTAGAAGAAAGGAAAATTACCATAGAGACTCTGAAAAAGCAAAATGAAGAAGCGAAGAAACACAATGAGAATTTAGAATGTGAAGTAGTAAGTCTAAGAAAAGAACTTGAGAAAGAAAAGACTCTGAATCTTAGATTTTCTAAAGGATCTGAAACCTTAGATGAGATTATCAAGGTACAACGTTCTCCTCTTATAAAGACAGGTCTTGGATATACCGGAGAATCCTCTCAGGCTTCAGCACCAAATTATCTAAAAGCAGCTACAGCTGGTTTACTACATTTAGCCACTCAGCAAGGGAATAGAGAATCTTTACAGGTAAAGCATGATCATCACAATTCAAGGAACACTAACAAGAATGTCTTTCAAAGAAGCTACAACCAACAGGTAAATTCAAATAGAAGATTTCATGATCGCAAAAATTTCTACTTCAATGGACAATGTTTCTCATGTCACAATTTTGGTCATAAAGTTGTTCAATGTGTTGCCTATAAAACCATCATGACAAGAGAAGCAAGAAAGAAAAGGATGGATATTGAACCAAAGAAGAACACCTATAACAACTTTTCTCCTCTTCAAAATGAAGTTGAATGTACTTATTGCAACAACTTTGGCCATTTAGAATATGAATGCAAGAGCAAAGTCCAGCCAAAACAGGATTTTCCTTCAAGTTCCAAAGTATGGAAAAAGAAGGAATTACAGGTTGAAAATTGTGGGATAGCGTTATTTGCAGAAGGTGAAGAAAATAAATGGTACATTGATAGTGGATGCTCAAGACACATGATAGGTGACAAAAGAAAACTTCTTGCATATAATGCTCTAGAAAAGGAAAAGAAAGTTACATTTGGAAATGATACCCCTGCTGTAATTAAAGGAAAAGGGTCCGTGTTTTTAAAAGAAAAGGTGAAGGCTAATGATGTCATGTATGTGGATGGATTAAGGCATAACCTGTTAAGTGTAAGTCAAATGTGTGATCAAGGAATAGAAGTTGTCTTTAGTTCAAAAGAATGTGTGGTTCGTGATCTTGATACAGGTAAAACTATTATAAAAGGGAAAAGAACTCCAAGAAACCTGTATGTATTGAAGAACTGCAAAGATCAATGTTACTTGAGAAAATCTTCAGAAAATTGGCTATGGCATAGAAGGCTGGGGCATCTGAGCTTCTCTCAAATCAAAAAATCAAGCAGACTTAAAGTTGTTCATGGTCTTCCCAATATTACTCTACCAGAGAGTATCATATGCAAATCTTTCCAATTCGGTAAGCAGACCAGAGTGCAATTTAATGCCAAAGAAGGATCATCAAGTAAGCCTCTTGAACTTATTCATATTGACATATGTGGAACTATGAGGAAAAATTCACCACGTGGGGAGGAATACTATATCTTATTTATTGATGATTTCTCTAGGATGTGTTGGATTGGGTTGATTAAACACAAAGATGAAGCATTCGAAAATTTTCAGATCTTCAAAGCACTGGTGGAAAATGAATTGGATCTAAAAATCAAGTGTCTTAGATCTGATCGAGGAGGAGAATATACATCAAATGAATTCCTTGAATTTTGTGAACAACATGGCATAAAAAGACAGTTCTCTGTAGCAGGCACCCCACAACAAAATGGCGTAGCAGAAAGAATGAATAGAACAATACAACAAATGGCTAGAGCTATGCTTGATGATTCTGGAACACCTGACATTTTCTGGGGAGAAGCAACACATACAACAGCAAACATTCTCAACAAGGCACATGTTCGGTTAAATAGTGACAAAACTCCATATGACCTCTGGTATAGTAATTCTCCCTCTGTGAAGCATTTTAGAGTTTTTGGAAGTAAATGCTTTATCAAAAATAATGATGAAAAGCTTGGCAAGTTTGAACCTAGATTTGATGAAGGGATACTTCTTGGTTATTCATCTACAAGAAGATCATACAAATGTTACAATAAAAGGCTTAGAAATATTGTTGAATGTATTGATGTTGTCATTGATGAGTCTCCTGCAGCCCCTAAAGAAGAAAAACAAACGACAGAAGAAGATGATGGTGACTATTGTCCTTCTACATCAAATAGGAATGATATAGACAGTGGATCCAATGAAGAACCTGAAGATGATTTATCTGAAAAGGCTCCTTCCAGATATGTTCAAAAGAATCATCCAGAATCTCAGATTTTGGGAGATAAGGCATCAGGTGAACAAACAAGAAGGACTCTTGTGGGATCCTCTTGCTATCTGGCATTTTTATCCACTATTGAACCACACAATTTCTATCAAGCTAGCAAAGATGAATGTTGGGTTCAAGCCATGAATGAAGAGCTTGATCAAATTGAAAAAAATGACACTTGGGAATTAGTACCAAGACCTCATAACAAAAATGTCATTGGAACTAAATGGATATTCAAAAACAAGTTAAATGAAAATGGGGATGTCGTAAGAAATAAAGCTAGACTTGTTTGTAAGGGGTATACTCAACAAGAAGGTATAGACTTTGAAGAAACTTTTTCTCCTGTAGCTAGACTTGAAGCCATAAGAATGTTTCTTTCTTTTTCAAGTTTTCAACAAATCAAAGTTTATCAAATGGATGTTAAATCTGCATTTCTCAATGGTGATCTAGAAGAAGAAGTTTATATAGAACAACCAGAAGGATTCATTTTGGGAAATGATGAAAATCTTGTTTGTAGACTTAAAAAGTCTCTATATGGTCTCAAACAAGCTCCAAGGGCATGGTATTATCGTCTTGACAAATATCTTCATCAACAAGGATTTTCAAAGGGGTCTACTAATAGTAACTTACACACAAAAATTGAAAATGATAAACTTTTGATTGTGGTTGTATATGTTGATGATATCATTTTTGGAAGTAATGAAGAATCTATGAGTCAGAAATTTGCTTCTGTCATGTAGCAAGAATTTGAAATGTCTTTACTTGGGGAACTAACATTCTTTCTTGGCTTGCAAGTGCATCAAACTGCAGATGGTATATTCTTATCACAAGAAAAATACCTTAAGAAAATTCTGAAGAAGTATGGCATGGAAGAGTGCAAACCTGTAAGTACACCAATGATAACCGGATGTAATCTCAGTTCTCATGATGATTCTCCAATGGTGAACCAACCAGATTGCAGATCTATGATAGGAAGTCTACTTTATCTCACTGGGACTAGACCGGACATTATGCATGCAGTTGGGATTGTTGGACGATTCCAAGCTAATCCAAAAGAATCTCACCTTCAGGCTGTCAAAAGAATATTCAAATATCTGCAAGGAACTCAAGAATTTGGACTATGGTATCCAAAGAATGCTGATCTTACTCTTCATGCTTACACTAATGCAGATTGGGATGGAAATGTTGATGATCGGAAAAGCACTAGTGGTGGTGCATTCTATATGGGGCCCCGGTTAGTATCTTGGTTCAGCAAGAAGCAAAGCTCTATTGCCTTATCTACAGTAGAAGCAGAGTATGTGGCTGCCGCATCATGTTGCACTCAACTTCTTTGGATGATGCAAACCTTACAAGATTTCCAAATCAAATGTTCACCTCCTATTTCCATTATGTGTGATAATACAAGTGCCATCAATATCTCAAAGAATCCTGTTATGCATTCCAAGACCAAGCACATTCCCATCAAGTATCATTTCTTACATGAAAAAGTGCTTGAACAAAAGGTGAAGTTGGAGTATGTTCCCTCCAAAGAACAAGTTGCTGATATATTTACCAAACCTCTGCCCAGGGAAGCATTCAAATATCTCAGACAGAAGCTGGGAGTAGTTTTTGCCATGCAGAGGATCAGATCTGATTAAAATTCTGAAGATTAATTTGGATACGCGGGTTTCCTGAAAGACAGTCGCGTATATATGCGAGTTCATACATAGAAAACCACGTATGTGTGGTTGCTGACAATTTTTCTGGGTCAGCATTTCTTCAGCACAAGCTATGGTGCTGTTTGGTATCTCTGATGCTATTTGGAGTCTCTGGTGATATTTCGGCTATTATATTTCTGTTTCATTCTCTGATTTTGGGTGAAGATGCCTTGATGATTTTCTATTGAAAGGATGCATTGGATGCACATATTCAGGGGGAGCATTAGCCTTGCTGAGAATAATGCATTGTTGGCATTATGTTGATTCTGAATTATGATCTCTCTCTTGAGATCCTTTTGTCTTGGGTATAAAGAGTCATATTTGTAATTTGATGAAAAGATCATGTTGAGACCTATGATGTAAATTGTAATATTCAGTCATGTAAGGAATTGTTCAATGTGTAAACCCACTTGGTTGGGTATTTGGATCAAAATGTGTAAGCCCACTTGGTTGGGTAATTGGATCAAAATGTGTAAACCCACTTGGTTGGGTACTTGAGTCTCATCTGTAAATCCACTTGGTTGGATCTTTGATGTAAGTATGATTCCTTGGTGATAGGAATGTCATAGAGTCATGTACTTCATTGAAAAACATGTTTGAAGATCCTGCATGAACTCAGGGGGAGCATGGTAACTTCAGTGCACATCAGATCTCCAGCGCTCTTCTTTCGACATGAGGAGAAAAACCTTGTGTTGGTGTTGATCCGCCCTTTGCCCTTGATGTCAAAGGGGGAGAGTGACATGGTGTTTGAATAGGGGGAGACTATCATTATGCTTAATATATCTACCTGTTGTGATCAAACACCATCGTGGTTGCCATCAAGTCCAAAGGGGGAGATTGTTGGCAATATGATGCAGAGTGTTGTCCTTGATGGCAACCCACTTGATAAAGATGATGGCAACCTACTTGATGCAAGTTGAACTTAATGGAAACTGACTTGATATACTAATTAATGATGTAAATCTGATGTGTCTACAGAGCAGCTCAGATGTAATGATGAAAGGAATTCCAGTATGTGCTAGACCAATGATGAAAAGTGTGTCTCTCAAGGCATACATGGGTTTGTCTAGGAGAAGTAGCGTATGCACGCGGGAAAGTACGTGCCAAGTCGCGTATGCTCAATTGCGCTCTAAAAGTGTAAAACCAGGGGTTACTACCATGGTATTGACCCATTGTATTGAGCGCTGGTATATCTATGTGATCCTGTCTAGGAATACCATTGGAAGTAATGTGGTTTTGGCTCATGGTATTGAAAAAGGGTAAACCTATATAAGGAGAAGAAAATCATTGTGCAAGGGTGTGCATGTGTCTGGGCTTTAAATGATTACTTCACTCTGAAGTTTATTTGTATGGTTGAACTCTGTTCTTAATCAATAGATCTGAATCTATGATGCACCCATGAATATGATGAAGGTTAAAAATCTCTAGATCTGGAAATGATGAATCTCTAGGATGATCTGAAAAGAAGTATTGAAGACCTGGCGCAAATCTATTGAAGATATTGAAGAAATCCAGGTAAGTCCATAGATCTGATCTGTTCTGCAAAGTTTATCTTTTATAGATCTATACGCATGTTCGTTTCATGAAAAGCGTGTATATACGCGGATCTGTTTAAACAAAGGAGCGTATGGACTGTTAGGGTTTTTCTGAAAAGTGCACAGATGTATACGCAGGTTGCCTTTATTAAAATCCCGTATATACGCGCGTCTGTTTGAAGAAAAGCGCGTATGCAATTTGAAACTGATGGTTTCTCAAAGCTGATTGAGATTCCCGCATATCTATTCTGAAGTCTGGGTTATCTCTGATATTCTGGTTACAGTGGTTTCACTATTCTGTTTGATGCTCTGGGAAAAGGACGTTTGCTGATAAGTGAAGGATTGTGTTGAAGCTGTTTTGATCCAGTTTGAAAATTGATGAAACGTGGTCTGCAGTGGATCTGAGGGTTGAAGCCTTCAGTCTGAAAGTAGAAGCTTTCTGCCAAGAGAGGTTGGTGTTAATATCGGGGGGTAGTAGCTCCCTTCCAGGAGAGGCTGGTAAACAAGAGCAGGGGGTTGTTGCTCCCTTCCAAGAAAGGCTGGTAAACGAGAGAAGGTTGTAGCCTTCTGCAAGTGGGTGCCTGCGTGTTGGTATGAGTCTGCGCCAGTACATGTTGTAAGAAGTTTTCTTAATAATAAAGATTGAAGACTGAGACGACGGAAGCGGTGGTTTTCTCCCAAATTGGGTTTCCACCTAAAAATCATGGTGTTCATGTGTGATTGATTGTGTGTGATTATTACTCTGTTCTTTCTGCACCTGTTTACTATTTTCTGAACATCTGATAAATGAGTAATGCAATGATCTAAGTCATGAATTAAATGCATAATTAATTCACTGGATATACGCGAGTTCTGTAAAGGATATCCGCGAGTTGAATTCAGGAAAGTAGCATATGGGTTTTTAAGAAGGAAATATCAAAGTTTTATTGTCTGCACTAAATAATGATTCACCCCCCCTCTCAGTATTTTTCCAACAATTGGTATCAGAGCAGGTCCTTCTGAAAAAGCTTAGCCACTAGAAGGAAGATCAAGCAATATGAGAAATCAAGATGGAACAACATCTATCAAGCCTCCACTCTTTAATGGAAGCAACTTAATCTACTGGAAAATAAGGATGAGATCCTATGTTCGGTCTATGGGAGCAGATGTATGGGCCATTGTTGAACAAGGATATCAATATCCAGCCGCAGTACCAACGGATCCGACGGAAAAGAAGAATTATGAAACAAATGCAAAGGCGGTCAATGCACTATTGGGAAGTCTAACTGAGTCATAATTTGTCAAGGTTATGCAGCTGAATACAGCAAAGGCAATATGGGACAAAATCATTCTAAGTTATTAAGGAGATGCAAAGGTAAAAAGTGAAAAACTCCAAACTCTCAGAATTGAATATGAAAATTTAAAGATGCATAATGATGAGAGTGTTGGTAGTTTCTTCTTACGTCTTGATGATATTGTAAATAGTATGAGAAATATGGGAGAAAAAATAGCAGAATCTACTTTGGTTGAGAAAATCTTAATATCACTAACGGAAAAATTTGAGTCAAAAGTTTCTTCTCTTGAAGAAAAACAGGATCTTCAAAATCTTACTGTCGTACAACTCCATGGCATACTAACTGCTTATGAAATGAGAAGAGGAGGACCATCTGAAGTCAAAGAAGCCGTCTTTAGAGCTTCTACAAAAGGGAAGGAAGTACAAGAAGCAGAAGGATCAGGATATATCTCAGAAGAAGATGAGGTAAATTTTGTAAAGAAACTTCAACTTGGCACAGGACGGTTCAGAGGTAAGCTTCCTTTCAAATGTTTTTATTGTGGAAGAGTTGGTCATTATGCTGCTAAGTGTCCTTATAAAGAAACATTTGCAAAAGGGAAGGAAGTAGCAAGAAGGAATAAGCACCGGTCTAGCACTAGGAAAAGTTACTACACTCATGAAGACAGTGATGGGTTCTTTGATAGTGAGGAAGAATGTGAACAAGATCTTAGACTTCTCATGGCATTTGAATCTAAAGATGAAAAGGATACTTTTGTGGATGCTCTAGAGGACAATGATTTTCTTGAAGAAAACAATCAACTCAAAATTCGCTTAGAAGAATGTAAAATTTTCTTAGAAGAAAGGAAAATTACCATAGAGACTCTGAAAAAGCAGAATGAAAAAGCAAAGAAACACAATGAGAATTTAGAATGTAAAGTAGTAAGTCTAAGAAAAGAACTTGAGAAAGAAAAGACTCTGAATCTTAGATTTGCTAAAGGATCTGAAACCTTAGATGAGATTATCAAGGTACAACGTTCTCCTCTTATAAAGACAGGTCTTGGATATACCGGAGAATCCTCTCAGGCTTCAGCACCAAATTATCTAAAAGCAGCTACAGCTGGTTTACTACATTAAGCCACTCAGCAAGGGAATAAAGAATCTTTACAGGTAAAGCATGATCATCACAATTCAAGGAACACTAACAGGAATGTCTTTCAAAGAAGCTACAACCAACAGGTAAATTCAAATAGAGGATTTCATGATCGCAAAAATTTCTACTTCAATGGACAATGTTTCTCATGTCACAATTTTGGTCATAAAGTTGTTCAATGTGTTGCCTATAAAACCATCATGACAAGAGAAGCAAGAAAGAAAAGGATGGATATTGAACCAAAGAAGAACACCTATAACAACTTTTCTCCTCTTCAAAATGAATTTGAATGTACTTATTGCAATAACTTTGGCCATTTAGAATCTGAATGCAGGAGCAAAGTCCAGCCAAAACAGGATTTTCCTTCAAGTTCCAAAGTATGGAAAAAGGGGGAATTACAGGTTGAAAATTGTGGGATAGCGTTATTTGCAGAAGGTGAAGAAAATCAATGGTACATTGACAGTGGATGCTCAAGACACATGACAGGTAACAAAAGAAAACCTCTTGCATATAATGCTCTAGAAAAGGAAAAGAAAGTTACATTTGGAAATGATACCCCTGCTTTAATTAAAGGAAAAGTGTCTGTGTTTTTAAAAGAAAAGGTGAAGGCTAATGATGTCATGTATGTGGATGGATTAAGGCATAACCTGTTAAGTGTAAGTCAAATGTTTGATCAAGGAACTGAAGTTGTCTTTAGTTCAAAAGAATGTGTGGTTCGTGATCTTGATACAGGTAAAACTATTATAAAAGGCAAAAGAACTCCAAGAAACTTGTATGTATTGAAGAACTGCAAAGATCAATGTTACTTGAGCAAATCTTCAGAAAATTGGCTATGGCATAGAAGGATGGGGCATCTGAGCTTCTCTCAAATCAAAAAATCAAGCAGACTTAAAGCTGTTCGTGGTCTTCCCAATATTACTCTACCAGAGAGTATCATATGCAAATCTTGCCAATTCGGTAAGCAGACCAGAGTGCAATTTAATGCCAAAGAAGGATCATCAAGTAAGCCTCTTGAACTTATCCATACTGAAATATGTGGACCTATGAGGAAAAAGTCACCACGTGGGGAGGAATACTATATCTTATTTATTGATGATTTCTCTAGGATGTGTTGGATTGGGTTGATTAAACACAAAGATGAAGCATTTGAAAATTTTCAGATCTTCAAAGCACTGGTGGAAAATGAATTAGATCTAAAAATCAAGTGTCTTAGATCTGATCGAGGAGGAGAATATATATCAAATGAATTCCTTGAATTTTGTGAACAACATGGCATAAAAAGACAGTTCTCTGTAGCAAGAACCCCACAACAAAATGGCGTAGCAGAAAGAATGAATAGAACAATACAACAAATGGCTAGAGCTATGCTTGATGATTCTGGAACACCTGACATTTTCTTGAGAGAAGCAGCACATACAGCAGCAAACATTCTCAACAAGGCACATGTTCGGGTAAATAGTGACAAAACTCCATATGAACTCTGGTATGGTAATTCTCCCTCTGTGAAGCATTTTAGAGTTTTTGGAAGTAAATGCTTTATCAAAAATAATGATGAAAAGCTTGGCAAGTTTGAACCTAGATCTGATGAAGGGATACTTCTTGGTTACTCATCTACAAGCAGAGCATACAAATGTTACAATAAAAGGCTTAGAAATATTGTTGAATGTATTGATGTTGTCATTGATGAGTCTCTTGCAGCCCATAAAGAAGAAAAACAAATGATAGAAGAAGATGATGGTGACTATTTTCCTTCTACATCAAATAGGAATGATATAGACAGTGGATCCAATGAAGAACCTGAAGATGATTTATCTAAAAAGGCTCCTTCCAGATATGTTCAAAAGAATCATCCAGAATCTCAGATTTTGGAAGATAAGGCATCAGGTGTACAAACAAGAAGGACTCTTGTAGGATCCTCTAGCTATCTGGCATTTCTATCCACTATTGAACCACACAATGTCAATCAAGCTAGCAAAGATGAATGTTGGGTTCAAGCCATGAATGAAGAGCTTGATTAAATTGAAAAAAATGACACTTGGGAATTAGTACCAAGACCTCATAACAGAAATGTCATTGGAACTAAATGGATATTCAAAAACAAGTTAAATGAAAATGGGGATGTTCTAAGAAATAAAGCTAGACTTGTTTTCAAGGGGTATACTCAACAAGAAGGTATATACTTTGAAGAAAATTTTGCTCCTGTAGCTAGACTTGAAGCCATAAGAATGTTTCTTTCTTTTTCAAGTTTTCAACAAATCAAAGTTTATCAAATGGATGTTAAATCTGCATTTCTCAATGGTGATCTAGAAGAAGAAATTTATATAGAACAACCAGAAGGATTCATTTTGGGAAATGATGAAAATCTTGTTTGTAGACTTAAAAAGGCTCTATATGGTCTCAAAAAAGCTCCAAGGGCATGGTATTATCATCTTGAAAAATATCTTCATCAACAAGGATTTTCAAAGGGGTCTGTTGATAGTGACTTATACACAAAAATTGAAAATGATAAACTTTTGGTTGTGGTTGTATATGTTGATGATATCATTTTTGGAAGTAATGAAGAATCTATGAGTCAGAAATTTTCTTCTGTCATGCAGCAAGAATTTGAAATGTCTTTACTTGGGGAACTAACATTCTTTCTTGGCTTTCAAGTGCCTCAAACTGCAAATGGTATATTCTTATCACAAGAAAAATACCTTAAGAAAATTCTGAAGAAGTATGGCATGGAAGAGTGAAAACCTGTAAGTACACCAATGATAACCGGATGTAATCTCAGTTCTCATGATGATTCTCCCATGGTGAACCAACCAGATTACAGATCTATGATAGGAAGTCTACTTTATCTCACTGGGACTAGACCAGACATTATTCATGCAGTTGGGATTTTTGGACGATTCCAAGCTAATCCAAAAGAATCTCACCTTCAGGCTCTCAAAATAATATTCAAATATCTGCAAGGAACTCAAGACTTTGGACTATGGTATCCAAAGAATGTTGATCTTACTCTTCATGCTTACACTGATGCAGATTGGTCTGGAAATGTTGATGATCAGAAAAGAACTAGTGGTGGTGCATTCTATATGGGGCCCCGGTTAGTATCTTGGTTCAGCAAGAAGCAAAGCTCTATTGCCTTATCTACAGCAGAAGCAGAGTATGTTCAAAATCTCTAGATCTGGAAATGATGAATCTCTCGGATGATCTAAAAAGAAGTATTGAAGACCTGGCGCAAATCTATTGAAGATATTGAAGAAATCTGGGTAAGTCCATAGATCTAATCTGTTCTGCAAAGTTTATCTTTTATAGATCGATACGCATGTTCGTTTCATGAAAAGTGCATATATATGTGGATCTTTTTAAACAAAGGAGCGTATGGACTGTTAGGGTTTTTCTGAAAAGTGCACAGATGTATACGCGGGTTGCCTTTATTAAAATCGCGTATATACGCGCGTCTGTTTGAAGAAAAGCGCGTATGCAATTTGAAACTGATGGTTTCTCAAAGCTGATTGAGATTCTGCATATCTATTCTGAAGTCTGGGTTATCTCTAATATTCTGGTTACAGTGGTTTCACTGTTCTATGTGATGCTCTTGGAAAATGACGTTTGCTGATAAGTGAAGGATTGTGTTGAATTTGTTTTGATCCAGTTTGAAAATTGATGAAACGTGGTCTGCAGTGGATCTGAGGGTTGAAGCCTTCAGTCTGAAAGTAGAAGCTTTCTGCCAGGGGAGGTTGGTGTTAATATCGGGGGGTAGTAGTTCCCTTCCAGGAGAGGCTGGTAAACAAGAGCAGGGGGTTGTTGCTCCCTTCCAGGAAAGGCTGGTAAACGAGAGAAGGTTGTAGCCTTCTGCAGGTGGGTGCCTGCGTGCTGGTATGAGTCTGCGCCAGTACATGTTGTAAGAAGTTTTCTTAATAATAAATATTGAAGACTGAGACGACGACAGCGGTGGTTTTCTCCCGAATTGGGTTTCCACCTAAAAATCCTGGTGTTCATGTGTGTTGCTTATGTGTGATGATTATTCTGTTCTTTCTACATCTGTTTACTATTTTCTAAAACATCTAATGAATGAGTAATGCAATGATCTAAGTCAAGAACTAAATATGTAAAGGATATCATCGGATATACGCGAGTTGGCAGAAGTGATAACTGCGTATATACGCTGTAGTTGACTCAAAGAGTAGCGTATGGGTTTTTAAGAAGGAAATATCAAAGTTTTATTGTCTGCACTAAATACTGATTCACCCCCCCCTCTCAGTATTTTTTCAACAATTGGTATCAGAGCAGGTCCTTCTGAAAAAGCTTAGCCGCTAGAAGGAAGATCAAGCAAGATGAGCATTCTTTGGATACCATAGTCCAAAGTCTTGAGTTCCTTGCAGATATTCCAACACAACAAATTTGGTATTTTTCCAACACAACAAATTTGTTATGTCGTTGAACCTTATTCAATGTACATCAGTTCTATTTATAGCATAAATGGATAGTAAATTTGCATATATAGAAGACAAGTGTTCAATGTACTAGTCAATCTATATATTCAACCAAGGGGCAATCAATGGATAATAGACAAATTGTTTAGTTGACGAGCAATAGATTCCAATGTACAATTAAATAACATGTTATATTCATTCAATATTTTATTTGAGTCATATTTTCAAGTAGATGTGGTAATCATGTTGGAGTTCAGTAATAATTTCCCTTAGGTAGGTGGTTGGGGGTTATTGCACTACATATTCTGCCTTATTAATCCCAGTTTAATTGAATTAGTGTTATACTTTCATTTGTATGAAATTCAATCTAATTATATATGAGACTAGAACATGTTTTCTAATGAAATATGTTACTCTGAATGATGGTACCAAGTACAAAGGGAACAACATATACTAGGTGTGTCTAACCCCATAGGACTTCTACAACATACAACATGTTGGATTACTTGCAACATTTTGCTAATAGTGGCACCAACCAATTAAGTTAATTAAATCCAAATATAACTTATTAATTTATAATAATTAATAACAATTTATTTGATTTTATGTCATTTTCATTTTCATAAATTGAAATAATATAAAATTATCATCCTTATTAACAAAATATGGTTGCATCTAAGAGGACATATTTTACATCCTAGTAGAAGAGAGATGTGTACTTCCTTCCATGGTTGATATAGAGTTGGCACATGACATTTACAATAATAATAATAATAATAATGGCATTAATAAAATATTTGAATATTCTTTTTCAAAGTGTTTGTAGATTAAAAAAATGTTATTGAAAAGAGGAACACTTTTTGAGAAATATGTGTAAAGATATGTAGCATTCATGGAAAATATTAATAAACATAAAAATATTTTAATATCAATTATAAATAAAATATTTTAATGTTCATTTTAAGTAAATATATCAATTAAAAAATAATAAAATCAATAAATTGATTCATTTCAATTTTTTATATTGTAATTTCATTTTATTAATAAAATTTGAAAGATGAAAAAAAATCATAAAATGCTTATCACATTAAAATAAATTTGAATAATAATGATTCATATTTATAACCATGACATTTCAAAACATATAAAAACCTGATAACTTTATTTAATAAACATATAATTACAAATTATAATATATATATATATATATATATATATATATATATATATATATATATATATATATATATATATATATATATATATATATATATATATATATATATATATATATATATATATATATTACGATATAAATTAAAATAATGATTTGTATTAATAACTATTATTTTTTAAAATTTAATATGTATATAAAAACTTAATATTTTTAATAAATTTGTTTCTAAGCCATATTTATCTCTTTATCTATATATAAACAATGTAGGATATTATATTGAAAAAAATAAATTAAAATGAAAAATTGTAAAACAAATTAAAAAAAAATTGATGAGATTTTGTATATATATTAATTTTATTACTAGTGAGTGGGAGGAATTATTGCGATCTTCTCCACTAAAGCCAAATTCTCTTAAGTGACATGATGATTTTTAATGTGACGTATTTGAGCCTTGTTATTGAGAATTAATAGCCCCTCAAGGATTGGAACATGCAATGCCTCATATAGAATATAAAGGTATTTTCCACATAAAAAACATACATTTTTAAATCCTAGAATGGGGGTGACTTGTGTGGAAAAAAATGGGAGCATGCATCTCAATGAATCCATCCATGCATAAGTGGAAATAGATCTCCCCTATCCAACAATGGAGCCTATCCCATCAACCTCAAATTAACTACTCTTTAACTTGGCACACATGGTGAATCAAGGAATAGGCTAGTTTAACTTGGTTTGTCTATAGTATACCTAGGGGGATAATATGGGGTATATAGGGAGGTACCCAACAGAATAATGTGATGTAATAATGTCAGGATGATAAATAAATGGGCCATAGTTAATAAATAAAGTTGTTAGCCCATATTATTCAAGGGACCACAAGTAGTTATGGAATAATGTGATAATATCATTGTGTTGATTGCATTGTATTGAGAGACCTATGTTAATTACCCATACTATTGTACTTATGAAGCCTATATAGAGGCTAGAGACTCTCCATTTAGATATGTCAATTATTATTTATTGACAAGCATATAGCTGGTTGAGTATTCTACTTTCTTAAGGAGTAACTGTATAGTGTTAACCTTGAGGCAGGGTTACACCATAAAATCACTCCTTAAGGAGGGAGAATACTCCACAAGCCATATGCTTGTCAATACAACAATAATTTAAATCTCTCATTCGAGAGTGTGTAGCCTCTATATGATTAAGAGTCTGTAGCCTCTATATAGGCTTCATAAATACAACATCATGGGTAATTACAATGAGCTCATGAAATGTTTTGGTCATTCATGGAGCTAAAGTGTTTTCATAACACATAGAACAGCTTTACATGACACAAGTTACATTGATTTCTTTTGGCATGTGAGGTCATTACAATAATTATGGTTAATGATAGAAGAATTAGGCACATATTGGTTGATCTAGATTTAGGTATTTTTATGTCTCAAGTTCTCTATGTTTGTTGTTTCTTATTTAATCCCACTTCCTCTCTTTCCCATGTAAGAGATGGCTTGGGGCTTCTAGGATGTTTCCTTATTTAACTATTGGTTTTGTATTCGTATTTGGGCTCACCTCCTCTTCTGGTTAGTGCCGCACTTGGCCCCTCCCTTTGGTCCTTCCTTTCACTTGGTTATTTTCCATCAGTGTTTGAGACTCCATTTGCATCTTTTCTTCAGCTCACTACTCCTTAGCTCCTTCCCTTACTTCAATTTCTCCCTCCTCAACTCATGCTTTCCAGCCTCTATTGGGTTTGAACTCCTTCCCTTCCCTAGCTTTGTATCTCCTCATTGACTTTCAAAATTCCTTATGGACATGCAAGAGTGAGGTGTGGCACTACCTAATATTGAGAATTTGATGGCTTCTAAGCCCAACATATAAAAGAGGTCCATTTCTCATTTTCATGCCTATACTATGCCACAAATCCAAGAAACAATATATCAAGATGAGCAAGAAATTGCAAATAATCACTATTGCCTTGTAAATTTTGAAGTAGTAGCTAAAGTGGCACATTGAGTTCTAGATACAAGACACTCAGAAGGCCACTTCATGTACTAGATGCACATTGTTGACCTCTATTTTTCATTTTAAAACAATATTAAGAGAAAAGTGATAATTGACGAGAATCATGAAGAAATTCGCCTTCAAGTCCTCTTGTGCTCTATGTATTTAGAGACAAAATACAATCAAAGTTCACCTTGGTTTAAAGAAACAACTATTCCATACATATATAAGAAATATAAAAGATATTAAGTTGATTGGATTGATATTCCAAATTTAAATAGTTTACATTTAATTTAATAATACAATAATATTATTTATAATCAAAATGTAAACTTACATAATCTGAATGCATTAGATTAAAATTATTTTAAAATATAAAATATGTAAATGATTGAGAAGAATTTAGTCATCCACTCTACTTGGCTTCTCACCATTTTTTTATATTGAATATTCATTAAATATTACAATATATTTGACCTTTGAAATTGATTTCCCATCTCAATTTGTACGTCAAATATTTTCCTGAAAATCTACAAACATATCTATAATATTCATAACAGTACCAGCTAATGGATGCACGTGACTTTGGGGCATTATCAAGCCTACTGTGGGGCAATTAATATTCATAAGTCAGTGTGCGTTGAGAGCCTTTTGCATGCCTATCCCATCACGTAACAATATTCTCAGTGTGTATGTCGCATAATTTCCACAGGTAGCTCCTATGACTGGTGGGGTGGGGCAGGGCGTATTTGAAATGTATTGCAATTATTAGTTGCATGAAACGACCTTCAGAATATCTTTAGCTAGACATAAAAACTGCAATTCCAGATGGCCGAATAAGAGCAGCAGATTTTATGCAGCACAACATACATTTTTCTTAGGAAAAACGTCGAATTTATTCAATTATAGGTTGGCAATGTTGATAGAAGATGCGGTTATGTCAATCTCAAGTTAGAGTAGTAGAGTGTATGGAGTGTTGAAATATTAAAGTCACCTGTGTATCCTGTGCAGGTAGAAATAAAGTATAACAGGGGCGGCAGCAGCAGAAGGTTGAGTGTACACTTTTGTGCATTCGAGAGGAATGAAGAAACCGTAAGGATGGAATTTAATGTTTATGGGCAGCAGCCACCATTGCAGAGGAGAATTTAATGTTTGATGAGCGTAACCAAATTTTTAGAAAAAATAAAGACTTTCGTGGTTCAAAAACACACAATAGCAGAGTTTTAATAAAGACAGTCTTTTCGGGCTTTTAAGCCCTCAACAACCAAACAGGAAGAGTTTTGTTCAAACACATCAAAGTCCTTTTAAATTTTGAATGGGCCACATCATCTGTGGTCCCCACCAGAAATTTCTATGTCGCAATCACAAATCGCAGCAGCAGAGTGTTTAAGTGTCTTGTTGATATGAAGAAGTTCTGATGCGATGCGATATGGTCCCACCACAATCACAATCGCACATCACAAAGGAACGATGTATGTTCCGCCATCCGAAATGTGTTATCACTGATTGAAAGTTTGCGATGCGATGTGGTCCCACCACAATCGCATATTGCAATCGCATTCACCAACCGCATCATCCGCCATATGTTATGTTCCATTGAAAGTTTGCGATGCAATTATTGCAATCGCACATCACAAATCTCATATCGCCATCCGCCTAGACCACAGGGTCATTGTAATATTTTCAATGCGATTGTCAGAATCGCAATCGCAACATCAAAAATATGTTTTCTGCTTATGTTTTCATTGCGATGCAATGCACCGATGCGATGTGGTCCCACCACAATCGCTCATCACACCATCGTACATCACTAATCGCAAATCGCAATCGCAACATTGCAAGTTTGTTTGTTCAAACCATTCTGCCGATCGCCGATCGCCGATTGCGACGTGGGCTCCACTCGTATATCGCGCCAAAGAAATTTTAGGTTAAATTTAATGTTCAAGAAATATATTTTTATTATAATGTTTTTTATTTTTTATGTTACGCCGCACCATATAAAAAGTGAAAAAGCCCGTAGGCATATTGCATTGCATAACATTGTAGTATTGTATTTTTGTGTTGTATTTGTTGTGTAAGCCCCCAGGCAAAGAAAAACATAGTGAAGCATAACAGAGCACTGTTTTGTGTGTTTTGAGAGACAAAGAAAGAAGTTGTGTGAGCATTGCATCTGTAGCAGTCAAGTATTTTTGTGATCCCACTTTAGTGGAAGAAGAAAGTTGTAATAGATTTTGTTTATTAATGAAATAGAAATGTTTTATTCTACAATCTCTGTCCAGTTATTCTCTGTGTTAGAAGGAGAGTATTATTCTCTCAGTTACTGTTCTGGAATTATCAGAAATTCCAACATGGTGTTGGAGATAATCCAGGCTCTTTGAAGGCGTCAAAGAAGATGAAGGAAGAAGAAGATTTGTTGTAGCCGTTCTCCAGCAGCGTGAAGGCTCAGAAGAAGATTAAAGTCCAGGTATTTCTAAAAAAAAACAGAGTTGTTGTTTTGTTTAAAAGAGCAGTCCTTAGAGACAGAGTTTGTCTTTTAAAGAAGGAAAGACAGTTTGTTTGAAAAACAAAGTTAATTTTATTTCAGAGTTCAGTTTGTAAGTAATGGCTGGACCAAGCACTATTATGAGTATTGGAAATACTTAGGTTCCACAATTTAATGGGAAGAACTATGATTATTGGGCCATTACCATGAGATCCATGTTTGCCTCACAAGACTTATGGGAGTTTGTTGAAGATGGTTTTGATGAACCAGTTGATGAGCAGGTCTTTAATGCCTTAGCATAGGCAGAGAAGGATTTATTGAAGAGAAATAGGAAGAAGGACTCTAAAACCCTCTTCTCTCTCTATCAAGCAGTACATGAGAGTGTGTTTCCAAGGATAGCAGTAGTTAAGAGATCCAAGGATGCATGGGATACTCTTAAGATAGCCTATCAAGGTATGGAGAAAGTGAAGACAACAAAACTACAATTGCTGAGGAGAGATTTTGAAACTCTCTGTATGAAAGAGTCTGATAACATAGACTCATTCTTCACACATGTGATTGGAATGGTCATACAGATAAGATCCCATGGAGAAACACTTGAGGAAAGAAGGATTGTGGAGAAACTATTGAGGAGCCTACCCTCAAGGATTGATGTTATTGTTACCACTATTGAAGAGACAAAGGATCTCTCAAAGTTCACAGTAGATGAATTTCATGCATCATTGATGACTCATGAACAGAGATTGGAAAGATTAGTAAACCCATCTCTAGAGCATTCCCTCAAGACTCAGATGCCTTTTGGAAGAGGAAGAGGTCAAGGTAGAGGAAGAGGAAGAGACAGAAGCCAAAACAAAGGAGGAAGGAACAACCCAGCAAATGCTCAAGGAAGGAGCAACAATCAGAATCAAAGCTATGGCCAAAGAAACAGCCAGCAAGGTGGACACCAGCATGCTCACGGACAAAGGTATGACAAATCCAATGTCAAATGTCATTATTGCAAAAATATGGGCATTATGCCAATGAATGTAGGAAAAAGCAAAATGACATGAATAATAGGCATAATTCTAATGTAGCAAAAGAAGAAAAGAACCCAACGAATGTGCTGTTAACATGTAATGTAGCACAAGATAGACAAGGTGATGTATGGTTCTCAGATTCAGGCTGCAGTAATCACATGACTGGAAACATAGCAATGTTTGCCAATCTTGATGAAGAAGTTAAATTAGAAGTAACCACAGGAACTGATACTAAGATATCTGTCAAGGGAAAAGGCAGAGTTAGTATCTGTGCAAGAAATGGTGAGCATAAATTTGTGCCAGACGTGTACTATATTCCTTGTTTGAAATGTAATATTTTGAGCGTTGGGCAACTCATAAACAAAGGTTACAATTTATTCTTTAAGAATGATGTGTGCACAATAATGGATATACCTCCAAGCAAGAAGATTATTGCTAAAATACAAATGACCAGCAATAGAATGTTTCCACTCAAGCTCAATACCGACTTGAAGGGAAAAGGAAAGAATGTAGCAGCTGTAACTCAAGAGGTCTTTCAAAAGGAAGTGAAATATGAGAACTGGTTATGGCACTTGAGATTTGGACATCTCAATTTTGGAGGTATGAATTTGTTGCACAGAAAAGGAATGGTAAGAGGTCTACCATTGATTGAGAAACCAGATAGCCTATGTGAAGGCTGTATCTTGGGAAAACAACATAAAGAAAACTTTCCATCAGCAAAGAGCATAAGGGAAAAAGCACCCTTAAAAATCATCCATTCATATTTGTGTGGGCTGGTGCAAACAACATTAGTTTCAGGCAGCAATTACATGTTGACCTTCATTGATGATTTCACAAGTATGGGTTTATTTTTTGAAATATAAAAGTGAATTCTTTGAGAAATTTTTCCACTTTAAAGCTCTAGTAGAAAAATAGAGTCGGCAGCATATCAAAGTTCTTAGAACTGACAGAGGAGGTGAGTACATCTCAAAATAATTTCTGCGTTTTTGCAGAGAGAATGGCAAACAGTTTACTGCAAGGCAAACACCGCAGCAAAATGGAGTTGTTGAAAGGAAGAATCAAACCATAATGGAAATGGTGAGAAGTATGTTGAAGGCAAAACATTTTCCAAATGAATATTGGGCAGAAGCTACAAATTGTGCAGCATACATCTTAAATAGATGCCCAACAAATCTGTAATGAACAGAGTTCCATAAGAAGTGTGGAGTGGTAGAAAACAAGGAGTCACTCACATGAGAGTTTTTGGATGTGTATCATATGCACACATTCCAAATCAGTTGAGGAAGAATTTGGATAGTAAGGGGGAGAAGTGCATCTTCCTTGGATATTGTGAAGAATCCCAAGGATATAGATTATATAACCCATCCACTAAAAGATTTGTTATAAGAAGAGATGTTCAATTTATTGAAGAGGAAGCATGGGATGGAAGAATTTTGAAAAAAGTCAATGTTAAAAGTTGTTTATCCCATAATGAATATGAGGAAGATGTGGCTGAAGATAGTACCTCATCAGTAGCACAACCTCCACCAACACAAGAACAGCAAGGGACACCTCAAGCAGGAGTAAGAACACCCTTGAGAAGAAATGAGAGTGCTTCTCCAAGCACACCACAAGGAGCAGAATTGAGTGCTTCTTCAAGCACAAGTACACCAAATGAAAGAGGAACAAGATTCAGAAATTTAAATGAGATTTATGAGCAAGAGACAGCAAATGAAGGTATGAACTCCTTATTTTCTTTGTATTGTCATGTTGATGATCCTATTCATTTTGAAGATGCCATAAAAGATAGAAAATGGATAGAAGCTATGGATGATGAAATTAATGCGATAGAAAAGAATAAAAGATGGGAGTTGGTTGATCTCCTAGAAGGTAAAGAATTTATTGGAGTAAAATGGGATTTTTATCTCTCAAGCAAAGTATGTTAATGAAGTATTGGCAAGATTTAATATGCAGGAGTGCAAAGCAGCAATTACTCCCACAGTAATGAGATTGAAATTGAGTAAAGATGACAAAAACAAGGATTTTGATCCAAGTTTGTATAAAAGAATAGTTGGCAGCCTCATGTATTTGACTGAAACTAGGCCAGATATTATGCATGCTGTTATTTTGATCTCTAGATTTATGGAAAGGAAAAAAGAAGCACATTGGCAAGAAACGAAGAGAATCTTGAGGTATGTGAAAGGAACTAAAAGGTATGGTATTTTATATACTACTTCGGAAAATTATGAGTTAATTGGTTACACTGATAGTGATTGGGTTCGAAGCATTGATGATCGGAAAAGCACATCTGGTTATGTTTTTCATATGGGTTTAGGAGCCATTTCATGGGCTTCTAAGAAACAACCTATTGTAGCATTATCTATAGCAGAGGCAGAGTATGTGGCAGCTACAGTAGCAGCGTCTCAAGCAGTTTGGATGAGAAGAATTTTGAGGAATTTGTGTCAAGAACAGGTAAAGGGCACAGTGATTTATTGTGACAATAGCTCATCTATTTCATTATCAAAGAATTATGCGTTTCATAAGAGAACGAAACACATAGATGCCAAGTATCACTATATCAGAGAATTGATGAACAATGGAGAAATTGTTTTACAGCACTGTAAAACATAAGAGTAGTTTGCAGATATTCTGACAAAGCCATTGGGGCAAAAGAGTTTTAAATATTTAAGAAAATGCTTGGGTATGACTGATAACCCAACAACTGACTTTAAGGGGGAGTGTTGAAATATTAAAGTCACCTGTGTACCCTGTGTAGGTAGAAACATAGTATAATAGGGGCAACAACAACAGAAGGTTGAGTGTACACTTCTGTGCATTCAAGAGGAATGGAGAAACCATAAGGATGGAATTTAATGTTTATGGGAAACAACCACCATTGCAGAGGGGAATTTAATGTTTGATGGGCGTAGCCGAATTTGTAGAAGAAATGAAGACTTTCGTGGTTCAAAACCAGACAACAACAGAGTTTTAATAAAGACAGTCTTTTCGGGCTTTTAAGCCCTCAACAACCAAACAGGAAGAGTTTTGTTCAAACACGCCAAAGTCCTTTTAAGTTTTGAATGGGACACGTCATCTGTGGTCCCCACCATACATTTCTATGTAGCAATCGCAAATCGCAGCAGCAGAGTTTTTAAGTGCCTTGTTGATATCAAGAAGTTCCGATGCGATGCGATGTGGTCCCACCACAATCGCAATCGCACATCGCAAAGGAAAAATGTATGTTCTGCCATCTCAAATGTGTTATTGTTGATTGAAAGTTTGAGATGCGATGTGGTCCCGCCACAATCGCATATCGCATTCACATTCACCAACTACATCATCCGCAATATTCTATGTTCCATTGAAAGTTTGTGATGCAATTATCGCAATTGCACATAGCAAATCTCATATCGCCATCCACCCAGACTGCAGGGTCATTGTAATATTTGCGATGCGATTGTCGCAATCGCAATCGCAACATCCAAAATATGTTTTCCGCTTATGTTTTCATTGCGATGTGATGTGGTCCCACCACAATCACTCATTGCGCCATCACACATCGCTAATGGCAAATCGCAATCGCAACATCGCAAGTTTGTTTGTTCAAACCATTCTGTCGATCACCGATTGCGATGTGGGCTCCACTCATATATCGCGCCAAAGAAATTAGGTTAAAGTTTATGTTCTGGAAATGTATTTTTATTATAATTTGTTTTATGTTTTATGTTACACTGCACCATATAAAAAGTGAAAATCTCGTAGGCATATTGCATTGCATAACATTGTAGTATTGTATTGTTGTGTAAGCCCGCAGGCAGAGAAAAACATAGTGAAGCATAACAGAGAACTATTTTGTGCATTTTGAGAGACAAAGAGAGAAGTTGTGTGAGCACTGCGTCTGTAGTAGTCAAGTATTTTTGCGATCCCACTTTAGTAGAAGAAGAAAGTTGTAATAGCTTTTGTTTATTAATGAAATAGAAAAAATTTATTCTGCAATCTCTATCAAGTTATTCTCTGTGTTAGAAGGAGAGTATTATTCTCTCAGTTACTGTTCTAGTATTATCAGAAATTCCAACACGGACCATAGAATAATCCTAATCTCATTTATACTCTGCCAAATTTTTCCACCAATGGACCAACTTAGATTCCTCATAGTTTTCATTACTTTTGTAGCCATCCCACATCGACACACGTCTAGGAATTTGGCTCCAATCCCAACAAAAATAGACAGAAATACAAAAACTTATGAACAGAGGACCTAGACCAGAGAATAAGCCCAATCTCAACCTATCATTTATTGTCAGCCAAATATTTCCACATATGGGTCCAACTAAGGTTTCTCACTCTTTGCGTCACAACTATCCATCGACACTTTGCATCAACACACATCGGGAAATTTGGCCCCTTTTACAGCAGATATTGACAGAGATTCCAAAAAACTATGAGAAATATAAAACGCAAAGAATCCATGGAGAGGAACTCACGTCTAACTTCTTAGTATTCAACTACAATTGACGGCTGGCATTTGTTGAGCCACATCCACACTTAATTGAATTCATATAAATGTATAATGAATATCGACGTTCAATTGCTAATTGTTCAACGACATGCGTAGCTGTCAAGTGAGTGAAATTTGGAAGTTCGTGTGTCGACATTGTTTGTGCTCAACCTAGTGTTCCTAAATTGAGTTCATTAATTGTCAACCAGGGCTAGTAAACTGCTGAAGTGTGGTGCACTATATGTGCCTAGGTATTTGTTTCTCACTACGTTGTGTTTAGTGTTTTATGATGTTTTTGGTTTTATGGTTTTATGTTGAAAAGGGAAAGAACTAAGTGCTAGTGAAAAGAAGCTATTGATTTTGTTAAAACAGAACAAAGCCTAAACTATGGATGGAAAACAACAAATGAAAAGCTTGATAATGACTTCATTGCAAGGGAATAAATCACAACATGAACTTGAACTTATCCAATTCATTCATTAAAGATGTGTTGGAAGAGCTTGAGAAATGGACAAGTTAAGTGTAAATGAAGTTCTCCTAACTAAACAATCAAATAATAAACTTACAATGTTACAACATCTCATCCAATTCATTAATCTGCTCCAATCTGTGCTTTTGTGCCTCTGATAGATCAAGTCCTAGCTGAACTACCATTTTGAAAGTTTGAATCTGGAACTCTATGGGAAACAAAACTTGCTTTCCATAAACAAGTTCATAAGGAGTATGGCCTGTTGTGCTTCTCCATGTAGTTCTATAGGCCCACAAGGCTTCAGGAAGCCTATCTACCCAATCTCTTCTATGTAAATGAACAATCTTTGTTAGGATCCTTTCAATGACCTTATTAGTAGATTCCACTTGACCATTTTCTTGTGGATGATAGGGAGTAGATTTTATGTGTTTGATTTTGTACCTCTCCATCATTTGTTCCACTAGCCTTGATGTGAATTGAGCTCCTTGATCTGTAAAAATTTCCCTTGGGACACCAAAACGAGTAAAAATATCCTCAAAAAGAAAATTAACTACAGATGCTTCAGTAGCAAAAAGTAATGGCTTGGCCTCTACCCATTTGGTAACATAATCAATGAAAACTAATATATATTTCTTTTGTCTTGATGGAGGACTAATAGGTCCTACAAAATCCAAAGCTCATTTTTCAAAAGGTTCAATATGTACCTGAGGCTGTAATGGCATCTCACCTGAAGGAGAAGGTTTCCCTACCCTTTGGCAACTGTCACACCTTTTGACATACTCTTTAGCATCTTTAAAAAGGGATGGCCAATAATATCCTAAATGAAGGACCTTATAAGTTGTCCTCTTATCAGCAAAGTGTCCACCACAAGGTTCATCATGACATGCTTTGAGAATCTCAGGCATCTCATCTTCCCGAACACATCTCCTAATGATCAAATCTAGACCTGTCTTGTACAACTAATTAGCAACCCATGAATATTTTTCACTGTCATAAATGATTTTTCTTTTATCTCTTGCATTCATTATTGAAGGAAATTTCCCTGAAACTAAATAATTAGCAATGTCATCAAACCAAGGAGTCTGAGTAGAAATTGAAAAAAGATATTCATAAGGAAATTGATCTTCAACTGGAGTGTCATCTTTGATGTTTTGGAGTCTAGATAGGAAATCAGCTACTGTGTTTTGTTTTCCAAGCCTATCTAGAATAGTAATGTTGAATTTTTGTAAAAGAAATAACCATCTTATGACTCTGCCATTAGTAATTGATTTGTTCATTAGGTATCTAATTGCAGAATGATCTGTGTGAACAAAAGTTTCATAGCCTGTTATATAGTGTCTAAATTTGTTTATGGCATGAACAACAGCTAAAAACTCTTTTTCAGTTACAGTATAGTTTAACTCTGAAGGAGTCAAATTTTTACTGGTATAGTAGATGGCATAAGGAATCAGGTATTTTTGTCCCAATACTGCTCCTAGAGCTGTATCTGAGGCATCTGTTGAAATATGAAAAGGTAACTTCCAGTTAGGTCCCCTTAAAATAGGTGCTTCAAAATTTTTTGTTTTCAGGGTCTCAAAGGCTAACTGGCAATCAGAATTCCATTTGAATTCACAGTCTTTGGTAAGTAATTTGAAGAGTGGAGATGCTATCTTGGTGAATTTTTCTATAAATCTTCGATAATATCCTGTAAATCCTAGAAAACTCCTAACATCTTTTTGAAAACTTGAAATAGATAAGTTAGAGACGAATTCAACTTTTGACTCATCAACTCTAATCCGATCTCCTGAAATGTGATGTCCTAAAACAATTCCTTTAGTAAACATCATAAAACAATTTTCATGACTAAGTGAAAGATTTTCTTCTTTAAATCTTTTTAAAAGTTTTTCAAAGTTTTCTAAGGCTTCTTCAAATGTGTTTCCGTAAACTGTGAAATCATCCATATATACCTCTACACAATCATGTATTAGATATGAAAAAATTCCTAGTACTGCCCTTTGAAATGTTGCAGGTGCATTGCATAATCCAAATGGCAACACTCGGTAAGCATAGGTACCCCAATGACAGGTAAATGTGGTTTTTTCTTGATCCTCAAGTTCTACTTGAATTTGATTATAACCACTAAACCCATCTAGAAATGAGAAGTACTTCTTGCCAGCTAATGTATCTAACACTTGATCTATGAAAGGTAAGGGAAAATGGTCTTTAAGAGTAGATTTGCTTAATTTTCTGTAGTCAATACATACCCTCCATTTACCATTTTTCTTTGGCATAATTACCAAAGGAGAAACCCACTGACTATCTGAAATAGGATAGATAAAGTTGACATTCAACAATTTCTGCAATTCTTCTTTAACAATCTCCCTAAGATTTGGATTCATCTCTCTTTGAGGTTGTCTGATTGGTTTAAAATTTTCCTCTATGTAGATGTGATGAGTGCAAGTCTTAGGGCTTATCCCTTTCATATCAGTGTACTCCCATGCATATGCAGAAGAATGTCTCTGTAAAATCTTGACTAGCTCTTCTTGTTGAGATTTTTCTAGGTTCTTGTTTATGTTTAAAGTTTTGCCTAGAAATATCTCACTTGTAGAGCTGCCAAATTTATCCATAGAATGAAGAGACATATGTCTTGATGATAAAAACTCAATGTTGGATTCTTCTTGAAATGGTTCATGTTTGTATTCCAAAGAGGATTCAAATTTTTCTAAAGTATTCAGAATTTGACTATCTTCACTAATTTCTGAAATTGTGAAGAGAGGTTGTAAGTCTTCTTCATCCTCTATCCATTGAGTATCATCTAAATCTGTAATTGTCCTAGCTGGAGGATACAAAGTGAATTTCTTAGTTGAACTACCATCAGAGATATACATATCACTGGATCTACAACTAATGAAAGCATCAGCTGTAGCTAACCAAGGTCTTCCTAATATAATAGGATGTCCTCCTAGATTATTCTTAGGAGTTAGGATCATGAAATCCACAGGGTACTCCCAGGAATCTAGGGACACTAGAATATCTTCTATTACCCCATCAGGTTTGATCACAAACCTGTCTGCTAATTGTAATAATGTGGGTGTAAAGAGAAGATTAGGAAATTTCAGTTTTTCCATGATTTGTCTACTCATGATATTGATTGCTGCTCCTAAATCAATGAGTGTGTTTTGGATCTCAATTCCATTGATGTGAATTTTAACAACTGGATTTCCTGGGTCTAGATACTTTGGAATGGCAATCTTACCCATCATAATGTCTTCTATTTTTCCTGCCAGTTGAATTTTCTTTGTCTCTCTTATTCTTTTTCTTGTTTTCTTCATGCTCAACTCCTTTATTATCTTTGCTAAAATTGGAATTTCCTTGATGGCTTGTAATAATGGAATCTTAATGCAAACATTTCTCATCTCATCTAGGAAATCATAATTAGGCACCATAATTTGTTTTTCTACACCTCTATCAATTTGTAATATTTCTAGAAAGGGAGGTGTAGGAGTGGATGTTGATGGCTGCTCTAATATAGGAGTTGAAGTTATTGGTTCTTTTCTTTTCTTTTTCAATGTTTCGGTCCTGAAAAGATGTGTCTTCTTCAAGACTTTTATTCACCTGTAGAGAATCTTCCTCAGATTTTTCTTGTTCTTGTATGATCACAGAAGGTTTTCTCTTTTCAAGTATTCTTCCAGACCTAAGTTGAACATCACTAAGGTCTAGAGGAGTAATTAAATAAGTTAGAAACTGTTGGCCTTCTATCATGTATGTATTCTGAGGATTTTTATTGTTGGGGTTTGGTATGGGTTGAGCAGGCAACTGGGTTTTTTTCTGAGGAAATGGTAATAGAAGTGGTTGATTTTGATGTTGTATATTTTGAGGATTTGGTTGAGGATTCTGTTGAGGATTTTTTTGAGGAGGAAAATGTGGGTATGGTGGATAGGATGGTGGATACTGATAGTACTGAGAGTATCTTCCATAAGGATTTTGTGAACCTTGTGCCCAAGCTTGAGATTGATTTTGAAATTGGGGCCAAGGTTTCTGCCAAGAATTCCAATTTGGTGGAAGTTGGTTATACATTTGATCATGGAATCCTTGTTTTTGAGGTCCTTGCCAAGGCCTTCTAGAGACAAAATTGAGAGATTCTGTGGAACTTGTAGGAGTATCTTCTTAAAAGACAACTTTAAGACCAGGAAGTGAAGGAAAACTCTTGGTCTCATGTTTTTCTGAACAAATGACACAGGTCTCTACAACTTTTGCATCCAAAGGACATTCTCTCAGGGCATGCTTCTTTCTACATTTGGGACAAAAGATTGCTAAGGAATCAGATTCAAATTTTTGCTTGTTTTGTAGCTTAAGGGTGTCGACTTGTTCACTAAGACTCCCTAAGATGTCAGATTTGAATTCATCAAGCATATGCCCTATCTCTGCCCTACTTACTATCCCAGAAGAAGACTTACTTTCCCTTGCAAGAGCAGGGTCTCTTGGTCCTTTTACAGTTTTGGATTTTCCTCTTGAAAGGTTAATACATAACTCAGATATTTCAGGTAATGTGAGTTGATATATATCCCCTTTTCCTATCATGTTAAGGATATCCAACCATTCATCCCTAATTGTTTTCAACAAGAGAGATTTTAAGGTGTCTTGATCTAAGTTTTCCATTTTTGCTCTTTTGATGTTGTAATGAAATCTCTCCAACAAATCTTCCAGGTTTTCATCTTCTTTTTGTAACATCTTAAACACTTCCTCCTTATGATTGATTGGCATACAATAATCCAAATACCTCTCTAGAAATGCTTGTTTCATGTCTTCCCATGTCCTAATATAACTGTTGATCAAACTCATAAACCACTTCAATGCTGCTCCTTTCAATGTTGAAGGAAATAGTTTAAGTTTTTGAGCATCTTGTAAGTAGTCATAAGTTCTACACAAGACTTCAAATTCAAATAGGAAGGTTTCAGGATCTTCAGTTTTAAGTCCATAGAAGTTTGGAAGGACAGAGGGTGAAATATTTTTCATAGTTGTATTGGTTTCTTCATCTACTATAGGAAACCCAAAAGAGCTTCCCATTTCTCTTATACCTATTCCTCTACCTCCTTCTCCTTCTACACCTCTACCTCCTCCTCTACCTCTACCTCTAGCCCTTCCAAATAATGTGTGTTGTCCATTAAAGACTCCTCCTCCCCCTTCTTCTGCCATAGTTGATTCTTCTGTGGAAGTGGAAAAGTTTGTATCTCTAGCAGGAATCCTTGAATCTTCTTCTAAGACAGGTTCAATGGATGAAGTGGAAGGTCTTCCTAATGGAATATCTGATCTTAAGTCCTCTGGGAGTATAAGATCAGTAAGGGATGGAATGTGGGTTTGAGTTGGAGGTGTGCTGGCTCTTGGTCTAGGTGAAACAAGTGGTGTTCTAGGAATCAAGCTTCTGCTTCTGCTTCTTATGAATCTACCCCTTGAGTCTCTCTCTCTATGCATATCATTTTTTTTGAAAGTTAAGAAACAAGGCTACCTAGTTACACTTCCCCGGCAACGGCGCCAAAATGTTTGTGCTCAACCTAGTGTTCCTAAATTGAGTTCATTAATTTTCAACCAGGGTTGGTAAACTGCTGAAGTGTGGTGCACTATATGTGCCTAGGTATTTGTTTCTCACTACGTTGTGTTTAGTGTTTTCTGATGTTTTTGGTTTTATGGTTTTATGTTTGAAAAGGGAAAGAACTAAATGCTGGTGAAAAGAAGCTATTGGTTGTGTTAAAACATAACAAAGCCTAAACTATAAATGGCAAACAACAAATGCAAAGCTTGATAATGACTTTATTGCAAGGGAATAAATCACAACATGAACCTGAACTTATCCAATTCATTCATTAAAGATGTGTTGGAAGATCTTGAGAAATGGACAAGTTAAGTGTAAATGAAGTTCTCCTAAATAAACAATCAAACAGTCAACTTACAATGTTACAACATCTCATCCATGGTTAAAGGTTTATTGAAACATATTTGGAAAAGAACATTTGTAGCATAATAAGATTTCTACTCTAAACTAGCTTCTAATTCTGTTCTGCAACTCAATCTAGCACCACTAGGCCTCACTCAAAAATTATAGATTTCTTTTTAAAATAGTCTTTGAGAAAAGGCTTATTTGTGAAATGGTAAAAAGGTTGCAAAATACTCCAGGTCTTAGACTGATACTAGCTTCTGTCCAAATGATTATGTATTAATATGAGGTTGGAACAAAAGAATTTTTGTAAATAATGAAGACCGTGGTATTTAAATTTAACAACTAATACAATTTAAAAATGCAATGGATAACAACTAAACTGGAGTGCTAATACAGTGAGCTAAGACTAAACTAGAGTGCTACTAGTCTACTTGAGGTACAGTGAACAGTGTTAAATTAAAATGCCATTATCAAACTTGAAATGTAGTGACAGAGCTGAACTAAATGCATTCTACCTCCGGAGTGCTGTAACTAAATTAACATGCAACTAGTCTATGGAATTCTACAGCCCATCTCGTTCAATATGAATGATATTTTGGAAGAGTTTTTAAAACAAGTATGGATGTATTATTCAATGCAATTGAACATAAACATAAGACTGAAAGAAAATACAACTAGAATCTAAGACACCACAGTTGTTTCTTATTCGTTGTTAATGATATTTTGGAAGAGTTTGTAAGAGTAAGACCGGCTGTGACACTTAGTGTAAACAAGCAACTAAAACCTACAATACCACAGCTATTCCTTATTCATCATGATAATATTTTGGAAGAGTTTATTAGAGTAAGTCTAACTGTGATAATTAATGAAAGGAAATGCAACTAAAACCTACAATACCACAGCTATGCCTTATTCATCGTAATGATATTTTGGAAGAGTTTATAAGAGTAAGTCTAGCTAGGATAATTAATGTAAAAAAATATGAACATAAACTTCAAAAACTTGCCTAAGCTAGAAATGAAAACGAGACTAAAATACTTATCTAAACCGTATAAAAAAGGCTGCTCAGGAGGCAGGGGCCCTCTACCACTGGAGTAGCACGAAATCTACTTCAAGGTTGACTCAACGCTTTCAAGGAAATGATACTTCTTGCACTAAAAGAGAAATTTCTTCAAAACAGAGTGTTTTCATACTTCTAAAATCTAGCAGTAAAACACAAAATCTAACCTTGTCCCTCAGTTTCCCGAGCCATATTTATAATCAAAATTACATAAATGTCTTGAGATAACCTAGGGATAATTGTCTTTCCAAATTAAAATCGAACTAGGACTCTGATGGTGGTCTCGTAACATGATTAAGGACATCTTGACTGTCCTTGTCCTATTAGGAGTCTATCTCCTAGTTTGAGTTCCCACGTGCTTAACCACCTACAGAATTCCGTTCAAACTTCGTGGAGAGCAAAAAATGATGAGGGCATGATGTGGAATACACCCATATGTGTTTTTCTCCAAGATGACACCTAGAACCTGCGTAGACATGAAGACAGCTACAGAATCGGCCACTAGCTACAGAATGTCTGCATTCTGCAGCTAGATCTAGTTCAAAAAGTACTACAATGACAAAATCATAAAAACATAGCAAGTTAGTCATGATATTCATTCTTAAAGAAATTTTAACTAATTCTATTGATCATTTGAGCCTGTGATTAATAATGGACAAAGGAAATGGAGTGGAATGTGGTGGAAGAAAGAACATCTTTGGAGCTCAACAGACATGTTTGAGAAGTGTCATCCTCTTCTAATGCAAATATTGATGGAATTTCTAAAAAAAGAGAAAATTAATTTACAACTATCATTATACCTGTCGAGGTAGGTATATAGCTATCGGTCTGTGGTTGACTGCCTATTAATTGCATTGACTTGTGTTTTAGATCATTCATTTAACCAAATTTTCTCTATGACTCAGTAGATGGGGATAATAATGTTTAATCAAAGTTTCCTCCATATTTGATTGGACGGAGGATTGCACCTTTTATTGAACTTCTCTTCACATTATTTCATTAACTTTACCATATTAACCTAAGTTAGAGCTTTAAATTCATTATATAATTTTTTTTATATATCAAAGTTTTTTTAGGCCAGACGTGTTTTTGCATGCATGGGCGTTTTCCACATATGTCTTGCTGCACATTGTGAATAATATAAGGGAACTACTCCAACTGTGGGTGATAGGTGGTGGTCTGAGTTATCAACCTCTATGAATTTGTAAGTTGTGGTTGGCTTTATTTGCATCAGAACTACAGTAGAGAAAGCAGAGGTGAGTAATAGATTGGTAAGAGTAGAAGAAGTAACAAGAAAGGTAACAGGCCTGGGATCAAGAGGCAAGCTAGCCATCCATGGGTAATAAATTGGTAAGATAAGAGTAGAAGAATTAGCAGGAAAGTAGCAGAACTAGGACCAACAACCAAGCCATCCATCCTACACAGAGGGGAGGCTATGCCGCGACTGAGAAGTTTCAATCCACTAAATATATTTTCTAACTACCTCTTCAACCTCAGAAAAATGCGTTTTTCCAACTACCTCAACCTCAGCAAACTATGTTTTAGCTTTTGTGAGTATATATTTTTTGTCAACCAATATAATTGTTTCTTCTGAAACAAACTCTTCCAATTCTAAATTAAGAATATCAAGAAAATGGATAGGCATTACCGAGACATTAATGTAACCAAAAGTTGTTGAATGGGCAGGGATTTTCTAGACTGTAACAGTACAAAAAGTCATTGAACGTGCAGGAATTTTCAGGACTATAGCAGAAGAAAAAGTTGTTTTTCAACAGCATGTTCATATCTCCACTGTATTTTCTACATTACCCATTTCAAGTGCCAGATTAACCAGGAAATCAACAAGCTCAGGCATTTTGTGAGCCATATGCACTGCAATATTCTAGTGTCCTTTCCTTTCAAACATCCTCAATTTCTTTTATCACCTTTTCGAGTTTGTGATCATGGGCAAGATCGTGAAACCTTTTCACGAATTTCCTCTAATATCTTGGATGTAATCACAAAATATATATCACTTCCTCTAAGATGCGCTCATTCCCCCACTGGTACAGACTGAGATTGATCCTATTAAAGCCATAGATCAATTTAGCTGTTGATTTTCTTGGTTCTGAGTGGTCAACCATTGTTGTGCTTAACTCATCCAAAAACCATATAACAGATGCCAAGAAGTAGGGGAGGTTATACCTCCCCAAGCCAACCAGCTAATAGTATGAAGGAGTATGTGTGACTATGTTAGCTGGACCATCACACTTCACCAATTGAATCCACCGAAGGCGTAGCAAGCTTAGTTTTTTCGAAAGTGTGGAGGGAAAGGACATGGCTTAGCAAGCAGAGTTAGAAACATCACTAGCAAAGAAAACAACTTATCCACTAGCAATGGATTCTGGATCAAGTAATATTTCAGCTTACCCACCAGCAGCTTAGATAAAATACATCAAATATGCATTGAATTTCGTTGATCATTCAATAAAAGGGTTGAAAGGGATGAGTAGCACCCAAGTATCACCCTTCCCACAAGCCTTGTTAGAATTTTTTTAATTATCATGAGGCTGCTGGGGATGCAGTAGAGATACCTACAACTTATAAATTCTTGATATTCGACCTCAGTCACGGAAGGCGCATTTATGCCACAATTTCTATGTTTCATGCTCACACTAACATTGTCATATCACCTGCTATTCATGATATTAGTGATACCGTCAAAATTTGCACACTGTGATGTGGTTGATGTTTGGCCCTGACATATTGAAAGGTTAGGAAAAACCAGTTTTAAAAATTAATTGATAGAATCATATCATGATTTATTTTAGTAGATTAATAAAGGATGTCAGAATTAACAAATTTACTTATAAATTCGTAAACATCAGTGCTTTTTTAGTCATTTTTATTGATTAGTTGTGAGCGTATTTAACTCAGTCACTGTGCACAATTTTTATTTTTTCCTTATTTTGTTATTTTTCAAAACGCAAAAAGGAAAGGCATGAAAATAACTGTATACAATTACTCAACAAAATAAACACTTGCTACTTAAACAAAGCTAACCAGATTGTCTTATAGTGTTGGACATGAAATAGTGGAACATTTTATCGTACTAATGCTGGGTCTACAACTAGAAGGTGATTATATATAAATAATTTTGTTCATTTTTACTTAAAAAACAAACCATAAATGATGAAAGGATTCTGGGTTAAATCAGATCCTTGCATATAAAGAAATGAACACTTCCTTATTTTCTTAAATACTTAAGAAAATTCATCAAAACGCCATTTGCTTCAAGATCAAATATACATAACCAAAAGAGAGCTTATACAAAAAATACAGATATATAATAACATAAGAAATCCTCGACCAATTATTACAATGGAGAGCCTTTCTTGGCTCTTGGCCCTTTACAAAATCTCTCAAATCATTCATCACTCTCTCTGAATTCCTCACTTCTCACACCCTATTTACACCCTCATACAACCCTCTTAGTTATACAAAAATGGGAATTTCTTCCATTCCATAAAATCCTCCACATTAATCTCAACTAAATTTAAATTAGATTTATTCTAGTTTTGGACTCAACAAAATCCCATATATAGAATTCCTACTCCCTAAATTATCTACCTAATCTCATTCCACTCATATCCTTTAATTATTAAAGAATATTTACAAAAATCCTCACATTTATAATTTCTCTCCTAATTTATTAAAAATAAGAAATTTAATTACTAAAATAATTCAAATGTATCACCCCCCTTATTACATAGTTAAATAATGAAAATTGAGCTTGATGCTCCTACATCAGACTCCCAAGGTTGAAATTAACTATGATCGCCTGATCATGTGTTTCGGATATTTGTCTTCCTAGATCCCATATCTTGTGTTGCAATTCTCCATTTGTTTCTGCTTTTGTTTGTTGTTTTTCTCCAGATCTCCACACTTTATGTTGCATTGCCCCACTAGCTATGCTTTCACAATCTTCTGTTGTCTTCCTCTTTCCGCTTCTTCTTTGTTTTACTACCGCTGTCTGCTTCTTCTAGGATACTTTCATCATTATCCTCCTTATTATTTCAATTTATATGTTCAATAGATCTTCTCCAACATCTGCAATAAAACCTGTACTCACAAAACAATTATTAAAATAAAAAACATAAGGCCTAAGTGCCTCTTTCTCCTCTGGCAACATTTCAGTATGCTACTCAGAAATTCCTTCTTCCATCAGTACATCAGTATGCTAATTTAAATCATCCATGAGACTGTCAGCTAGTCCCTCCTCCATATCATCGGTTTCAAGAATGTCTCTCTATTCTGGATCACAAAACTGAACTTCTTAGATTTGTTGAATCATTTCTACATCCTTATCCTCTGTTTTCTGATTATTATTCAGGACAATTTTTTTGTCTTTCTCTTTCAGCAACTCACCTTGAGTATAGATCCTCTGCTTTTCTAACTCTCTTCTCTAAAGATCTAACTTTCTATATAATTCAATAATCTCAATTGGGGTAGAACTTGGAAACTTTACACTACTTTCCATACCTTCACTTGCTGCTGACCAATCATCAGATGGCCCTTCTTCCTCTGCTTCAATATTCTGCTGAATGTTTCCATGAGACCCCTCTGTCTTCATTTCTTTCTGAGATCTTGCTATCTCAGCATCATTCTGAATGAATTTCATATTCAACTTCTTCTCCTTAACAAACTTCAAAGTTTTTTCAACATCCTTTGATGTACCTGCAATCACACACAAATCATTAGTTTTAAAAACATAAGACCTTGTGGTCTCACTTGATGCTTCAGTCATTATATCTCCTTGCTGCTTTGAATCCTTCATTTGATTCAGTTCTTCTATAGTTTTCTCTTCTGTCCCATTATTATTTTCAGAAAGTAATGGACCATATGCTGGCTCACATATCAAATCTTCCTTTAAACTGAGTAACTCTTCCTTCAATTGAACATTCAATCTATGCTCCCACTTCACTTGCAATCCATGCCATGTGACTTTCCTCTTCATACTCAATCCATATCTCTGATCTTCTTTTCTTCTCTGTAACATTTCCATCAACAACTCAAGATGAAAATTTATCTTAGCTCTCTCTCTGTCAATCTGCTCTTGACTCATTCTCATGTCATTTGAATTGGTATCTTCTTTTTCATTTATTCTTCTATGGTCTTCTTCAAAATCTCTGCAATGACCTTCATTAGTCATCTTTGTCTCTATCTTCATGAGTTCCTCACTCACTTGTCATGAGATGTACTAAAGCCTCTGCAATAGTAAGTCCTCCCTGCTGCCACTTACCTCACCAATCCTCTCCCTAGACTTGGTCTTTTGGAAAGCACTGATTCTCTGTTCTCTGGAACCTCTTGATCATCCTCTCTACTCCCTCTAGGCTTCAACTCATCTGCACTTTTTAATAACACATCTTTCCTTTTTATCCAATCTCTATTGGAATTCTTTAGGGTTCTGTTCCACATTTTGCTTTCCTTCAGAAACTATTACTAGTCTCTTTCATCACTACTTTTAAAACTGTGATCATCATTTGCTGAGATCTTCACCTGTTTGTAACCTGAATTCTGCAAATATCATCTTCAAACCAAAGTTAAAATAAAACATATTAGCTCACCTTCAAGATCTCTTTGTGATCTTGTTCCATCTCTCATATGCACTGTATCTCTATGTGCTATCATCTTTTAGACACAAAGTCTGATCTCCTTTTAATTTCCTCATCAAACATGCATTCTCTGCAATTCTCATTTAATTACAAAAACCTGAATATTCAAAAAGAGCTATTTCCAACTACAAGCCTTGATTCAAATTGACACAACCAAGACTGATAAGAATCCACACTATGCATAATAAAAAATCTCACAAAAAATTGCATGTTCCCCTTTATATCACCCAAGATTAGTGCATTCTCCCTTTCCATTCATTTAAGAGAAACTTAAATTACCTATAAAACTACTGTGGTGATAAAACCTTATACCTCCGTATTTGTAGCATATTGACATAAATCATCTCTGCAAAATACTTATTTATAAGCTCAATTAAGAAAACCCCAAAATTTCAACACATAACATGCTCATTCATACCTTTGCCCTTGACTCATAATTCAGCTGTGCCACTCTGATTCATATTTTCCAGCTCTTCATACAAATCATTGATCTGGAAGAAAATTTTGCATTGTTTTTGAAGATGTCGAGTCAAATCCACTCAATGCTCTAATACAACTTAATGATGTAGATCTACAACAACTTCTTCTTCCAAAGATTATTTGGATAAACAATTTCAATTGTTTGCTTCTACCAAGGCCTAGGCTTAGTCTTGTTTCAACATAAAATTGATTTAAATTTCAAATTTAACATTGCAAGTTCAACACAAACATTTTCTCAATACTATGGTTATCAGATCCTCAAGGGATTGTTATAAATATGCACCATCATATAATTTAATTTTAAACCTATACCTCACTTGCATTGCAAATGGACATTTTCGCATACAAATTTCATGGTGATTTCACTGTGACAAACCAAACAAACCATTCATAATTACACACACATAGCATAAGTTGTGTTATGATTTGGCACTAATGTAATCCCTCACACACGCATCTCACAATGCTACGTTATGCTGTTGCATCAGGAAATCTATTACAGTCGTTGTCAAGACTTCAACGCTATTGCCATAATCCACGAAAATGGTAACACCTCCACGCTAGTATGATTGGCACAGTATGACCCATAGTAGCATTGGACAGAGGATACTGTGAGCACGGTAGTTCTTTCTACGTTGGAGGTCTGACCACAACCAAATGAAACATTTACTAATTCACAACAATAGCAATGTTTCCATTCAGCAGTCTATCCATCGGGTTTAATGCTGGTTGTAACTCAGTCTCAGGATGTATCGAATTCATGCGAATTCCTTTCTTGTTGAAGCCATCGCCTTTCCAAATCATTACATCTGCATGCAAGTTCGATGTATGGCATGAGCAATGGTCCGGTTCTGCAATTCCTTCATATTTCACCAATGGACATGGCTCCAAAGGCCATAGAACTTCACAACACTTCACCTGTGGCTGCGAGTTGTTTGTTGTTGTGGGTTTGAATTATAAATGTTCAAACAATGTGATTTCAACCAGACACCGTGGCCTTGAATTCGGTTTGTCAAACAACGTAATTACATTCAACTTATGTGGCATCCACACATATCAATGTGCTCTTTTCCACCACAGATTTAACTTCAACTCTGGCTTTGGGATGACAGTCTTTTGTGCTTCACACACTCCAAGAAATATACACAGAAAAATATATATAAATTGCAGATTCAAACAAAATGTAGCACAGGAATCTTTCAGGCTCCCATACCAAATGATGAAGGGATTCTGGGTTAAATCAGATCCTTGCATATAAAACAATGATCACTTCCTTCTTTTCTTAAATTCTTAAGAAAATTCATCAAAAATCCATTTTCTTCAACATCAAATATACATAACCAAAAGAGAGCTTATACAAAAAATACAGATATATAATAACATAATATATCCTCAACCAATTATTACAATGGAGAGCCTCTCCCAACTCTTGGCCCTTTACAAAATCTCTCAAATCATTCTTCACTCTCTCTGAATTCTTCACTTCTCAGACCCTTTTTACACCCTCATACAACCCTCTTATTTATATAGAAATAAGAATTTATTCCATTCCATAAAATCCTCCACATTAATCTCAACTAAATTTAAATTAGATTTATTCTAGTTTTGGACTCAACAAAATCCCATATATAGAATTCCTACTCCCTAGATTATCTACCTAATCCCATTCCACTCATATCGTTCAATTATTAAAGAATATTTACAAAAATCCTCACATTTATAATTTCTCTCCTAATTTATTAAAAATAAGCATTTTAATTAATAAAATAATTAAAATGTCTCACCCCCCTTATTACATAATTAAATAATGAAAATTGAGCTTGATGCTCTTGCATCAATAAAACTACAATAAATATTATGTCCATCTGAACAACCCATCTTACAAATAATAAAAATGTATGAAAACTTATCTTGAATCCTAACTTATATTTGAATAGGTGAATCCTAACAAATGTGAAAATAGAGCTCCAGTTTTTTCTTACTTGCAGAGGCTGTAGGTTGGCCAAGGTTTCTATGATGAAAGTTAGAGTTGCTTCAATTTCCTACCATTATAAAAAATACTAGTCGCTTCTTCCACAATCATACTTACAAAGAGTCATTGGGTAAATCCAACAAGAATATATCACTTCCCCATATGTACATTGTACAATACATCCACACTCATTGATGCCAATACAGTGGCGAAACAACCCAAATCAAACCTGCAACACTCAACCGTTTTTGCATAGTAACTCCTCATGCATTTTTCTATAGCAAGCGACAGGGAAGCAGTCACAAAGGCATAGGAACAGACACCTTTGACCATACCAGGTGGTAATAGGTGGTATGGAAGCAAACACCAAGGCAAGGTGGGAAGGAAGAAAACATCGAGGCAATGGGCGTAGATGCTTTAACCCTCTGTTGGTGGATGACATGCAATGAGTGTGTTAATACATAATTTTTTATAAACGAATACGTGGCAGAGAATTTTTTGGTGCATTTTTATATGATTCTTGTTCTGTGCAAGTGCAACCCTTCTTGTAGCATACAATAGGTGTTGATGTGTAACCGGAAGGTATGTCATTGGCAATTTAGCCACTTGTTTTATTAGCAAATGTCCTAGTCCCTTGGTTTTAAGTAGGTTTATTAAAAAGAATGTCCTAGTCCCATGGTTTTAAGTAGGTTGATTAAAAAGAAATTCATAAAATTTTATTAGATTATAATTTTATTTTCAATTATTATTAATTATAAAAACAGTTAAATATATATAAAAAATATGTAGTTAAAAATATATTTTGTTCCACTTTATTATGGAGATTTATCATGGATTTGATTTGTAAATAAAATTTATACAAAAAACTATAATTTTTTTTATATGACATTGGTTCATATGATATTTTTTATTTTTTACATTAATCAATTTAATTGAAAGGGAAGGAAATAATCTCACTCATAATTGAATTAAAATTCTCAAGCCTATTAAGAAAAAAATCACCCCACACAACAAATTACATACTTTGCAAATAGATTATAAAAACACTATTATGCTTGTGATAAAATCAAATTTTCTATGAGTATGTTTATGGTAGATTTCAACAATATTAGAGTTGCTAATAGTTGTGTCTATAACTGTGTCTATTTTGAAGTCGGGTTTTCATAATTTTAATTTAATAATCAATAACTAATAGGTGGATGGTAAGGATTTAACCTTATGGAATATTCTATTCATGAATTATTTTTAATAATAGTTAGGGATAGATGGTTCAGATTTATTTCAATAGTAGTTATGAGTTTTTTTTTCCTTTTCAATTTAATTAAAAAAATATTATAGAATTAAATTAAAATTATATATATATATATATATATATATATATATATATATATATTATGAAATTAGTTGTGACTTTTTGACCATGTAGTATTGGTAACACATAATATTGGCCCATGGTATTGCAACAAAACCTACTTACAAGTTAAGAATGCATGATAACATGGGGGTTGAGTCTCTGTAATTAAAAAATCTTGTTACAATCTTGTTACATGGTTCATTTTAGTGGCCTCCAAAGGAGATCTATCAAAGGAGTATCCTATACCCTTAGGTGTAGGGCCTTTGGGCCACATTGATTATAAACCATTGACTCCACATAGGCAGGTTGATGTTTCTGGTTTGAGTAAGTATTGCCACATCTATGCTCTGGTTGTGGTCATATTTTTCATGGCCTAATGAAGGATCCTATCCATGAGACATTTATGAATTAGGTTAGTATGATTTTCAATTGATGTTAAATCATTGGTTATAAATTTTATTGTGCAATTGAAAAATATTCAGTAAATGTATCTTTAAAGTACCTATTATTTTTTTACTTTTATCGTTTTGGCATGTACAAATGTTATGAGAGGAAACACCTCCATTGAGGTTGGAATATGTTATTTCTCCCAATCTTGGTGCAGCCATAGTTATAGCATTTGGAATTGCAACACATCACACATTGTATTTAAATGAATTTATTTATGTTTACTTCAATGATAACTTATCAGGATTTAAAAACTTGTTGTTTTGCAAATATCCAAGTTATTTGGTATAAATCAAGCTTAATTTAACACATAGTTTTAACTAAATATTATGAGCAACTATATCCACCTAGGATTAGCATATCACCTCCCACCATAGTATCATATATGAGATTATATATACTGTTATGTTAGTTTCACTATCTTATTTTTGTTGGTACTAATAAAAAATATATCCAATATCTATGTAGGTTCCATTGTTCCCAATTTATTCCCCTTTTATACCCACCCAATTCCATCCTTCACCCATCCCATTTAGTTGAAATTACATGCCAAGTCTAATGATTGGGTGCCCCTAGTGTTTGGAATTCCAATTTATTCCCCTAGGGTCCTCCCCCCTATTACGTATCTTTTGGGGTTTATTGCCTCTAATTCTTAATACATTTTCCTTTACACCCTCTAAAAATTCCCATATCCATTCACCATACACCATTATGTTTTTGGACTCCTCCTATCATTACATCCATTATTTAAGCAACTAGTATTTCATCTACAATAGCTACACCTATAGTTGTCACATCTACAATTGTTGCAACCATATCCTCCCTGGTAGTCATCATTTAATTGGTGCAAGTTATCTTGCTAAGTGCTCCACCCCCTATCAATGCATCCAGTACTGCAAAAAAAAAATTATTTCATCTATTGTAGCTACATCTACAATGGTTTCATCTATTGTTTTTGTAACTACATCCTCGCAAGCCTCCATCATTTCCTTGGAGCCGGTTTTCTGACCAGGTGCTCAACCTTTAATCTAGGAAAGATAACCTTCTCCATTTCCTCAGGTCTTCATGGTGAGACTAATTATTTGATCAAAATCTTATCAAGCACATGAGTTAAATTGATTTTCCACATTTTGATTTATTTAACTAATTTATTATTGTAATAGTTAGAGATGTTAGGGTCCTATAATGATAGGATTCATAATTTTTGAATTGGCTTTGATTAGTCTTGTAATATGTACATACTTTTCTTTTTGCTAATTTTTTTCCCATATCAAAAAAATAAAATAAAAAATGTAAAGAGGGTAAAATTCCTAAAAGAAAAATCAAAGGACTTGAAAAGAAAATTATCAAAAAGAATAGAAAAAATGGACCCCAAACAAAAAAAAGTGGTAATAATAAAACATGAAAGTGATGCAAATCCAAATGCCACTACTAGTTACTTTTTACTGCAAAATAAATGATTATGTGCAGCTTGTTCAAAATGCCATAATCCATGATTAGTCAAATAGTTTAATCTTGATTTTTTCATGCTTTAAATTTCATGTTGTTAGATAGAGAATAAAGATCTAACCAACAGTTTAATCTTGGCAGATTAGTAGTTAGGTAAAGAATAAATAAGGAGCTCAACATTTTAATCTGATCCCCTGGAAGAAATAAGGATAGAATTAGTTAGTTTGTTGTTTTAAAATAAAAATGAACAAGGGTTTGCAAGCTCAAATGCACCTAGGTAAATGAAGAAAAAAATGTTAGAGTAGCATAAGGGTAGGCAGAAGCAGTTTTTACAATCATGGATAAGCAGAAATTGGTCAAATTCACTCATTAACTTCCTTAAAATAGTCATCTCCCTTGTAAAAATACTTCATTCCCCCCATTTTGATTATTTCCCCTTCATTTTTCCCTTTTCCCATCATCATTCAGTTACACTCCCAAAAATACCCTTTTCCTAGGTGTAAAACTCATTATACTCAGGGAAAGTAAAAACCCTCGACTGATTTCCCTTTTACCCCAAAAATACCCAAAAACCCAAAAAAAAATTTTATCCTAAGTTTAAACATAAAAATATTATATTGGGACTTTCTACAATAGAACTTATCCCTTTATTATGTTTTACATTAAACTTAGTTTATTCTTTATTATTAACACAGTAACTTATATATTAGCCCCTTATTAAATATTAGCCCCTTATTAACCTTTCTAGCCCGTATTATATTAAATCCTAATAATATTATCCCAAACCCATATTTTAAGTTTTAGCCTATGTTTTATTCCCCACGTGCTTATTATCCCCGCTCCCATAGGTTAAAAGTATTCCTATTATATAAAAACCCGCCCTATGTTAATATTACACCTATATGCATTACATTTGTTAATACAATGTTAAACCTGCATATCATATTCATATATATAAATTGTATATTAAATCATTATGTTTTAATATATAAATCCACTCCTGCCGCATAAATAATCCCAGGCCCCACACCTTTGACCTAGCAACTTCATCATTTAATCTCAGCCATTCACTCCATTTCGTTAGATCTAATGTTGTAGATATATCATCGCAGATTTCATTGTAGGATTAATAACCAAATCAAAACTTGCAATAAAAGTTGTTTTGAGCCTTCCTCTCTCCTCCACACGTCCCGATTCTATTGGATCGCATCAATCCTCCCTATTCCACTTACCACCTTTCATTGTTGCGAAAACCGCCTGGCAGTAATTCCCTTCCCCATGCCCAAAACCACCCTGATTTGAATTGACCTGTGTTTAATGCTTTTACTATTTACTATAAATGCTTATAAATGCCCGAAATGCATTCATTTCAAGCCTCTGTTGTCGTTTTCTGCGCACAAAACCTTCCCAGACTGAGAAAAGAACGTTTCCGCCTCTGTTTTACCTCAAAAACAAACATAATTCATCAGAATTAATAGCTACAATCACTACGAAGCCACCAGGCTGCATATAAAGGCCAGAAGAATCTTTTGAAAGCTTTCAAAACCCAGCGAACCCTTATTCACAGCATAAAATCCAAATTTTAAGGGTATTCTTTAGAAAAAGAGATTCATCCATCATTCTCAAAGAATTGTACTATTAATTGAAGCCTTATAAGCCTGTATGCCTTAAAGAATGCCTCTTTTCTTTAGAAATTCTTCAGATAGACAAAACCCTAAGCATTTTCAGAGTTTTTGAAGCCTTTTACCTGTTTGAAAAGAAAATTTTGATTGAGTTTAGCCGTCTACAGACTTAAAAAGCCCTCTAAGACATCCAAAGCCTTTTTCATAGTACTCAGAAGCCCTTTTTCACAAAATTTGATGATTTAGGATTGTTTCATCACAGAATTTTCACTGATAACCCTTAATATCATTTGCTCAGGCTATAAAGGTCAGGAAATTGGTTTTTATACAAAATTGATAGTTTTGAGTCAGAGTGATCAGAAATATCCTTTTTTTGTCCAAGATAGAACCTCTATTATATCTAAAGTCCTTCTATAAATTGTTTAAACTTACAGAAGTGTTTCCCAGGCCTAAAATCTGAGTTTTAAAGATCAAGGGTGTTTAAAATTGATAAATCAAACCTAACAATGGAATCTAAAAGCACTATTGTGATTAACCCTCTACAATCTCATGTTGTAGATGTAGAACATACCCCCTTGGTAAATGTAGACTTCAAAATCATAGCTCCTGTACCAGATTTTAACCTCCTTGAGCTCCACTGCTGGAGCCAAGAGAAATCCTTGGATCAAGCAGATGATGTGTTTAGTTGGGAATCAAATTTTCCTAAGTATGTTGTTCCTCACACTCATCAATGCCCAAAAGCCATCAAATTATGCCAATCTTTTTATTCTCTAGATCAAAGAGCCATTGTCAATTCTGAAAAAGAAGTATTGTTTACCATAACAGCTAAATCTATCAACCAGATTCTTCAGTTGCATCTTGAGCCTAATGTTATCCCTTTATCTATTTAAGCCCTCACTAAGTTCTATTTGGAGTTGGATTTTCCTAAGAGATTCCAAATTTTTAAAACCTTCATGCCCTCCTTTGTGGAAATTCCCAAGCTCAATCCTCCATATTCCTCTTCTAAATTCTCAGAAAGAACCAGAAACGTTATTTCCATGCTATCTTTTATCCTTGGATATTTCACAGATGAACATGTTGATGCATCAGTACTTGGTTTCTTATCCATTTTTGTACCTGGCCAGCCCCTTGCAGTTATCTTCAATTTTTCCCAGTATATTGCTGATAACATCCATGAACACCTTATTAAATTACCTACTTAATGTGTCTTTAGGTATACTTAATTTATTTTCCACATGTTCCTTTATTTTCCGTCAGTAAATTTTCCTATAACTCTTCAAAATATGGATGTAGAAGGAAATCCACAATCTGTTGTATTTTGGACTTCCTTGATCAGAAAGGAGTCAAATGAATTCACTTATGTAGATTTTACAGATTCTTTCATCCATCCATTGGTAAATATGCTAAACAATAGTGTGCAACCTGTTAGGAATCTGTAATCAGAAATATTGGAAAAGTCCGATCACAGAAACAACATCGTTTCAACCACTTTGGGATTCTAGGATCTAGCCCTCCTGAATCCGGAGAGGGATCTCTCCAATAAGTGCAAAGATGGATTTATCTTTCAAGTCTTGGGTGATGATATTAGGCTAGTTATGAAGGCTGAGGGTTTTGTTTGTTTTTGGATGGTTGAGCATGATTACTGTTTGAGGTGGAGATTTCTAAATGCAAAGAGTTTCAAAGGTGACAAGTTTCAAGCAGATAGAACAAGCTTTGGCCAGGAAGATAGATAATTGCAGGTTTTAGTCTAATGGGATATGGAGTCATAATAGGGTTTAATTGGAACAACAAGGGGCAAGAGTGGTCCATGGGGAAAGTCATCTATGTCTAAGGATCTCTTTAAAGTTTGATTTTATGGAATGAAATGATACAAAAAATAAGGGGAATTAAACAAATGAAGAACAAAGAGTAGCCTAAGATCAGGCAAGTACTTATAAACTAACCTGCTTTTGACATACACTTAAGATAGACATGAAAGTAATATAAGATCACGTAAGTACTTCTAAACTAACCTGCTTTTGATGCACTTTCAATAGAAAAACATTTTTAAAACAAAGGGAAACTTGAAGGCAACTGTTGGAGTAGAAACTAGCGGGCTGGGCTCAACAAAAATCCTCTCCTAGATCTACTTTACTTGGTTACTTTCAAGACAAACACAAAGATAACAAATAATTCCCTAGGATCTGGTAAGTGTTTCAACACTAGCTAGCTTTCAACACATTCCAAGGGAAACATTCAGATAGTCTTTGGGGATAAAACTAGGACCAGGGCACACCATATCTTCCTTAGTTCATCTCTACTTAACATAAACTAAAAATAACATTTAATAATAACAATTAGCCAAGGCAATAGGATGAGGGAAAACCAACATTCCTATGCTTCGAACTGAATTAAATCATTCCTAAATAACACTAATTGGAAGAAAACATGTAGATAAATATTTTCAGTCAGAGAAGGGTACTGGTATACAGTAGGTCCTAACTCTATGCATGTTGTTCTTTATAATAGAAGATGAACACAGTGAAAACAGAAATAAAATAACAATTTACAATAAGAAATAACATCACCATTGACATAAACCAGGATCCCATAAATCAGCTTGTATTGATGCTCCAAACTAGTTATAGCTTTAATTCCAATGCTTTAGCTTAGCACTCATCTACACTTCCCAGACTAACTTATCTATCACAAGCAGAGCTCCAAGAGCTAGTGAACACTATTTACAAGTAGAAGTCTCAAGCTCAATTACATTTCAAAGTTCAGCAACCAACTCAACCAACCCCTCTCTCATCTTCTTTAGTAGTATTTATAGAAGAATGAGGAGGTGAGATCTGATAAAAGATCTCCAAAGATAATTAATACAGACTTAATGGCTTCTCGGCCTTTGGGGGGCTCGATGAAGAAGCTTACATAGGTGTCCTCTGCATTAAATAATTTACATTAAGATTTAAGCTCGGTGGGAGCTCTTTTTGACTTTTGAGGCTCTCTGTTATATTGAAGTAACTCTGCTGATATTCTGTCATTAAATTTATTGGCAGAAATAACTATTCGGCTGCGCTTGAGGCAAATATCTGATCTTGATCAATAACTTCGGCCTCTTTTTGAATGATTTGAGGTACAGGTGGCACTCTGGTAGCTGGGAGGAATCAATTTGCCTTAGATGTGGCGGTGTTGGCCTTGCTATCCGATAAACACTTTGATTTCCTTAAAAATGTGTTTTAATTGGGAGGATTAGGCTTTTGATAATCATTCCTAGCCGTAATCCCCCACAGATCTGTATTCAATCTTCCATTCTGATGCGTTCTGTCTTCGACACTGATACTCTTTGATTTTGATTTATTTACTCTGTTCTGCTGGTGTGCATTGCTACGTAGGGCTTGTGAGGCATCAATGCCTTTGAATCATTGACGAGGTGCAGAAATTTGAACCCATGGATGGCTTCCTTTAATAAATCGAAGGCACGAGAATTAAAACCCCAGCCTTCGGCTTTGTTCTTCAGCACAACAAAAAAACCATATAATCACCCTTTACCAAATGATATATCCAGACTTCAAAATTTTGATAAAACTAAGTTGTATAACCATTTCGGGTCACAAAAGGTGTTTGCTGACGTCAGGATGTTTGTGACCCGATATTATTATGAAATATGCTATATAAATCTCCCTGGTTCCAGATTTCACGACCATACAAGCAAACAAGCAAGGCCCGCTCCAATCAATTGCTGCCGCGTGTGGGCTGATATGTATGTTGACTAGGCGTTGGGGACCACCGGTTCTGTGGGACCACTGATTGCTGTCGTGGCTGTGGGGACCAGAACAACTGATTTTTTGTCGTCGATCTATAGATCAGATCGATGACGGAGATGTTTTAATGAATGCGTCGTACCTTATTTCATCCCCCGAGCTCCTTTTGAGTGCGATCGCCGTCCAATGAGCCGATCTCAGATCGGACGACATACGCAAATATTGCGCTAAGCTCATAGTCAATATTTAACGCCCGGGGAGGGCGATATCTCCAAACTGCTCAAAGCCACGTGTCAGCCTGTGGAATTGATCGCACTCGAATCGAATATACCGCTTACCCTGCAAAGGCGGTGTGATCAAAACTGCTCTGATTTTGTACAGTGAGTAACCGTGGGGACCATCAGGGAGATTGATTTGTGGACTGTCGATCTGCAGATCAGATCAATGGTGGGGAGCGAATTAAGCTATGCGCCGGCGAAAAACTTTTGAAACCCTGCAAAAACATAAAAATTAATACAAACAAAGGTTTCATGCGTCGGGATGGTTTTATATATACGAAGTGGATAGGCGCCCGACTGTGGGGCCTTGGTCTATATGAAAAGCAAATATGATCGGGGGCTATAATATACAGGGCTAATCGGCATCAGAGTTTTAAACACGATAAACAAACTTATGCGCTCATATTTTTCGGTGTGATAAGCGCTTTATGGGTCTAGCACCTGGTTCTAGGGTGTGGGCACGTGGAGGGGAAATGGCTTAAGACTTAGCCCAAGGGGGCTTAAGTCTGTAATACAAAAATGTGTTTTTTATGAAAATTTTCAATTTTTTCAATGGTTGTGAGGGTTTTGATAAGGAAAAGAAAGAGTCTTAAACCCTATCAAAGGGGTTTTGAGGGAGGGGAAAGGGGAAAATTATGAAAAATGAAGGATTTTTTATGGAGAATAAAGGGGTAAAAATGAGGTTAGTTTTGGAAGTGGAAGGAGGGGAAAAATGATGATTTTGCAGTAGCTTCTTCTCATGAAATCAGCAGAATTCCAGAGTGTAAAATGGGCACAGTAGGGAAGATTTTGGACAGAGGCATGAGGCCTTCAAGAGTCTTCAAGAGCCTACACTTTTTTGCAATAAAATTTGTTCCTTGAAGGCTCAAAAAATATTTAGCCACCTTTTGGTATAAAAATTTTTATAGGTGGCTAACAGTGGCTCCACTTGGGGATGGTGCCTTCTTGAAGGCATCAAGAACTTCAGACTTGCATTCTCTGGGAGGCTGATCAGTGCCTCATCCATTGGGCTGCCTTTCTTTCCTTGGATGTTCTTCTTTCGGTCTGAAATTAGGTTAGCAGCCATAAAAATAATGGACCTTTCATCAACAAGCTTTCTACCTACCCAGTCCTACAAATCTAACATTTTTTTTTTCCTCATTAGAGTGCACTTGGATTGGAAAACTCTTTTACAACATTTTATTCTTTTGAAAGCAAGAAATCTAATCTATTTCTACTCCTTATTTCTCCATGTACTCAGACTAAACAGTTGAGTCCATATGATTCTCTACCTAATCTACTATCTGTTGGGATTAAACTATCCAATAGATTTGTATTCTCTAAATTCTACAACAAAAATTTAAAAGCATACAAGTCAGGATTGAACGGTCTAACTTGTTGTTGATCCATGGCATGAAGAACAAGCTGCACATAGATATTATTTTGCAAAAATTTAAATAAAAAATGGAAGGCTTTAGGATCTGAAATTTCAAAGCATTTCCTTCATCTCTTTAGAGCTCTGTTTTGACTCTTATTTGAGCTGTCTTTTCTTTAATCAACTGGTTCAAATTTTGAGCTAATTGGAACTACACTTGCATCTTTTTTGACTCAGAATTTGAAATAGATTTGATTCATTCTCTTGGAAACTTAGGTTCAAATTTTGAGCATGTTTGAACCTTTAATTTCTATCCTAAACTATCTACTGATAAGCCAAGATTAAACAGTTTGGCAAATCAAATTCACTATCCTATCAGCAGAAAATTTAAAACTAATTAGTCAAGATTAGGTTGTATGACTAATTAGAAGTGTATTCTTTAGGAGTGGAATTTGAGCTTGCACACTTTTGGATTTGTTTCCCTTTTTGGTATGGGGCTATACCTTTCTTGTTTTTACAATCTGCCCTCTTTTCTTTCTTCTATTGTTTTTGTATTTTTGATTTTTATAACTTTGAATGCAATCATGGGTGAAGTATTTATAATGAGAAAAAGGATAAAAAGTCTTTCAGAACATAGCATGGATCAAGAGAAGTAATGCTTAAGCATCCTACCATTGACAGGACCCCCAAACAATTCTGCTCCATTCAACTATTGCAATAGGCATTATTACCAATAGCTGAACGGATAGAGTAAGGGCCAAGCCATAAGTTGTAAAATTTTCCATGCTTGCCCTTGTCTTCCCTCCTTGAGTCCCACTTCAAAACTTTGTCCCCAATATTGAAATTTTTGGCCTTTATTCTTCTGTCAAAAAGATTTTTAATGCTGTCTTGCTTCTGCAATGTTTTGTTATAAACCTCCTCTCTGGTTTGCTGAAGATGAATGGTCTGATTTATTCTTCTGATCATGTCGTTATCTTCAGTTTGCAACTCTTGAATCAACTTCATCACTGGTACACCAAGGATAGTTGGAAAAATTGCATCAGTACCATACACAAGCTGAAAAGGTGACATACCAATAGATTTCTTCAAAGTCAATTTGTCAGCCCAAAGTGCATGAACTAGTTTTGTGTGCCAAGACTTTTTGTTGTCCTCCAACATTTTCTTGATTATGTTCACTAAACTCTTGTTTGAGGATCCTGCAAGTCCATTACCTTGAGGGTAATAGGCCGTGGAATGCCCCAATGTTATCTGATATCTGTGACAGAATTCAACCATCTTCTTTGATCCAAATGCTGCTGCATTATCAGTGATGATCTTGGTAGGACAACCAAATCTGGAGAGAATGTTAGTCTCCATGAATTTTATAATAACAAAATCATTGGCCTGCCTACAAGGTCTGGCTTCTATCCACTTAGTGAAATAGTCAGTGGCAGTGAGAATCCATCTATGCTGAGCAGAAGATGGTGGATGGATTTCTCCTATGAATTCAAGTTCCCACTGTTGAAAAGGAGCTTCAACAGTGATTGGATGTAGAGGTAGGTGTAGCAATTTTATTTTGCCTTCAAAAAGTTGAAATTTATGACAGAAAATGATCATCTTGTGTATATCAGGAAAAAGAGTAGGCCAATAGAAACCAGCCCTCAAAATTTTGTTGGCTGTTGTCTTCCAGTACAAATGACCTCCACACTCTCCTTCATGGAACTCACACTTAACCTTCTCTGCATCATACTCAGGCAAACATTTAAGCAATACACCGCTTGCATTTTTCCAATAAAGGCATCTATATATAATGCAATAGTTTACAGCTTTTAACTTTAGGAATCTTGCCTTTGTTTTTGTAAAACCAGGAGGTGTATTTAAATTAAGCAAAACATAAATAATATCAACATACCAAGAGGAATTCATAAAATGGTCTTCAACAATAGGATTTGAGATTTCTTCTTGGTCATCCAAAGCATTAATCATATTAATATCAAGAACTTCAAAATTGGATTCAGCCATGAATCTAGCTAGAACTTGGCCTTTGATGAGTTTAGTGGGCCTTATCTCTAAATCATATTCAAGAATAACAACAATCCACTTACCTCTCTTACCATCTAGGTCCTGTGTTAGAATTTCTTTAACAACGGAATTTGGGACAAAGGCAATGATGTGTGAGTGAAGGATGTATACTTTGAAGCCTTTCAAAGCCTTAACCAAAGAAAAAGCTTGCTTCTCCATAATGTTATACTTCAGAGGGGCATCCCTCAATGTCTTGCTAAACAATGCAATAGGCTGCTCTTGTCCTTGGAGATTTTTTTTGTAAAAGGACAGCTGCTATGGTATGTTCTGATGCAAACGAAAAAATATAGAAATCTTTTGAAAAATCAGGACTTATAAGAACCAATGTTTTGGTTAATGCTTGCTTCACCAGCTCAAAGGACTTCTTTGCTTCCAAGGTCCATTTTACCCCTTGCTCCTTCTTCAACACATTTGTTATATTCCTAAGGAGCTCAACCAAGTTGGGGATGAACCTTCTCAAAAAGTTAATCTTTCCAATGAAAGATTGCAACTCCTTGATGTTTCTAGGATGAGATATTTGCAATATGGCCTCGATCCTTTTGGGATCTATCTTAATACCCTCTCCTGAAATAATGTGCCCAAGAATTTTACCTTCTTGGAGCCCAAATAGTGTTTTCTTAGGGTTCAAAGATATCCCAAACTTCCTGCATTTCTCAAAAAAATTTCTTAAATGTGTTAAGTGCTCTTCATCTGTTTTTGAAAACACAATGACATCATCAAGGTATATAATGATGAAGTAGCCTAGTTCTTCTGAGAATGCTATGTCCATGGCTCGCTGAAAAGTTTCTCCAGCATTCATTAGACCAAAGGGAATTTTCACTTACATGAAAGTGCCCCAAGGTGTAGTAAATGATGTCTTTAATTGATCATCAGGGTGGACTAAGATCTGATTGTACCCTGAGTAGCCATCAAGAAAAGAAATTCTTCTAGACCCTACCACCCTTTGTAAAGTATGATCCATCTTAGGTAAAGGGTAGTTTTCTTTTAATGAAGCTTTTTTTATGTATCTAAAGTCTATACAAAGCCTGATATCTCCTATTTTCTTCCTAAATGACACCAGATTAGACACCCACTCAGAATATCTAATAGGGACAATAATACTAGCATCGTACATTTTCATGATCTCCTTCTGAACCAAAGGAAACTGAACAGGGTTTATCCTGCGCAGTTTCTGTTTGAATGGTTTTTGGTTTTCTTTGAGAGGGATTTTGTGCTGTATTATTTCAGTGTCATAGGATTTCAGATCTTCGTAAATCCACGCAAAAACATCAGAAAACTCTTTAAACAACTCTATGTATTTGAGTTTAATGTGAGCTGGTAAAGTTTTAGACATTTTAATCATTTTCGGTTTAAGTTCACTACCTATATTGCACTCTTCCACTTCAGCCTCTACAGGTTCCAGTTTGGTTTCTTGGACACATCGTTAAAATCAAACAACTCTTCTAAAGGTGTCAGACCGCTTGGCAAACTTTCATCTTTAGACTGCAAAGTTTCTAACTCCTCTGTTTCTAACTTTGCATTCAATTCAGTTTTTTTTTTAAGTTTGCTAGTCAGAAGATTAACATTGACAAGCTCAAGAGACGACTCTTCTTCACCAAGAAAATTTTCTTCACTGCAGTCTATATCATAATCTGAGTTCGAACTGTTTAGTTCGAATTCTTTTCTGAATTGCATGAAGTCTTCTATTTGTTTGTCTTCGTCAAACACCTACCAATACTTTTCATTATCAGGCACGGCTGGTATAAATTTTATCTAAGTTGTGCGGTCTTTGATTTCATATGGCGTTAAGCATGTTCTAGCTACAAAGGCTAAATTGTGGGCCGCAATATTTCTTTTTCTTGGGACAAAAATCAGTTTGGACTCCTCAAATGTTTTTAAAAGGTCCATGACATCGTTTCGATAGGCCCTAAGTCTGGGATGATTTGCGTTATACTCCCCATTGACTTGCCTAATGACCAACTCGGAATCCCCATGCACTTTGATTCTCTTGGCTCCTAACTTTTTTAACAAACGTAAGCCTAAGAGAAGGGATTCATATTCCGCTATGTTGTTAGAACATTGAAAGTTTAATTTGCAGGTAATGCTTTTTGTGTGGTTGTTTTTAGTGTTGCAGATCCAGACACCTGCACCAACATTGTTCTTAGTGTAGGATCCATCAAAATACATACTCCACAGAAGACTATATTCGGTTTCGTCCGTTTGGTGATCGTCCTCTTCAACTAAAGTGCTTACGGGTTGTTGTGGAATATCAGCACTTAGTTGTATTTGTTTCAACTCCTCAGGTTTTTCATTGGGTTGAGGATTGTTTTCTTGATTGTCAAGGTTTAAGAGCAATGGACGCATGACTTGTAGCTCAAGACCTATGTTTTGTTTGCTAAATTTTACAGGTTCAGCAAACTATTCTGACACTCCTACGTTATCTTCTTCCTCCCTATCTATCATTAAATCAGGCAAGGTCATTGGTTCACTGAAATTTTCATCATTGCAAAGGATAAATGAATCCAGGCCTGTGTTTACAGAATAAAGGGGAGAGTTCTATTGTCTGTCTTGGCTAGTAACCGTGTATTGCATATGGGACTCCCTATACAGTCTTCTTAATTGATTGAAAACAGGGATGGTCGCATAGGTCATGTCCATTTGCATATTCCCTTGTAACTTAGCCCCCCAAGATCTTGATAATAGCATTCCATACTTTGGGGGCACATCAGCCACAACAATATCCATGACTAAACATTTGGCTGGAATTTGAGCTAAGTTAACACAAATTTCTTTGATTAATCCTAAACATTTTACTTTGCTTGAGTCAAAGGAGTAAATATCTTTCTAAGGTCTGGTGACTTCTAGACCCAGGCTTTCCATCACTGCTTTTGGCATTAAATTGTGAGAGGCCCCTGAGTCATGCATAGCGTTGTGCAAAATTTTGTCATGAACGTTTAAACTCACATAAAAGGGAGGAAAATGTCCCTCTTGATATCTACCTTCAATCTTTGGACCGAAAATAAGCTCTGGATGGTCATCATTAAGATTGACTGTATCCTCATTATGGTCCTCTATGTTTAAAGCCTTCAAAATTTTGTTTCTATATACAATTTGGGCAGCTAACTCAGTGAGGGGAACAGAGATTTTAATCTTTGAAATTTCCTGCTCTAGGCTGAAAGGAATTTGGTTCTTTGAAGAACTTGTCTCAGCCTTACTAGCTGCCAGTTTATCAGCAACATCAGCTTACTGATTTTTTCTATTTACTTTTGAAAAAATGGTCTTAACAGGAGTACTAGTTGCAGTTTTAGTACTAATAATGTCTGCACTTTGTTTTTCATTGTTTTGAGTGCCTTTCTCTCTACCTTTATTAGAATTAACAACCATTTCTTTGTCCTTTTGTTTGACAACTTTAGGCTTGGTTGCAGTGTCGTTTTGTGAAGATTTGTCAGAGGTCTTGTTGTTGGGGGTTTGTTGACTGGTTTTGCTTCTAAGGTCATATTCTCTTTGAGACTCTATGATGACATTTTCCATGTCTTGATAATAACTTTCATCATAATCTCTTTTTTCATCATAAGGTGTGTATAGACCTTGTTTTCTATCATAATGAACTTAAAATTCATCATTATCTACCCCCAGCATGTTGATATCATCTTCCTCTATTATTTCATCTGTTTCCTCAACCTCACTTACATAGTTTTTATGAAAGGGAGGAGTGATATGTTGGTCATATTCCCTAGGTCTGTTTGGAGGTTGGTTCCTTCTAAAATTATGATTCTGGTTCTAACTTCTATTTTGAGGAGAATTTTGGTTTTGACTTGCTTGTGCTCTCTCAAGGATGCTCATTTTCTTCATCATCTCCTCCATCATTTTCTCCATCTTTGAGTTGGAAGTAGAGTGTGTATTTTCTTCTCTAAAGGACACTCTCTTCTCATTTTTCATTCTTGCTCTCTTCTCCATCAAGTTGACTTCCACAGCAAGAGCTCCTTTTTGTATCTCTTCAAGAGTTGTAGGATCTCTCTCTCTCAACTGATAGGCCATTTCAGGGTCAAACCCTTCAGGAAACTTGTTTAAAGCTAAGCCTTGTGGAGGTTTTAGATCTAGGCAAAGTGAATTATACACACTGTTAAATGTGGTGCAAGAAGCTTGCACACTTACCCCAGTGTTTCTATGGAGGTTCTTGTAATCAGAAAGGACTTGGAGAGGATTCTTCTTTACTTTCCATTTGTTTAAGAAAGTCTGATGGAAGGCTTGGAGATCATTGATACTATGGGGGGTTAAGCCTTTGAACCATTTTCTTACTTCTCCCCCCAGACTTTGAGAAAATAATCTAAGCTTGACAAAATCATCATCAATTTAATTTCTGTCAAAGTAGTCATTCATCTTATCCACATGTTGTGATGCAGTTGTAGCATTACTAGCATCATACAATGGAATTTTGGACTGATAGTCCTGTGGAAGATTGACTAATGGTACAGGAAGGACTAAGGGAGCATACCATGCTGCCATGATATGTGGTGGGGGTGGATTCACAAGAGGTGGATTAACAAAAGGAAAAGTGGGCTGAAGTGGAGTGGTTTGAATAGTGGATGTAGGGTGAGCAGAAGTGGATGGAACAACAGTAGATTGCTGAGCTGATATTGGATGAGAGACACCTAAATTATGAAGGAAATGTAAATCAGGAGGTGTTGTTTCCCTACTACCAATATGTTCACTTGTTTCAGGAGATGAAAGTGAAGACTCAGAATCTAACTGATCTAAATCATCAAGAGACCTAGTTCTAAAGGGATTTATTAAGTCAACTTGTGATTGTTGTAGAGTTGAAAGATTTTCAGGAACAGAATTAGCTCTCAAGGGTGATCTGAAAACAGTTGATAATTTAATCCTAGGAGATTTCCTAAGGATACTTTCTAGGTTATCAACTATCTCAGGTGGATCAGGGTCAAGATAGGCTCTAGTGTGAATCTTTCTAGGAGCCACTATGCAGTGTTTTTTAGACCCAAATAAGATCTGATAAAATATCTCAAAAGATAATTAATATAGACTTAATGGATTCTCAGCCTTTGGGGGGCTCGATGAAGAAGCTTACATAGGTGTCCTCTGCATTAAATAATTTACATTAAGATTTAAGCTTGGTGGGAGCTCTTTTTGACTTTTGAGGCTCTCTGTTATATCTAAGTAACTCTGCTAATATTCTGTCATTAAATTTATTGGCAGAAATAACTATTCGGCTGTGCTTGAGGCAAATATCTAATCTTGATCAATAACTTCGGCCTCTGTTTAAATGCTTTGAGGCACAGGTGGCACTCTGGTAGCTGGGAGGAATCAATTTGCCTCAGATGTGGCAGTGGAGGCCTTGCTGTCCAATAAACACTTTTATTTTTGTAAAACTGTGTCTTAATTGGGAGGATTAGGCTTTTGATAATCATTCTTAGCCGTAATCCCCCATAGATCTGTCTTCAATCTTACATTCTGGTACGTTCTGTCTTCAACACTGATACTCCTTGATTTTGATTTATTTACTATGTTCTGCTGGTGTGCAATGTTGTGCAGGGCTCGTGAGGCATCAATGCCTTTGAATCATTAACAAGGCATGGAAATTTGAACCCATGGATAGCTTCCTTTAATAAATCTAAGGCGCGAGAATTAAAACCCGAACCTTCGGCTTTTTTCTTCGGCACAACAGAAAAACCATATAGTCACCCTTTACCAAATGATATATCCAGACTTCAAACTTTTGATAAAACTAAGTTGTATAACCATTTTGGGTCACAAAAGGTGTTTGCTGACATCAGGATGTTTGTGACCCAAAATTCTTATGAAATCCGCCATATAAATCTCCTCCGGTCCAGATTTCACGACCATACATGAAAAAAAACAAGGCCCGCTCCAATCAGTTTTTGCCACGTGTGCGCTGATATGTATGTTAACTAGGCGTCGGGGACCACCGGTTCTGTGGGACCGCTGATTGCTGCCGTGGCTATGGGACCAGAGCAACTAATTTTGGGTCGTCGATCTACAGATCAGATCTACGGCGGAGATGTTTTAATGAATGCGACCTTATTTCATCCCCCAAGCTCCTTTTGAGTGCGATCGTCGTCCGATGAGTCGGCCTCAGATTGGACGGCATACGCCAATATCGCGCTGAGCTCACAGTCGATATTTAACACCTAGGGAGGGCGGTATCTCCAAACTGCTCAAATCCATGTCTCGACCTGTGGCATTGATCTGCTCGAATCGGATATACCGCTTACGCCGCAAAGGCGATGCGATCAAAACTGCTCCGGTTTTGTACAATGAGTAACTGTGGGAACCACCGGGGTGATTGATTTGTGGACCGTCGATCTGCAGATCAGATCGATGGTGGGGAGTGAATTAAGCTATGCACTGGTGGAAAAATTTTGAAACCCTGCAAAAAACATAAAAATTAATACAAACAAAGGTTTCATGCGTTGGGATGGTTTTACATATACGAAGTGGATAGACGCCCGACTGCGGGGCCTTGGTCTATATGAAAAGAAAATATGATCGGGGGCTATAATATACAGGGCTAATCGGCATCGGGGTTTTAAACACGGAAAACAGACTTATGCACTCAAATTTTTCAATGCGATAAGCACTTTGTGGGTCTATCACCTGGTTCTGAGGTGCGGGCACGTGGAGGGGAAATGGCTTAAGACTTAGCCCAAGGGGGCTTAAGTCTGTAATACAAAAATGTGTTTTTTATGAAAATTTTCAAGTTTTTCAATGGCTGTGAGGGTTTTGATAAGGCAAAGAAAGAGTCTTAAACCCTATCAAAGGGGTTTTGAGGGAGGGGAAAGGGGAAAAATATGAAAAATGAAGGATTTTTTATGGAGAATAAAGGGGTAAAATGAGGTTAGTTTTGGAAGTGGAAGGAGGCGAAAAATGATGATTTTGCAGCAGCTTCTTCTCATGAAATTAGCAGAATTCTAGAGTGTAAAATGGGCAAAGTAGGGAATATTTTGGACAGAGGCATGAGGCCTTCAAGAGTCTTCAAGAGCCAACACTTTTTTGCAATAAAATTTGTTCCTTGAAGGCTCAAAAAATATTTAGTCACCTTTTGGTATAAAAAATTTTATGGTCGCTAACACAACCTTGAATCAACAATGAAATCAAGAAAATTCTACAGTTTTCTGAACAAAGAAATATAGGTGACTGGTATTTATACAAAAATCACACTGAAATTAGAGTTTATGGGTCAAACCTCATTCCTTATAAGTTGCCAAAACACCTCCCCATGAGGTTTTTTGATTTTTAGAGTATATAAGGCAGATTTTGAACTCAAATGATGTAAATTTCTTGGCTACAAAGAATAAAACCCAATTTAAATTGAAAAATCAAGTTGGTCCATTCATATGTAATATCATAGAACCAGGTTCAAAGGCAGAAAATCAGTTGTTAGAGTACAAATTTACCAGTATTTTTATTTGGTATTATGATCCCTATGGTATAATTAGAAAAATGAGAGTTAAATATAAATTAACTCCATACATTCATGAAAAGAAGCCTGACATTGAGAAATTCTCAAACCAAACAGAATGGGCAAAGAATACACTAGTAGAAGTTGATAAGCAAAGTGATAGTAGTCACATTTTGCAGACTACAGCTCAGGAAGACAGAAACATGAAAATAAACAGGGAATAAGGGTCTTACACAGCTGAGACCACTACAGAAACAAATTTCAAACTCAGATACAACAAGAAGCCAAATATTAATCCTGCAGACAAAGAAAAAGAGACAATTGAGGTCATGGATACAGAGATTCCAGAAAAAGACACTATGCCTCCAACAGTGGTTGAAAGTGAACAACAGCCAACCACTTTTAATACAAGTTGATCCAAAAACAACATAGTATAGAAGTGTCATCATCAAAGCAGACAGAGGAGATATATATGGACATCAAGGAAAGGTATAAGGAGATTAAAGCTAAAAATGAGGAAATCAAGAATGAAATATACTCTCAGTACTTAAAGCAGACCCCTAGCATACAAAACATGCTTCTTTTAGCCTTTGATTACAAGAACAAGAAATTTTTGATGACAGTGCTTCAACCCACAGTGCCAACTCCTAAAACAACATCTGATTATAAAAAGGTTGATTTTGAAGTTCTAGTTCAAGACATTCATCCCCTGGAGCAAATTGAATTCCATAAACAAGCAGGGGAGATGATTTATTCCATAATGAATACAAAAGCAATGAGTGCACAAAAGCTTCAAAATACTTTGATAAATGTAACAGATCAGCTCAATCTAGAGAAAGCATCATCATATGAAAAGGATATCATAATCAAATCCTTGGAGGAGTTAGTGATTAAGGTAGGTTATGATCCTAATAATATAAAAGTTGCTAAGGAAATGATTAAAAAGAAGAATGTTGATATTGTTGCACTTAGGAAATAGTTGAAATTGCCTCCTACAGAGCATCCACAAGCCAAGGAGATTTTACAGGAATCTAGTAAAAAGGATGAAATGATGAGTCTCATATTGTGGCTAACATCCCATATTAAAGAGATGGAGCTTGAGATGGACAATTTCGTGCAAGAAAAAGAAGACACCAAAGCACAGGAAGTACCTACTACTGTAATTCCTGTAGTTACAACAACAATTCCGTCTACTCTGGTAGAAGAACTAGCTCCAAATGTTCCATTGGCTACAACAGTGCTAGTAACTTCATCAACAACTTCTGCCATAGAGTCTTCCACTACAATTGTCCAACAATCAAATGAGGCAAGTAAATTGGTAAAGGCAATGCAAGACATGCCCATACAAACTAATGAGATAAACAAGTTAAAGGAAAAAATTAAGAATCTTGAAGATGCTAAAAATCTTGCACGGATTAATGCCAATAATGAAGAGAAAAAAGCCAAAAGGTTGAATGGACAACTCAAGAAATTGGAAATAGAATTGACTTTGAAAGAACCTATGGCACATGTGAAAAACCAATTATGGTCCAATATCATTGAGGTTGTCAATGAAACTTGGCCATCTATATAGGTAATTTATGAACATAAATATTTACTGAAAGCAGCAAGAGAAGAAATACAGAAGACCAAAGAAGAGCTAGGTAAAAAATGTGAAGAGGCCTTGGAAATTATCACATTTCTCAATTCCAAAAATAAACAAGAATTGGATGAAATTGGAATTACAGATAGAACAGAAACCATACTTGAGGTAAGAAAGGTAATATCCAAGAAGAACTTTATGGAACAATCAGAGGAAAAGTGCCAAAACATGAATATGGAAATCACAAGATTCATGGTAAAATTTGATATTTTGAGGCAAAAGGGCCTTCCAAATCCTTTGGTAATCAATGAAAAATTGATGAAACAAGAGGATTATGAAAAAAGTTGAGAGAATTTGCTAAAGAACAGGTAAACAAATCAGATTGGCAGGGAATCCTAACAGGGAAAGTTTTGTATAAAAAAATTGAAAATCTATTTTACTTGCAGCATGAAGTAAAACACCTTTTTGTCAACAAACCAACATTTTCCAAATACACTGAAGTTGATGAAAACTTTAGAAGACTAATGAATATTAAATTTCCAAAAGTTGAGTTCTGGGAGAAGTTAATTGATTTACTATAAGATCAAATTACAGTGATGAAAAAGCATGAAAGGTAAAAAAAAAGTTTGTTGTTTTTTACATCAGCAGTAAATAGTTTTGGCAGAAAAATCGTATCAGTTGAAATTATATTAGTTAAAAGAGTATCAGAATAAATATGAAGACAAAATTAGATTGAAGATAAACCTGCCAGCGTGAGGGACACCTCAGTTGTCCAACTGCAGCCAAAATCCAAACAGCAAGCTATTTTATTTCAATAAATAGGATAGCTAGCAATTATTTAGGTAGTTGTCACTATCTTCTTGCATGAAGATATTTTATTTTCCAAGAAAAATTCCTAAGATTATTCTAGGATATTTTTTACTATTTTTTGTATAAATACTTTATCATTTGAAGTATTGAGTGTGGATTAATTGTTGAACATTTCTATAGCTATTATATTCTGAACCCAAGGGTTTTTTGTATCAAGTTCAAGTCAGTAGACTGGATCATAGGAAATAAAGCATCATATTACAAGATTCATGTGTTGGGCCATTGTAGTGAAGTATTTCACTTGTCATTTTGTCAATTTTCTTATTTTTTCCATCCATTCATGAATGTGTTCTAAATTTTAATGTGAAATGACGAATTGTTATTTCATAATTTGTTAAAAGCACTGTGTTATTGACTGATTTTCATTTAAATTTTTTCTATTGATATCTAGACCAGGAAACCCTTAATTTCTCCGTAACTTTGATTGACCTCTACCTTTTCACTCCTTATTCAGATTTAAGAACCATTAATTTCTCCTTATCCCGATTAAAACCATTTCACCATCAGCCTTTGAAGATCTGGAGTGACTTTGCTATCTTTCCCTATAAACATTTACCTTTAGACCTTGATCCTAATCTGACTGCTTGACACATGGACTCCATCTACCCAATGGAATATAGATCTATAGCTATCCATGTGAGTAAGTGATTTTCCCACCAAACCAAATCAAAATCCCAAAACCAATTTTCCCCATATAACTAGCCTAAAATCAATTATAATCAACAAAGTTAAATCTTATAGAGAGAGCCCTCTCTGAGCATTAGGAAGGCTAGATCCTAAAGCTTAAAAGTAGGTTTGTGGTTACCTCTCATATTCTTTAAACTATAATAAAATATCTCACAACTTTCAGAATTATTAGAGTGATAACAAGAGGGAGGCATTGAGAGGCTTGGATGATGGTGGAAGACAACCCCTAACAATTAGAATCCACGGTTGAGGTGAGGCTTTAAAAATTGAATACTAATTATATTTATTAAGTGTGTCAACTAATTGAACTATATGAAAATAAAATGATATACTCTTGTTTCATTTTTATATCATGGAGAGGCATAATACTTTGAGACCAAAGAAGGCATAAGGTTCCTCCATCTTGAAGAATATGAAAATTGATTTTGAAGATGCACTTGGAAGTGTTAAGGGTGGTAATGGTGAGTGAGACAATAATTATATGCATTAGTCATGATGTGACATTTTTGACAAGAACTATTATTTTTCTAGGTCACTAGTTGTCATTATCTTAATTTTGGGCATGAGTTTCCATTATATATGTTAGAAATAGGATTCCATTATGTATCAAAAACATTATTTGGACCAAATTAAATATAAATATGTGAATTTGTACTTGGGTAACATGGATTCTTTTCTTTGCTTTCATGCAAAAATCACTTAAATTAGGTATCTTATGGCATGTTGACTATCCATTAAACTTTGAAGAGTGTCACTAAGGTATATCATTTATGGGGAATCACTTAAGTTTTCCACTTATGTGTGTTGGTTAAGTGTCTCACTTATGAGATTTTTCTATGTTGTGTTGGATATAAATTAACCACATTGTTCTTAAAAAAAATCATGTATATAACATTTCATTAGTTCATAACATTCATTAATATAATTAATGAATATAACATCCTAAGGAAAGTGCATAAGTGAAAGGTGATGTTGATGTCTTAGGACTAAATAAGGCTATCCACACTTCACCTTAACCATTAGTTAGGTTTTCCATAGTAAATCTTAGCCACTATAGCTTAGGACAAGTTGAGAAAAGTGAGACTCTCTAAACCCTTAATAGGAAATCTACTGAACTAAGAAATCTTAGCCACCAACTACTCTTTTCAAATTCCATAAAACTAGTGATATTAAATTCTGTATTAGTATGGCTTGAAAATTCCACAAAACTTGTTTTTTCAAATTTCACAAACTATTATTTCTCAAATTCCACTTCAATATACATTTATAGAAATCTCTCTCTCTCTCTCTCTCTCTCTCTCTCTCTCTCTCTCTCTCTCTCTCTCTCTCTCTCTGTGTGTCTATATATATATATATATATGTCCCACTTTCCTTATCTCGTTGTATTTATATCTCTCCCCTCCATATATCTCCCTCCTATATTCCCCACTTCCTCTCTCACTCTTTCTCTCAGCTCCGCTATATTCCAATCTTTCTCTCTCTACAACTTTCCTTATCTCTTTCTATCTCCTCCCTCTCCCTATCCATATTTCTATCTCTCTATCCCTTTATGTAATCCTCCCCTTTCATATTCCTCTCTCTCTCTCTCTCTCCATAATTCCTCCTTTCTCCACACCACCCCCTATCACTTTATATTTATTACCTTCTTCCCTACATATTTTTATCTCTAGGATCATAAGGGTTTCATGGAACAACTATGGGAGTGACAGGGATCTATAGAGGGAGAGGGTAGTGACATGCGTGGAACATCTCATCATTCCCATCGAGGAAAATGGATATATATAGAGAGAGAGAGGAGTGATGTGAGTAGCAAGTCCCATCATTCCCCTCTATCTCTTTCAGCTTCTTCCCTACATATTTTTATCTCTAAGATCATATGGGTTTCATGGACCAACTATGGGATCTAGAGGGATATAGAGAGAGAGGGGAGTGATGTGAGTGGTACATCCCATCATTCCCATTGAGGTAGATTTATATATATATATATAGAGAGAGTGGAGTGATGTGAGTAGCACATCCCATCATTCCGCTCTATCTCTTTCACCCTATCAATTTCTCTCTCCCACCTTCTTCCTCATTTTCTCTCTCTCTCTCTCTCTCTCTCTCTCTCTCTCTCTCTCTCTCTCTTTCTAACACCCTCTCTCTCTCCACCTATTTTCCATATATATCTCTACCTCTACCCCTCGCCCCATCCTTCATTTTATCTTTGTCACACTTTATTTAATTCTCCCTCTTTTCACCCCTGCCCTATTTTCCTTTCCCCATAATACACACACCCTGTCCCCCTTTCCATATCCTTTTAGACACTCTCTTTTCATGTCTCTCTCTTTCTCTTTCTAAAACTCTCATATATATCTTTCCCTATTCCTTCCCTATATGTAACTCTTCCTTATTCATTGTAGAAAGGATGCATGTGAATTATTAATGTGTGCACATTCTTTGTTGTGTAAGAAAAAAACAAAATTTTCTATTGCTATCATTTTGTCTCATATGTTCAGGACTCACATCTACAAATATTGTGAAAAATATTTTGTTGCAAGTGTGGTTTTTAATTAAATTCAACTCCTTAACTATTTTTGATGTAGGATTGTTCTATTAGAACCTTTTAGATATGGGAAACTGACATGCTTGATAAAAAAATTCTAGAAGGAAGATTCTTCCCACTCAAAAATTTGAAGAAATGGGAGAAAATGAAATATTGGGTATGGAGAAACATTGGAATCCAACCATCACTAGATAAAATCCTTGAATAATGAAAGTCATGGTGGGATCTACTTTCCTGCCACAAGTAAAGCATATGCATTAAATGGATTCCATTTAAATTCCAACATCAAGTGAGCTTTTATTCAATCTTCCATCGATGGGAATTGACATAGCTAAAGAATGAATTCAAATTTTTTGATATGTTGAATATACAAAGGTGGAAATTAAAAAATTGAATGATTTCAAACCTTCTAGTGAAGATGCCCATCCAATACAAGTTGTATTTAAACAACTAAATATTAAAAAAAAATCCATTTCCATTTCAATGTTGACCATGAGGTGAATGAAGTGCTACAATATATTGGACAAGGGATCGACACTTTGCATCCACCTTTCATACCTTAGCTATCAAGCACATAGAAAATAACTCCTAGATATATTCATATGTATGAAATTTTCTAGGAGGATTTAAAGGTAAACATTCATAAATGAACTATTTATTGGTAGTTTAATAAATTTTGAAACAACTTTTTGAAAAAAAATGATGTGACTACATGCCAATTATTTTTGTATTTATTAAAATAACGTTGTTTAGCTATAGGTCGAAGAATTTAGGAATATAGATAGCTATGATTTCAAACCCTAGTAATCTCTTTTTTAGAAACATGAAAGATGTATTTAATAATATTATAGACACTACTCATTCAAAATATCATAATCTGACTCATTGTGTAGTATTAGAATCTATTGCAAACAAGTCCATAAAGAAACATCATTCAATGTCACACACATCTTCTATTTTAATGTAAATAGAAAATCTATTTGAAATTATTTTATTATAATAGAAAAACTTGATAACCTAGGCAAAATGGATTATTGGGCCTTCATTGGTATATTTCCTCATTCAAACATAAAGTTATATAATGATGTTAAGGAACTTGTAAATTTTTTTTGGCATGAAAATGCTAGGCCTTTGTCTAATAAAAAAATTTCTATACTTGAGAAAGGGATGTAAATATGGTCGATCCCAAGTTAAGACCTTCCTTTACATGACACAAATAGAACTCTATAAGAGATTCAAGAAATATTACATGGAATTGAACCTATGTCAAAGATATTTTGAGTAATGTGAACCTTGGTAGTTTAGAATATGCATAGATCATGACACATTTTGTTGTAGATGTCATTAGAATTTAATTACTTTTATGAAACATATTTACACATGTATCATGTTTTACTTCCTCGCATTGTGTAGGATTGTACATTCATACTACAACCACTTATTTTTGAGAGAATTTATTCATAGAATCATGTGTCCAAGGCCTAACAAATAAAAATGTTATGAGTTTTTTTTTTAATATGGGACATGCTCTAGGTTTAGTGGATTTTCATTAGAGTTGGTGCATTCATAAAAGGGAGAAGCACAAATTTTGGAGGACGATAGTAGATATGAGGAACTTCAAATATGTTACCATTGATCTAGTTAGTGGTAAATAAAGAAAAGAGATTTCATTGTTGAAATCCTAGCTAAGTTAAGGTAGCATTTTTTTAATGGAACCTTCAAATTCAATAGATGAATTTTCTTATGACCTTATTTTTGTGTCGTCAGGTACAAGTATGTGATTTCAAGAAGGATTTTTTATAAAAACTGAAGCATATGTTCAACATGTGAATATAACATGATGTCCAAATAAAAAATTTAGAATATGGAAGGATAACTTTCCCCTTGGAAGTGTATTATAAGTTGTAGATTTTGTTAAGAACTACACCCTTTAACCACATGATGAGATCCAGAGAAAATATTATCACTCATATCAAATTACTATAATGTTACATATCACATATAGGCATAGGATAGATAGTTGCAATGAAAGGAGGATAATATTGAAGTAGGAAAATTTCTACATAAGTGATTATAGGTTCCATGATCTACATTATCTCCAACATTTATTTCAAATGTTCTATGATCGCTTGAAGGATAGAAATATATAAATGGATCAACATCGCATTTTTTTAGATGGTTGTGTATTGTTATTTAAAAATTCTCATGCATTCCAATGCTTGATTATATTGCACAAGACATAGAATGTGCCCCATATATATAACTACTTTGAGACTCAGTATGGGAAAGGTGAACATGATCGCGCTTGGGCATATATCAAATCTATATTACAAAGGGAGGATATTAAGTTTTTGATAATTCATCATATATGATATGGAAAATATATAGTCCAATGGTGCTATATAGTAATTCCATATGGAGCAAATGAGCATAAAACATCAACAAGGACATGTTATGTGCGAAGAAATTTCTAGGAAGTGGTTAATAAAGATCATTTGCACTCATATCATTGCAACATAGTATAAGGAACACTTGCATTTTATGTTGATTTTTGGTAGCTTGTGAGGTACTCCAAGAATCTAGGGTTTGGAGGAAAGAGCTCCAAAAGTTGCCTTGTGGGCTTGAAACCCAAGTTTGGTGTTTTTATCCCATCGATGTTTGGGCCAAAAAAATGGATAGATTTCTACATGTGATGTATGGAGATGATAGAGGGTTTTGAGGATAATCCAACACAATGAAAATCATCGAAATCTGAGTTGTAGAAGTTGAGATATGAACTTTTGAAGATATGATGGGTTAATTTGTTTAGTTTGGAAAGTTGGCTTGAGGTCAAAGTGGTGCCCAAAGATAAATTCGTTGGACCCACTTAATGCATATAAATATAGGTCAAGTGTGAGGCATATTATCATATCCCAAGTGCATCAAAACTCAAGTTTGGGATCTGATTTGGACAACGGATCTGAGGCAAGGAGACTACGAAAAGGAGCACTAGTTTTTGGAGAGAATATTTTGTGTTTTAGGGTGCGTTTCCTTGGGTGAGAAAGCCACGACTTTGAATAACCCTTCGTGCCTGGAGGATTAGTTGACTGTTTGGCATGATTTTATTTTATATTTGGATGTGTCTCCCTTGCCATATAAGGCCGCAAGAGAAAGAGGTAATTTTGGGTGCAATTTTGTGCTTGTTTAAGTGTGTAGTGTGTCATTGTTTGGGCCGTATAAAAGTGTTGCTACAACAGTATGTTGGAGGCATAATTTGGAGGGCTGGGAGGCCTAATAAAGAATCTCTACCCTAGTCAAAAATACTTCTAGGAACAACGCAACCAAATAGTGGTGACTTCCTTTGTTTGAGGAAAATTATATTGTTGTTGTGGACAATCAATTGTAGGGTGTCTTGTGAGCATTTTTATAAGGACCCAAAACAATGTTCAAGCAACCTCGAGTGAATAGTAAAGGTAACAAGTTAGTTGGAGGAGGAAAAATAGGTTTGGAGAAATGGTTAAGGGCTATGAAGTGTGCCCTAACCAGAGCTCAAGGGTGCATAGAAAACTAGGGAAAGAGATTAACATAAACATACAACATATTGTCTTTTTTTGATGTGGATTCTAAAAGGATGAGGGTCTTAGGAGAGGAAAATATATGAATTTTGTTAGCATCCATGTGGAAGTGTCTCCATAGGTGTTGAATGCTCTAACAAGGAGTAGATGCTACAACTAGGCTTGGTCACTCGTGGTCTGTTGGAGGGAAGCGTGAGAGTGGGTCCAGTGTTGACATTGGATTGGGAATTCATGGTCTGTTGGAGGACAACGTGATAGTGCCCAAGTTGGAGCCTCATGTGCACCATCTTCATGGACTTAGGTGATTCTTATAGTGGAAGAAATTGAGCTCAAGGTTTGATAAGTTAGAGGATCATTTGAGCATCCCTATACTTGTGTGTGGAGAAGGACTTCTACAATAGAAGAAGGGTAGTCCTCCTAGCTTGTGTTCATTGCGGGAGATGGAAATATTGCAGTGATAGGTGGCAACCCTATGTTCCCTATGTTAGTCTTCATTGAAGCAGTGTAGGAAGACTATAGTGGGATAAAATCCCTGTGTAGTCGAGGAGAAACACTGGGAAGATTGAGAATTGTCCACTTCCTCTCTTTCCAATGTTATAGATGGCTTAGCGCTCGTAGGATGTTTCCTTATTTAAATATTGTTTTTCTCTTCATATTTGGGATCACCTCCTCTTCTCGTTAGTGGTGCCCTTGGCCCCTCCCATGGGTCATTTCTTTCACTTGGTTATTTTCCCTCACTGTTCTAGACTCCCTTTGCATATTTTCTTCAGCCCACCACTCCTTGACTCCTTCCCTCACTTCAATCGGTACCTCCTCAACCTATGCTCTCCAGCCTCTATTGGGTTTGAACTCCTTCCTTCCCTAGCCTTGTATCCCCTTGGTTGACATTCAAAATGCTCCACCAATGCGACAGAGTGAGGTGACGCAATATCTAATATTGAGAATTCGATGGTTTCTATGAGCAACATAGCAAAGAGGTCCACTTCTAGTTTTCATGCCCATATTATGCCACAAATCTAGGAAACAATATTACAAATGATCACCAATGCCTAGTTGATTTTGAAGTGGAATCTAACGTGGCAAATTGGGTTCTAGATACAAGACACTCTCAAGGCCACTTCAACTACTACATGCACACTATTAACCTTTATTTTTCATTTAAAAGGAATATTTGGAAATGTGATGATTTACATGAGTGATTTACACTAACAAGGCTCATGAAGAGATCCTCCTTCAAGTCCTCTCATGCTTTATGGCTTACAGACTAAGTACAATCAAAGTTCACATTGGTTTATTTCCTTCTCAGGCTACTCTCTAGAAGGAAACAACTACCCCATAGTAGTAGAAGGCAAGGCTTTGACTTTGACAAGTCCTAAATAACGGGTTTTCAATTTTTTGACTCAGTTTTTATAATTCTTGTAATTAAAAATGACCATAGCTACTCATCTTTATTACTACTTTTCTTAATAATTAAAATAATTTTGCTATATAAGTATATCATTTAACATAACATTTAATATATATGAGTTAATTAAGTTGATTTAATTGATATTCCCCTATTAAATTTAAATAAATATGCTACCTTTAAATTTATAATATAATAATATTATTTATTATCCAAAAAGTAAACTTAGATAGCCACATAATGGATGCACGTCAGTGTCCTTATCCCACAAGCACCTCCAATCACTGGTGGGGTGGGGCGTATTCGAAATGTATTGCAATTATTAGTTGCATGAAACGACCGTCAGGCTAGCTTTAGCTGGCTGTAAAAACTGCGATGCCAGATGACCGAATAAGCGCAGCAGATTTTGTGCAGCACAGCATACATTTTTCTTAAAGGAAAGCGTAGAATTTATTCGATCATACGTTGGCAACGTTGATAGAAGATGCGGTTATGTCAATGTCAAAGTCAAGTTAGAGTAGTAGATAGTACTGACCACAGAATAATCGTAATCTCATTTAGACTCGGCCAAATGTTTCCACCCATGGACCAACTTCGATTCCCCACACTGTGCATTACTTTTGACACGTGTCTAGGAATTTGGCTCCACCCACAGCAAAAATGGACATATATTCAAAAAATTATGAACGAAGGACCCGGACCAGAGAATAAGCCCAACCTTAACCTATCATTATCGTCAGCCAAATATTTCCACAGATGGGTCCAACTAGGGTTTCTCACTCTTTGCGTCACAAACCATCCTAGATTGAGCAATTTGGCCCCTTTCACAGCAGACATCGACAGAGATTTAAAAAAGCTCTGAAAACTAGAAAACGCAGAGAAGCCATGGAGAGTGACTCACGTCTAACTTCGTAGTATTCAACCACAATTGACGGCTGGTATTGGTATTTGTTCAGCCACTTACACACTTAATTGAATTCATATAAATGTATAATGAATTTTGACGTTCAATCGCGAATTGTTCAACTGCATGCGTAGCTGTCAAGTGAGTGAATTTTGGAAGTAAGTCTCGTCCTCTTTCAGCCGAGATTGTAATGTAATTATTGACTGAATTTCTAATAAAGCGAAAATTAATTTACAACGGAATTTCTAATAAAGCGAAAATTAATTTACAGCCATCATCTGATCAGCGAATGTCCTACTCCCATGGTTTTGATTTTTTGATGCACTATGATACTTTTGACCGCCATAAAAATTTAAACATGTATTAAAAAAAATAAGTACGTTGCTTTAAAAAAATCCATAAAATTTGATGAAACATGTAATCAAATTTTTAATTACTGATATTTTGCTCCATTTTATCATAAAGATTTATCCAATAAACTTTATCAAAAAAATTTATAATTTACTTCATATAACATTGGTTTAGATGATATTTTTTATTTTTGAATATAATTAATTTTATTAACAGAGAAAGAAATAATTTCATTCATAATTGAATTAGAATTTTAAAGTTTTAATCCAAAAGAGACATTTGACCTCAACAAAATTACATACGTTCGAAATAAATTATAAAAATTTAACTATTATGTTTGATAAAATCAAATTTTGTATGAGTATGTTTATGGTAGACTTCAACCAAGTTGTTAATAGTTGTGTCTATAATTGTGTCTATTTTGGAATAAGATTTTTAGAATTTTAATTTAATTATTAATAACTAATGGGTGGATCTTAAGGATTTAATCTTATATTCATGAAATATTAGGGATAGAAGGTTGAGATTTGTTTTAATTGTGATTTTTTTTCTTTTCAATTTAATTAAAAAAACGTTATAGAATTAAATTAAAATAAAATATATCTAAAATGTTTTGATTGTGAAATGAGTTATGACATTTTTCCCATGTAGTATTGCTAAGACATAATATTGGCCCATGGTATTACAACAAATTGTACTTACAAATTAAAAATCCATGATAAAGTGGGGGTTGAGACTTTGTAATTAAAAAACTTGTTACATGTCTCATTTTGGTGGCCTCCAAAGGAGATCTAGCAATGGACTATCCTATACCTTTAGGTGTAGGGCCTTTGGGATACAATGATTATAGACCATTCACTCCACATAGGCAGGTTGATGTTTCTGGTTGGAGTTAAGTATCACCACATCTATGCTCTCATTGTGAGCATATTTGTCATGGCATAATGGAGGATCCTATCCACTGGACAATTATGAAATAGGTTAGTATGATTTTTAATTGATGTTAAATCATTGGTTATAAATTTGATTGTGCAATTGAAAAATATTCATTAAATGTATCTTTAAAATACCTTTTTTTTTAACTTTTATGTTTTTTCCATGTATAAATGCTATAAGAGGAGACACCTCCATTGAGCTAGGAATATGCTATTTCTCCAAATCTTGATGCAACCATAGTTGTAGCATTTGACATTGCAGTACCTCACACATTGTATTTAAATGAATTTGTTCATGTTTACTTCAATGATAACTTAGCAAGATTTAAAAACTTGTTGTTTTGCAAATATTAGAGTTATTTGGTAGAAATTAATCTTAATTTAACACATAGTTTCCACTAAATATTATGAGTAACTATATCCACCTAGGATTAGCATATCACCTCCCACCCAAGTAACATATATGAAATTATATATACTTTTAATGCGAGTTTCACTATCTTATTTTGGTTGGTACTAACCAAACATATATCAAATATATATGTACGTTCCATTGTTCCAAATTTCTTCCACTTTTATACCTACGAAATTCCATCCTTCACCCATCCCATTCCCTCATTTTTGGGCATGCGTTTCCATTATGTATGCTAGAAATAAGATTCCATTATGTATAAAAAAATTTAGTTGGACCAAATTCAATATAAATATGTGAATTTGGACTTGTGTATCATGGATTCTTTGTTTGTGAATTTGGACTTGTGTATCATGGATTCTTTGTTTTTATTTCATGCATTGATGCTTAAAAAGGGCACCTATGTTAGGTATATTATGGCATGTTGACTATCCATTACACTTTGAAGAGTATCAATTAGGTGTAACATTTATGGTAAATCACTTAAATTTTCCACTTATGCATGTTTGTTAAGTGTGTCACTTATGAGAGTCTCCTATGTTGTGTTGGGTATAAATTAGTCGCAATGTTCTAAAAAACACAATTCCATCTATATAACATTTCATTAGTTCATAGCATTCATAAATATAATGAATCAAGATAGCATCCCAAGGAAAATGCATAAAGTGAAAGGTAATGTTGATGTTTTATGACTAGACACAGTTATCAACACTTCACCTTAACCATCAACTAGGTTTTCCACTGTAAGCCTTAGCGAGCATATCTAAGGACAAGATGAAAAAAGTGACACTCTCTGAACCCTTAATAGGGAATCCATCAAAATAAGAAATATTAGCCACCAAATATTCTTTTCAAATTCCATAAAACTAGCAATATTAAATTCCATATTAGTAGGGCTTTCAAATTCCACAAAACTAGTGTTTTCAAATTGTAGAAACTATTATTTCTCAAATTACACTTCAATATACATTGATAGATATTTCTAAATTGTGATGCAAGGTCAATATCATGAGCTCTCTTTCTCTCGAGTCTCTCTCTCTCTCTAGACACACACACATCCCACTTTCCTTATCTCCCTCTCCTTATCTCTCTCCCCTCCATATGTCTCCCTCCTATATTCCCCCCCTCTCCCTCTCCTATTATATGTGTCCCTCATACATCCCTCTCTCCCTGCCATGTTATCACTCCAATAATTCTCAAGGGTTGTTTATATTTTGGTTTAAAGAATATTAGAGGTAACCACAAACCTACTTTTAAGCCTTAGGATCTAGCCTTCCTAATGCTTAGAGAGGGCTCTCTCTATATGATTTATCTTTGTTCATTTTAGTTGATTTTAGGCTAGTTATGTAGGATTACTTGGAATTTGATTTTTGAATTTGGTTTGGTGGTAGAATCACTAGTTCAAATGGATATATGTAGGTATGTATTCCATTGAGAAAATGGAGTCAATGTATCAAGCAGTAGGACAGAATCAAGGCCAAAAGAAAATGTTCACAGGGAAAGATAGCTGGGTCAATTCAGATCTTCAGGCTGAATGGTGAAATGGTTTTAATCGGGATGAGAGAGCATTTAAGGATTCTCAGATTTGGATAATGAGTGAAAAGGCAAGGGTCAATCAAAAATAGGGAGCCATTAAGAATTCCATAATCTAGATATTAGAAGAAAACATATAAATGATAAATAGTTCAAGATAGCATGTAATTAAACATATTTTGTAATAGCATTCTTGTTATATCATTTAGATTAAGCAAACATATAAGCATGTGAAAAACATAAGTATTTGACAAAGAAAAAGTGAAAATACTTCACTAAAGTGGTTCAACACATGAATCCCGTAATATCATGCTTTATTGCTTGATCCAGTCAGCTGACTTGAAAATAGTATAAAGAACCCTCAGGTTTCAACTCAGTACAACTATAGAAATTTTTAACAATTCATCCACACTCAATACTTCAAAATGTGAAGTATCTATACAAAAAATATTACAAAATATCCTAAAACAAACTTAGGAATTATTCATGGAAAAATAAATATCTTCATGCAAGAAGATCGAGAGAGTTATCTAACTAATGCTAGATGTCCCTTCCTTTACTGAATTAATTGTTTGTTGTCTTTAATTTGCTGTTGATTTATCTCTTTGTTGTTTGCTCAACAAAGGTTGCAGTTGCGCAGTGGAGTGTCCTTTACGTTGGCAATCTTTCACTTTGATTTATCATATCTGATTTGACTTTAACTCTGAATTTCACCTGATGTACTTTAACTGTAATTGATACTCTTTCACTGTCATGTTTTCACTTGAAACTCTCATTGTTGTTTTTAACCTTTTGACTTCTCTGTTTATTGTTTTATCTTCACAGTAAATTAGTCAATTTATCCCAATTTTCTGCCTTTAGTAATTTGATCTTCACCATCCTTCTGAATATTTCATCTGCCTCATTATATTTTTAAAATGTAGGCTTGTTGACAAATAGATGTTTTACCTCATGTTATAGGTAAAAAAAAAAAATCAAAATTCTTGTAGACAACTTTCCCTGTTGGAATTCCTTGTAAAGAAGGAAGGTTAGGTTGATCCTTGGCCACTTCTCTCATTTTCTTATCATAATCCTCTTGTTTCATCAATTTTTCATGAATAACCAGAGGATTTGGAAGGCCTTTCTATTTTAGAATGTCAAAATTCATCATAAATCTAGTTATGGAAACCTCCATGTTTTGACATTTTTCTTCAAGTTGTATCATTAAATTCCTTTTTTAAATTACCTTCCTGACTTCAAGAATGGTATTTGTTCTATCACTAATTTCAATCTCTTCTAGTTCTTTCTTATTTTTGGAATTGAGAAATTTGATGATTTCATTAGCCTCTTTTGGCTTCTTCCCAAGTTCTTCTTTTATCTTCTGGATAGCTACTCTTGCTGCTTTGATGAGATATTTTTGTTCCTAAGTAACTTGGATTAATGGCCAAATATCATTGAAAGATTCAATGATATTGGTCCATAGCTACTGCTTAGCTTGTGCCATTGGTTCTTTTAGTGTTAGATCTTTCTCTAACTTCTTCAATTTTTCTGTCAACTTGTTTGCTTTATGTTCTTGATTCTTGAGCATAATCTGAGAAAGTTTCTTTTCGTCTTCCAGAATTTTCAGCTGTTCTTTAAGTATGTTGACTTCATTTGTCTGAATGGACATGTCCTACATTGCTTTAACTAACTTACTTGCCTCATGAGTTGGCTCATCTGTTGATGTAGATGACTCGGTTGCTGAAGTAATTGCTGAGGTGATAAGAAGTGTTGTAGCCATTGGGACTGTAGGGGCTAATGATTCTGCTAATGTAGAAGGGACAACATTAGTGACTACAAGAATGACAGTAACAAGAACTTCTTCACATCTAACCTTTTTCTCCTAGATCAAATTGTCTATCTCATTTTCCATTTCCTTTATTTGGGAAGTCAATTGAAGAATGAGATTGATCATCTCATATTTCTGGTTTGCATCATGTAAAACTTCCTTTGCCTGAGGATGTTGAGTAGGAGGCACTTTTAGTTGCTTCTTTAATGCAGCAATGTTTGCATTCTTCTTTTTTATCAGTTCATATGTAACTTTTACATTATTAAGATCATATCCTACTTCAATAGTCAACTCTTCCAGTGATTTGATTCTATTATCCTTAGCCTGTGAGGATGCCTTTTATAATTTTAGCTGATCTTTTATATTCTCAAGAGTTTTTTGCAGCTTCTTTACACTCATGGCTTTATTTGTCATTGTTGAATAAAGAATTTCACCAGCTTTTTTGTGAAATTCTATCTGATCTATGGGATGAAGATCTCCTGCTTGAACTTCATATGATGTCCTTTTGTAATCAGATGATGATTTGGGATTCTTGACTTTTGGCTGTAGGAAGGTCATTCGCATCTTCCTTGTCTTGTAGTCAAAAGCATAAAGAAATCTCCTTTGGTCACTTGGTGACTGCTTCTAGTACTAGTTATATGTATCAGTCTTTAAGGTTTCATTTCTAATCTTGATCTCTTTATATTTCTGCATAATGTCCATCTCCTTCTCTACTGGTTTGTTGGATGAAGATACTTGAAAACTGTGTTGGTTCTGAATCATTTGAGTGTTTGAAGTTGAAGGTTGGTATGTTTCTTTAGAAACTGCAGGAGGAACATTGTATTTCACCACCGTATATGTGTCAATCACTTCAATTGTTTCTACTTTCTCATTTACAGGATTTAATTTTGGCTTCTTCCTATGCATCAATTTAAATTTGGTTTCAGTGGTAGTCTCTGTAGTGTATGATCCTTCTTCTCTAATTATTTTTGAATTCCTATCTTCTTGGGTTGGATTTTGTAATATTTTACTATTATCACCTTGCTTCTCTACCTCTATCAAAGCATTCTCCAACCATTCAGATTGACTGGAGTATTTCTCAATATCTCGTTTTTTCTCATATACATAAGGAGTTAATTTACATTTAACTCTCAATTTGCTTATGATCCGAATGGAAAATGGCATCAACCCATGGTATTCATCTACCCATGTCATCCATCCACCCATGGAATTTACCCATGGTATTTTAAATGGCATCGACCCATGGTATTCATCCACACATGGGATTTACCCATGGTATTGTAATTGGTATCTACTCATGGTATTGGCCTATGGTATCTGCACATGGTATTGTAACTCAAAAAAGGCTATAAATAATAAGCCTCAGTTTTTAAAAGGACAGATTGTCCGCCACAATGTAGCTTCTACAGCTATTATCTGTTTTAATAAAACAAGTTTCTTTGTGGTTTTATTTGCACGGTGTTCTCTCTTTTTTCTGGCATTCTAATTTTGTAGATCTTGTCAGATTTATTTCAAATTTTTAGATCTTGGGGGCCTCCCCACAAGATCTGGATCAGTGGTATCAGATTCAGGTTACGAGTCCATGGGAATGAGGGTTTGAAGCATATTTCATTGTCAATTTTTGGCAGCAATCTTCAGCAAACTCCATGAATTTTTTGGGCGGCGAGTTTTCAGATCATATCTGAAAAGTTTGGTGAAAAATTCACAAAAAAAAGACCAAATTTCGATTCCTTGTGAAAAAATACTCAAATTCAAAAAAAACCGGCCAAATTGGAGTTCGGATGAGGGAGATATCGCTGATTCAAAATCAGCAATGTTGAAGCAATTTTTCTGATGACAATTCATGGACGGCGGCTCTCCTGTCATTTTTAGAAATTTTCAGTGAAAATTTTCAGAAGAATGGATATATATCTGAGTTCATCTTGAAAAATCACCCAAGTTCAAAAAAAAAATCGGTCGAATCGGAGTCCGGATGTGGGAGTTATTGTTGATTTAAAATCAACTATTTTTTCAGAAATTTTGTGACGGTGAAACAGTTCCAGCGCAAATCTGCGGGTCGAGAGTCTCTAGATAGTGGTTTCAAACACATGAGAAGATGTAGAATGATCATTACATTTCCAAAAATAGGTTATAATAAATATTCTTAGTTATATTGACAGAGTTATGCTCATTTTAAATCTGGAGCAGCATTCGGAGCGGGTTCCCTTTGGAGACATGCCCTCCCACACTGCTTTAGTAGGCACTTGCTTCACATTCATCAGTTTCATCATAGAAGTGTTCAGCTTGGGTTATTTGGAGATGTGCCCTCCCACCCCAAGTTATGTAGGCACCTGCTACTTCATCAACAATCAGCATCACGGTTATGGGTCAACCGCACAAAATATTTTTCATCGAAGTCCATTTGCTAGGCCGAACACTGTTAGTCACACAGTTGGTCACAAGCATTACAGGGTATCTCTATCCTCAGAGCTTTGTTTTTCATGGTTTTGGTTCATCCACAAACCCACATTTCATCGAAGTCCATTTGCTAGGCCGCACACTGTCAATATCACAGTTGGTCACAAGCATTACAGGGTATCTCTATCCTTGGATCTTCGTTCATCACGGTTATGGGTTAACTACACAAAACCCTTATCTTCAGTGGCTCTTCATATTCAACAAAGGCTTCTCAGGAAGGAACTTCATGCAATGGGGACCATTGCTTCTTAAGGAGGGAGGAATGATCCGAATGGAAAATGGCATCAACCCATGGTATTCATCTACCCATGTTATCCATCCACCCATGGAATTTACTCATGGTATTGTAAATGGCATCGAACCATGGTATTCAACCACCCATGATATTTATTTTCCCATGGTATTGTAAGTGACCCATGGTATCTATCCACCCTTTGTATTCATCCACACATGGGATTTACCCATGGTATTGTAAGTGGTATCTACTCATGGTATTGGCCTATGGTATCTACACATGGTATTGTAACTCAAAAAAGGCTATAAATAACAAGCCTCAGTTTTTAAAAGGAAAGATTGTTTGCCACAATGCAGCTTCTACAGTTATTCTCTGTTTTAATAAAACAAGTTTTTTGTGGTTTTATTTGCAAGGTGTTCTCTCCCTTTTTCTAGCATTCTAATTTTGCAGATCTTGTCAGATCCATTTCAACTTTTTAGATCTTGGGGGCCTCCCCCCAAGATCCGGATCAGATTATTACTTCTAGAGGATCATAATACCACTGAAAGATATGACTGAACTTAAACTCCTGCCAATACTTTTCTGGTTGTGGACCTGCATCTCTACTATTACAAATAAAAGGGCCAACCTGATTCTTAATCTTAAATTGTGTCTTCTTTTTGCTTGCCAAGAAGTTGATTCCATCAAAATTAATGACATGTCTGATATACTCAAGGGAAAATAACCTCATTGGGAGGTATTTGGGCAGTTGATATGGAATAAGATTTGATCCATAAACCCTAATTTCTGTGTGGTTTTCATACAAGTACCAATCTCCTGTCCTATTATTCTTTGATAATTGTAGGACCTTCTTAATTTCCTCACTGATTCTTGGTTGACTATTGTTGTTATACATTTTGACCATAGGATGAATGAAAGAATCAATGAAATATGTGTAGCTAGACAGTGTGGAGTCTTTTTTGATAATTGGAGTCCAAAATATAATTGACTGTGGGTTACATTCAACATCAAGCTTTTGAAGGCTGATGGCAAATTTATCAGACTAGAAATACAAAAAAATGTGGAATAGGATTTTTGAATACTTGAAAACACCTTCTTCATGCATTTTAATAAGTTTTTCATGCATAGTATTAGCAAGGTACTGCAAAAATTTGAAAATGGTAGCAGGAGGATGACCAAGTGTGAAAGTAGACAGGAAAGCAAGGATTGAAGCATCAACATGCTCATCAGTAAAATAACCCAAAATGAAGGACAACATTCTGATGATCTGTCTGGTTCTCTCAGAAAATATTGCAAATGGGTAAGGAGGATTTGTCTTGGGAGTTTCTACAGATGAAGGCATGAAAGTTTGGAATATCTAGGACCTCTTGGGGAAGTCCAGATTCAGGTATAAATGTGTAAGAACCTCAATGGACAATGTGTGACATTGTAGGACCCCACAAATTGTATTTAAATAAATTTATTCATGTTTACTTCAATGATAACTTATTAAGATTTAAAAACGTGTTGTTTTGCAAATATTAGAGTTATTTGGTAGAAATTAATCTTAATTTAACACATAGTTTCCACTAAATATTATGAGTAACTATATCCACCTAGGATTAGCATATCACCTCCCACCCAAGTAACATATATGGAATTATATATACTTTTAATGTGAGTTTCACTATCTTATTTTGGTTGGTACTAACCAAACATATATCAAATATTTATGTAGGCGCCATTGTTCCAAATTTCTTCACTTTTATACTTACACAATTCCATCCTTCACCCATCCCATTCTCTCATTTTTGGGCATGCATTTCCATTATGTATGCTAGAAATAAGATTCCATTACGTATAAAAAATTTTAATTGGACCAAACTCAATATAAATATGTGAATTTGGACTTGTGTATCATGGATTCTTTGTTTGTGAATTTGGACTTGTGTATTATGGATTCTTTGTTTTTATTTCATGCATTGATGCTTAAAAAAGACACCTATGTTAGGTATATTATGGCATGTTTACTATCCATTACACTTTGAAGAGTATCAATTAGGTATATAATTTATGGGAAATCACTTAAATTTTTCACTTATGCATGTTTTTTAAGTGTGTCACTTATAAGAGTCTCCTATGTTGTGTTGGATATAAATTAGTTGCGATGTTCTAAAAAACACAATTCCATCTATATAACATTTCATTAGTTCATAGCATTCATAAATATAATGAATCAAGATAAAATCCCAAGGAAAATGCATAAAGTGAAAGTTCATGTTGATGTCTTAGGACTAGACATGGTTATCAACACTTCAACTTAGCCATCAACTAGGTTTTCCACTATAAGCTTTAGTGAGTATATCTTAGGACAAGCTGAAAAAATTGACACTCTTTCAACCCTTAATAGGGAATCCATCAAAATAAGAAATATTAGCCACCAAATATTCTTTTCAAATTCCATAAAACTAGCAATATTAAATTCCATATTAGTAGGGCTTGCAAATTCCACAAAACTAGTGTTTTCAAATTGCAGAAACTATTATTTCTCAAATTCCACTTCAATATACATCGATAGATATTGCTAAATTGTGATGCGAGGTCAATATCATGAGCTCTCTCTCTCTCTCTCTCTCTCTCTCTCTACACACACACACACACACACACACATATCCCACTTTCCTTATCTCCCTCTCCTTCTCTCTCTCCCCTCCATATGTCTCCCTCCTATATTCTCTCCCCCCCCCCCTTCTCTTTTTCTCCCATTGTATGTCTCCCTCATACATCCCTCTCTCCCCCCCATGTTATCACTCCAATAATTCTCAAGGGTTTTTTATATTTTGGCTTAAAGAATCTTAGAGGTAACCATAAACCTACTTTTAAGCCTTAGGATCTAGCCTTCCTAATGCTCAGAGAGGGCTCTCTCTATATGATTTATCTTTGTTCATTTTAGTTGATTTTAGGCTAGTAATGTAGGATTACTTGGGATTTGATTTTTAGATTTGGTTTGGTGGTGGAATCACTAGTTCAAATGGATAGATGTAGGTCTATATTCCATTGGGAAAATGGATTCAATGTATCAAGTAGCAGGAGAGAATCAAGGTCAAAATAAAATATTCACAGGGCAAGATAGTTGGGTCAATTCAGATCTTCAGGCTGAATGGTGAAATGGTTTTAATCAGGATGAGAGAGAAGTTAAGGATTCTCAGATCTGGATAATGAGTGAAAAGGTAGGGGTCAATCGAAAATAGGGAGCAATTAAGAATTCCCTAATCTGGATAACATAAGAAAAAATATAAATGATAAACAGTTCAAGACAGAGTGTAATTAAACATATTCTGTAATAACATTCCTGTTATATCATTTAGATTAAGCAAACATACAAGCATGTGAAAAACATAATAAATTGACAAATAAAAAGTAAAAATACTTCACTAAAGTGATTCAACACATGAATCCTGTAATACGATGCTTTATTGCTTGATCCAGTCAGTTGACTTGAAAATTGTATAAAGAACCCTTAGGTTTCAACTCAGTACAACTATAGAAATGTTTACCAATTCATCCACACTCAATAATTCGAAATGTGAAGTATTTATACAAAATATCCTAAAACAAACTTAGGAATTATTCATGGAAAAATAAATATCTTCATGCAAGAAGATAGAGACAATTATCTAACTAATGCTAGATGTCCTTGCTTTTATTGAATTAGTTGTTTGTTGTCTTTAATTTGTTGTTGATTTGTCTCTTTTTTGTTTGCTCGATGAAGGCTGCAGTTAGGCAGTGGAGTGTCATTTACACTGGCAATCTTTCTCTTTGATTTATCATCTCTTATTTGACATTAACTTTGACTTTCACCTGATACACTTTAACTGTAACTAATACTCTTTCACTGTCATGTTTTCACTTGAAACTTTCACTATTGTTTTTAACCTTTTGACTTCTCTTTTTATTGTTTTATCTTCAGAGTAAATCAGTCAATTTTTCCCAATTTTCTGCCTTTGGTAATTTTATCTTCACCATCCTTCTGAATATTTCATCTGCCTCAGTATATTTTGAAAATGTAGGCTTGTTGACAAATAGATGTTTTACCTCATGTTGCAGGTAAAAAAAAAATTCAAAATTCTTATAGACAACTTTCCCTGTTGGAATTCCTTGTGAAGAAGGAAGGTTAGCTTGATCCTTGGCCACTTCTCTCATTTTCTTATCATAATCCTCTTGTTTCATCAATTTTTCATGAATAACCAAAGGATTTGGAAGGCCTTTTTGTCTTAGAATGTCAAAATTCATCATAAATATAGTTATCGCAACCTCCATTTTTTGACATTTTTATTCAATTTGTATCATTAAATTCCTTTTTGAAATTCCCTTCCTGACTTCAAGAATGGTATCTGTTCTATCACTAATTCCAATCTCTTCTAGTTCTTTCTTATTTTTGGAATTGAGAAATTTGATGATTTCATTAGCCTCTTTTGGCTTCTTCCCAAGTTCTTCTTTTATCTTCTGGATAGCTACTCCTGCTGCTTTGATGAGATATTTTTGTTCCTAACTAACCTAGATTGATGGCCAAATATCATTGACAAATTCAATGATATTGGCCCATAGTTGCTGCTTGGCTTGTGCCATGGTTTCTTTCAGTTTTAGATCTTTCTCTAACTTCTTCAATTTTTCTGTCAACTTGTTTGCTTTATGTTCTTCATTCTTGAGCATAATCTGAGAAATTTTCTTTTCATCTTCTGGACCTTTCAGCTGTTCTTTAAGTCTGTTGATTCCATTTGCCTGAATAGACATGTCCTGCATTTCTTTAACTAACTTACTTCCTTCATCAGTTGGATCATCTGTTGATGTAGATGACTTTGTTGCTGAAGTAATTGCTGAGGTGACAGGAAGTGCTTTAGCCATTGGGACTATAGGGGCTAATGATTCTGCTAATGTATAAGGTACAATAGTAGTGACTATAGGAATGACATTAACAGGAACTTCTTCTAATATTCCCTTTTTTTCCTGGATCAACTTTTCCATCTCACTTTCCATTTCCTTTATTTGGGCAGTCAATTGAAGAATGAGATTGATCATCTCATATTTCTGGTTAGCATCATGTAAAACTTCCTTTGCCTGAGGATGTTGAGTAGGAGGCATTTTTAGTTGCTTCTTTAATGCAGCAATGTCTACATTCTTCTTTTTTATCAATTCATCTGCAAATTTTACATTATTAAGATCATATCCTACTTCAATAATAAACTCTTCCAGTGATTTTATTCTGTTATCCTTAGCCTGTGAGGATGCCTTTTCTAATTTGAGCTGATCTTTGATATTCTCAAGAGTGTTTTGCAGCTTTTGTACACTCATGGATTTATTTTTCATTGTTGAATAAAGCATTTCACCAGCTTGTTTGTGAAATTATATCTGATCTAGGGATTAAGATCTCCTGATTGAACTTCACATGATGTCCTTTTGTAATCAGATGATGATTTCGGATGCTTTACTTTTGGCTGTAGGAAGGTCATTTGCATCTTCCTAGTCTTGTAGTCAAAAGTAGAAAGCAATCTGCTTTGGTCACTTGGTGACTGCTTCCAATACTGGTTATATGTATCAGTATTTAGGGCTTCATTTATGATCTTGATCTCTTTATATTTCTACATAATGTCCATCACCTTCTCTTTTGGTTTGCTAGATGAAGATACTTCAACACTATGTTGTTTCTGAATCATTTGAGTGTTTGACGTTGAAGGCTGATATGTTTCTTTAGAAACTGTAGGAGGAACATTGTCTTTCACCATTGTATCTGTGTCAATCACTTCAATTGTTTCTAATTCCTCATTTACAGGATTTAATTTTGGCTTCTTACTATGCATCAATTTAAATTTGTTTTCAGTGGTAGTCTTTGTAGTGTATGATCCTTCTTCTCTGATTCTTCTTTAATTCCTATCTTCTTAGGCTAGAGTTTGTAAGGTTTTACTAGCATCACCTTGCTTCTATACCTCTGTCAAAGTGTTCTCCAACCATTCAGATTGACTGGAGTATTTCTCAATATCTATTTTTTTCTCATGTACATAAAGAGTTAATTTACATTTAACTCTCAATTTTCTTATTACTCCTAGAGGAACATAATACCACTGAAAGTTATGACTGAACTTAAACTCTTGCAAATTATTTTCTGCCTGTGGACCTACATCTCTACTCTTTCAAATAGAAGGGTCAACCTGATTCTTAATCTTAAATTGTGTCTTCTTTTTGGCTGCCAAGAAGTTGATTCCATCAGAATTAATGATCTGTCTGATATACTCAAGGGAAAATAACCTCATTGGGAGGTATTTGGGCAGTTGATATGGAATAAGATTTGATCCATAAACCCTAATTTCTGTGTGGTTTTCATACAAGTGCCAATCTCCTGTCCTATTATTCTCTGATAATAGTAGGACCTTAATTTCCTCACTGATTCTTGGTTGACTGTTGTTGTTCAGCATGTTGACCATAGGATGAATGAAAGAATCAATGAAATCTGTGTAGGTGGATTGTGTGGAGTATTTTCTAATAATTGGAGTCCAAAATATCACTGATTGTGGTTTACCTTCAACATCAAGCTTTTAAAGGTTGATGGCAATTTTCTTAGACTATAAATAAAAAAAAATGTGGAATATGATTGATGAATACTTGAAAACACCTTCTTTAGGCATTTTAACAAGTTTTTCATGCATAGTATCAGCAAGGTACTGTGAAAATTTGAAAATGGTAGCAGGAGGCTGACCAAGTGTGAAAGTAGAGAGGAAACCCAGGATTGAAGCATCAACATGCTCATCAGTCAAATAACCCAAAATGAAGGACAACATTGTGATGATGTGTCTGGTTCTCTCAGAAAATATTGTAGACAGGTAAGGAGGATTTGTCTTGGGAGTTTCTACATATGAAGGCATGAAATTTTGGAATATCTGGAACCTCTTGGGGAAGTCCAAATTCAGGTATAACTATGTAAGAACCTCAATCGACAAAGGGGTTTCATATTTTCTATGTTGGATCTGTAAGATTTGGTTGATCCACTCAGTTATGATGGTAAACAAAATTTCTCTTCCAGGGGTTGTAATGGATCTCTGGTCAGGGAAATAGCAATATTGATAGAGTCTAATGACCTCATGACACTAGAAGGTCTGTGCGACAACATACTTTGGTAAATTAGATTCCCAAATGAAAACCTCATCTGCTTGGTCTATGGATTTGCCATGGCTCCAGCAGTGGAGCTCAAGAAGATTAAACTCAGTGACTGTGTGATTAATTTTAAAATATATATTAGCTAAAGGAGTATGTTCCACATCTACAACTAGAGGTTGTAGAGGATTGACAGATACAATGCTTTTGGAAGCCATTTTTTTGTTAATTTTACTCAATTGATTAATCTTTTGACTCAAGAAATAGATTTAAGTCTTTAAGAGCACCTCAGAAAGATAATTACAGTTTGTATAATAATTTAAAATGAAATAGAGACTTATCTTCTAATATAAAATGGTTCAATTGAACCAATATTCAATATTTGTGATTAAAAACAGTCTTAGGACCTTAGAATTCTGTGAAAAGAATACTAGGGTCTGCAAAAAAGGATTGGAAGGAAAGAGGGCTTTCTTCAGGTATGCAGAGGCTCCTAAATGATTCAATTACTTATTACTTTCTCTTTAGATTAAGTACAAGTCTTTTCTTTGAAGAATACCTGGATAAAATGAAGATTTTTAATTTTACAGAGGGTTTCCAAGGCAACGAAGGTTCTTTGAGGCTTCAGGGGTATTTATACTGCTTCAAATCAGGTTCTGCATTGGCTGTATCAACAAATGGTGTTGAATTCTAGTGAAAAGGGCTTGAAATAAGGTCGACAGAGTGATCTTTGGGTCGGAAATGCTCCTTTTACTCGAGTTTGTAATAGAAATGGTAAAATAGGTTGCAAAGGGCGGCTATATGGGTTTTTAATCAAGAGTGTTTTAACATTGAATGTGCGGGGTTAATTCAAATGGGAAGGTGGTTTTTGAAACGGGCCATAATACAGCCCGAGTGGTTTTCGGATGAGAGAAAGGTGGTAGGTGGTACAATTTGGAGGGATGCGATCGAGTCAAATAGCGCCACATAGCCAGGATCGCAGCTCCGACAACCACGCATTTCACAAATTCTATGGGTGGTTAAAGTTTTCCTATCGAGCGTGCGATAAGAGATATGGGCCATTGGATCTGATCATTCAAGATCTGATGGTTGGAGAATAGCAGCGCTTGATCGGGATTTGATAGGCGTGGGGCCCGAGACTTTAAGTTATACGATGGGATATGGTTGGGGTTTAATACATAGCCAATGGGGTTAGGGAAAGTGGAATCTGTGTATAGGCGGAGAAATATAATAACATTTGTATGTTTAATTAACATAAGTGTTGGGACTTTATCATAAGGAATTAATATATATGGGATAAAGGTATAACGAGAGTTAATAAAATAAAGTTAAATGTTAATAATATACAATGAAATGTTACTAAGTGCGGGAATTTCACTAATTTTTAATATGCAAACTTATATTGGGGATGGATATTTTCACAGTGGGACCCGACATAAAATTTAATCATTTATACTTAGGATAAAGGTTTTCTAGGTATTTTTTGTGTATTTTTGAAAGAAAATGGAAGTTAATTAAGGGTTTTACTTTTCCAAAGGAAAATATGCATTTTAGCTTAGGAAAAGGGACTTTTTGCAGGGGGAAAAGAGTGAAGTAAGGGGAAAGAATAAAAATGAAGGGGAAAGGGTATTTTTACAAGGGAAATGATTTTGAAGGGAATTTAATAAATATGAAATGACCATTTTCTGCTATCCATGCCTTGTGAAAACTGCTTTTACCTACCCATCAACTACTCTAACATTTTTTCTTCATTTATTTGGGTGCATTTGAGCTTGGAGACCCTTATTCATTTTTCTTTTAACAAAAAACTATCTAATTCTATCCTTATTACTTCCAAGGGCTCAGATTAAACTGTTGAGCTCCTTATTATTCTCTACTTAACTACTGATCTTCCAAGATTGAACAATTTGGCTAGATCTTTATTCTCTATCTATCAGCATGAAATTTAAAGCATGAAAGGTCAAGATTAATCAATTTGACCTTCATGAATTGCGACATTTTTTGACAAGCTGTACACAATATTATTTGCAAAGTGAAGTAAGAGGTAGTGGCATTTGCATTTGCATCACTTTCATGATCTATTTTTATCTCTTTTTTGTTTGTGGCTCATTTTTTATATTCTTTTTGATCTTTTTCTTCCAGTCATTTCATTTTTCTTTCAGGACTTTTACCCTCTTTACATTTTTTTTTTTTAATATGGGAAAGCAATTTTGCAGAAAGAAAAGTATGTACATGTTATAAGACTAATTAAAGTTAATTCAAAATTATGAATCCTATTATTATAGGACCCTAACACCCCACATCCCCAATTTTCCCTCTCTCTCCCCCACATCTCCCATTTCCTGCCCCCCCCCCCCCCCCTCTCTCTCTCTCTCTCTCTCTCTCTCTCTCTCTCTCTCTAGTTTCTCCTCCATAATTCCACCTTTCTCCTCCCCACCCCCTATTCATTTCTATCTCTCACTCTCTTTGCATAGATGTTTTTATCTCTATGATCATATGGGTTTTTTGGACCATCGATGGGAGGGAGGGGGAGATATAGATAGAGAGGGGAGTGATGGGTGTGGCAGATCACATCATTACCCTCTATGTCTTTCACCCTATCCATTTCGACCTCCAACATTATTCCTCATTTTCTCTCTATTCTTGTCCCTTTCACTCACTCACTCTCTCTCTCTCTCTCTCTCTCTCTCTCTCTCTCTCTCTCTCTCTTGCTTGCTAATACCCTCTCTCTCTCCACCTATTTTACATATATCCTTCTATCTCTGACCCTGTCCCCATCCTTATTTTTATCTCCCACACCCTTTATTTAATTCTCCATCTCTTAACCCCCTCTTTATTTTCCTTTTCCCATAATACACACTCTCTCACCCCCTTTCCATATCCTTTTAGACTCTCTCTTTTCATATCTCTCTCTTTCTCTCCTAAAACTCTCATCTTTGTCTTTCCCTATTCCTTCCCTCTATGCATATCTTCATTTTCACATGAGATTAGGTTCCATATTTCTCTCTTATACATTTTAGAAATAACGCATGTGTGTTATTAATGTCTAGACATTCTTTCTTGTGTAACAAAAAAATAAAATTTTCTATTGCCATAATTTTGTATCATATGTTTCAGACTCACATCTACAAATCTTGTGAAAAATATTTTGTTGCAAGTGTGGTTTTTTATTAAATTAAACTCCTTTAAAAATATTTTTGATGTAGTATTATTATATTATAACCTTTTATATATGGTAAATCGACATGCTTGATAAAAATTTCTAGAAGGAAGACTCTTCCCATTGAAACTTTTCAAGATACAAGAGAAAATTAAAGATCGGGTATGGAGAAACATAGGCATCCACCAATGACTAGATAAAATCCTTTCCTAATGAATTTTGTGGTCTAGTTTATTTCCACAAGTGAAGCATATGCATCCAATTGAGGCCATTTAAATTCCAACATCAAGTGAGCTTATAGTAAAATCTTGCATCGACGAGCATTAACATAGATGAAGAAGGAATTAATTTTTGTTTTTGAGATTTTGAATATACAAAGATGGAAATTAAAAATTTGAATGATTTCAATCCTTCTAATTAAGAGGCCCCTCAAGTGCAAGTTGAATTTAAACAATTATTTGTTCAACATAGAAACCAAAAAATGGTCCATTTCACTTTAAATGTTGACCATGAGGTGAATGAAGTGCTACAACATATTGGGCACATGATTGACACTTTGAATCCACCTTTCATACCTTATCTATCAAGTGCATAGAAAAAACTCCTAGACATATACATGTGGATGAAATTTCTCTAGGAGGCTTTAAAGGTAAAATTGCATAAATGAACTATTTATTGGTAGTGCAATAAATTTTTAAATAAAATTAAAAAAAAAAATGACGTGGCTAAATGTCAATTATTTTTGGATTTATTAAAATCACATTGTTTATCTATTGTTTAGAGAATTTTAGGAATATAGCTAGTTATAATTTCAAACACTAGTAATCACATTTTTAGAAACACGCAACTTGTATTTAATAAAATAAGAGACACTACTCTTTCAAAATATCATAATGGGGCTCATCATGTAGTATTAGAATCTATTGTAAAAAAGTCCATAAAGCGACATCATTCAATGTCACACACATATTATATTTTAATGTAAATAGGAAATGTATTTGAAATGATTCTATTATAAGAGAAAAAACTTGATAACCCATGGGAATAAAATTATTGGGACTTCATTGGTAGATTTCCTCATTCAAACATAAATTTAATTAATGATGTTAAGGAACTTGTACAATTTTTTAGGCAGGAAAATGCTAGGCCTTCATCTAAAAAAAAACTTCTAAATTTGAGAAAAGGATGTAAAGATTGTCAACCCCGCGTTAAGAACTTCCTTGACATGACACAAATAGAAATATATAAGATATTCAAGAAATATTACATGGAATTAAACCCATTTCAAAGATATTTTGAGAAATTTGAACCTTGGTATTTTAGAATATGCATAGATCATGACACATTTTGTTGTATATATTATTAGAATTTGATTATTTTTATGAAACATATGTAAACATGTATCATGTTTTGCATCCTCGAAATGTGTATTATTGTGCATACATAATACCACCACTCATTGTTGAGAGAATTTATTCATAGTATCATGTATCCAAGGCCTAACAAATAAATGTTATGAAACATATTATTTATATGGGACATGCCCTAGGTTTAGTGGATTTGTATTAGAGCCGATCCATCCATATAAGTGAGGAGCAAAAATTGTGGAGGATGATAGTAGATATGAAGAGCTTCCAATATGTTACCAATGATCTAGTTAGTGGGAAAAGACATTGCATTGTTGAAGTCCTAGCTAAGTTAAGGTAACATTTTTTTAATGCCACCACAAAATTCAATAGATGGTTTTCTTATGGGCTTATTTTTTAGTTTTCAAGTACAAGTATGTGATTTTAGGAAGGATTTTTTTATAAAAACTGAAGCATATGCTCAAAATTTTCATATAACATGATGGCCAAATAAAAAATATGCAAGGACAATTTTCCCTTTGGAAGTGTATTATAATTTTTAGATTTTGTTAAGAGCTACAACCTTCAACCACATGATGAGATGCAGAGAAAATATTATAATTCACCTCAAGTTATTATAATGTTACATATCACATATAGGCATGGGCTAGATAGCTCCAATGAGGGGAGGATAAGAATGAAGGAGGAAAAAATATACATAAGTGATGATAGGTTCCATGATCTACATTATTTTCAACATTGCTTTCAAATTTTCTATGATCGCTTGAAGGATAGGAACATATATATGGATCAACATTGGATTTTTTTAGATGGTTGTGTTGGAAAATTTAAGAACGTTCATGTATTCCAATGCTTGAGTATATTGCAAAAGACATAAAATGTTCACCATATAAGAACTACTTTGAGACTTATTATGGGAAAGGTGAATATGATAGGGCTTGGGAATGTATCAAATCTATATTAAAGAGGGATGATATGAATTTTGTGATAATTTCTCATATATGATATGAAAAATATATAGTCTGATGGTGCTCTATAATAATGTCATATGAGAAAATGAGTAGAAGACATCAACAAGCACATGTCATGTGCGAAGAAATTTCTAGGAAGTATTTAATCGAAATCTTTCACATTCATATCATTGCAACATATTACAAGGAAGGCATGCATTTCATTCAATTCGTAGCACATGTAACCATTTTTTTGAAATACAAACAAAAAATTTGGCTTGCTTTTGTGCAACATGTAGTACCAGAAAATGGCATATGAATGAATGGACTATGTCGATTATTGGGATCATGCATCATAGGTAGTAGACCCATGTATTTATTTTTGCTAAAACAACCCTAAAATAAGAAGGTGAATCATTGATTTATAAACTAACGTTATCCACAAAAAATATGATAAAAATATACTTAAAAATCCAAAAATATACACTATTAGGGTTTATTCCTCTTTATATTTATGGATATGAAGATTATTTCTTAATGCATATGTGTGAAAATGAAAATTTATGAAAAAATACATAAAAATGAAATCAAACCTCACAAACGAAATTTGACATAAGATATATCCTCAGGAAACCCTTTCGGGAGACAACCCAGTTGGAAGATGAGTTCACTCTACTCTCTTTCTCTGAATAGAAAATAGTTACAAGTACAAATAACTAAGGATTGTGCCTGTGGGATACTATAATGCACAAATATTCTCTATGTTCTCTCTCCCTATCCATCTCAGCTACTATTCTAATTTATGGAAAAAATTCATGTGAGAAGAATAGAACCCATTTTCCTCTTACTGGCCCAGTTATAACATAGCCTCATAACCTACTAGTGGTTAGGTTTTACTCCCTCAACTCTTAACTAGAGTTATAATATCATGGAATCTTATAAATAATTCTTCATCATGATCACATAGCTAGCCCATTTTCCTTGATTAATTGATATGTAAACTATCATGAATATTCTATTGGATAATTTGTCACAACTGATCTCATAAACTAAATTTAAAAACAAAAAATATAGAATATGAGAGTTTAATTCTCTTTATATTTATGGATATATAGTATATTGTTTATTATGTATGCATGAAAATTAATATCATACATAAAATAGATAAAAAAAAAAAAAAATCTCACAAACCACGATTCGACACAAGATACAACCAGAGAAACCCTTTCGAGAGAAAACCCAGATGGAAGGTGAGTCCTCTCTGCTCTCTATCTCTATATAGAAAATGGTTGCCAGTACAAATAAATAAATTCCATGGACCATGGGCAACATCAGTGCATAAATATTCTATTTTTTCTCTCTTCATATCCATATCAATTAATCTTCTCATCTATGGAACAAATGCAATTGAAAATAATGGAACCCCTTTTCCTCTCAGTGGCTTGTTTATAACACAATTTGATAACATGGCTAGCACATAGAATTATAATATCTAGTGTTATAGAGCCTTATTAATCATGATAACATGAATAGCCCCTTTTCCCTAAGTTATTGGGGTTGATGTGGCATCCTCTCAAATATGGTGGTGAAAACAAGAAGCTATTCAACTTCCAAGTGGCATAAATTTTGCATACAAACTCTAATTGTGGTGATTCTTGTGATGTTGGAAAATTATCTAGGTGTAGAATATGAAAAGAAGATGGAAACTAAAGAGGAATTTTTTTACCCGAAAAAATGTCATTTAATTCCTCGAAATTTTACTAGAATGTTTCAAATCCCAATCTGCTAAACTATGTATCGTTATAAGAATGGTCACGTGACTTGATTCCTCCACATTTTATATTATGAAAGAATTAATTGGATGAAAATAAAATATAATGATAAAATATGGGTCACACCCCCCAATTTTGGGAGTCGGTTAGTCCCCAAAAGATTCTACCAAATGAGGTGAGGAAATTTTTCCTTTCCTAGAATTTGTCCTTTTAACCCCATTTTCCAAAGTTCATGTTGCCCCTATCTAATGGTTCTAGACCTCTTCTACAAAACTATATTTTTTGTCAACCCTACCTAAGAATGTGGTGTGAAATCCTCTACAAAACGTAGGACATGTTCATCTTCCTGATCTAACATGAAAATATCATAAAGTTTCAGATTTTCTACATTCACAACTGAGTAAATATACATGTATGGCGGTAGAATGCAAGGTGAAAAAATGAAGTTGGGAAACACTTTTTGCCCTATTTTGATATTGAAAATTGTAATTTTCTATTTTTTTTCAACTTCAACTCCACTAAACTCATATTTTCAATGAAAATTATGCTTTTACATAAAAACAATATTTGTAGAGAATTGTCTTACCTCCATACTCGTAATTTGTTTTTCAATATTGAAATATTGAGGGCTAAATTTTTTGTTTACTAACTGCATATAATTGAAATTTTCAGGCAAACATAATTAGTCACTTTTTTCACCCTAACGTTTTTTTAGGGATGGTTATTCATTTTTGGAAATAAACCATATCATCATAATCTACATAGACTCCACTACTGCAATGACTATTTTCGGTAATTTTTAGATTAAATCACTATTTTTTATTATTTTTTGAAATGGATGAAGAAAAACAAACGGTGATGTTTCAGTACATTTTATGAGCCCTACATTTTCTTTTCAATGTGATCGTCAATAAGAAAAATGAGAATACCATTTTGAAGAAGATAGGGAGAGGGATTGAAATATGATTTTTTTTATTTTTTTGGTGTTGCCATTTTAAAGTTATTTAATTTTCATTCACTACAATTTTCAGAACAATGAAATTCCACAGTGACACAATATAGTATAAAATTTATAACAAATTGAAATTTTTAATGAAACTCCAAAAATATTATATCATTAGAAACTAGATTCAGAGATGAATCTATTGGTACAAGGTTAGAAAGATAACATTCTATTTTTGTAGGTGTTCCTCCCCTGCAAAGCTTCAGGTTACTGAAAACTATAGAATTTTCTGGGTTTTTCATTGACAAGAAACTCTCGGGCGAGATAATTTTTGGGGTGCGACATTTAATAAAATCTCAGGCGAGAATTTTTAAGCTCTCAACCGAGAGTTTAAACCACCACAAGTTAAATTTAACTGTGTGGGTAAACTCTCACCCAAAATGTTTACAAAATCTCGACTGAGAGTTTGGGTGTGAGAAATAGACCCGACGCATGTTAGTTTTTTGGTTTGGCGGAAAGAAATAGTCTCGGGTGAGAGTTATGTAACTCTCGTCTGAGAGTCTATTAAACTTTCAGGCGAGAATTTTAATCGAAACATTTTACCGTCGGCCGATGGAATCCTACGAAGATCCATCGTATCGTCGTGATGTTTCGGGTGAGAGTTGTATATAAATATTCTCATTCAAAATATTAAATCCACAATATTCCACACACCATTTTGAACCAAAGAATCAAATTTTTTTAGGTTGCGAAGTTTTTTGGGGTGCGATTTTAGGGTGCAATTTTTTTTTTTTTAATTAATGTTTTTTAAACATTCAATTTTTTTTTAAAGAGCACATATTTTCAGAAAAGGGAAGTGAAAATTTTATGGGGAAAATTTTACATTATTATTTTTTATAAGAATTTAATTACTTGATATTTTGCAAAATGTCTCTATGAAGGCATGAAGTATTTTTGCAAAATTTCTTTATGAATTTAATTATTTATTTAATTTTATCTCTTATTGAAGGCATGAAGTACTTATTCTAAAGTCTTTATATTTTTTTTGGTATTTGGTCGAAATAGAATTGGATTTTAGGTTTCCAATTTTGTGAACATGGCAAGCAAAAGGAATTGCAAATAAAGGCACGATCAAAATAGAACTGATTCAGCGGAAAGGAAAGAGAGATTGCCAAAAAAAAGGTGAGAGGAAAGGGAAAGATTAAGCCATGAAATAAATGTGGAGGTGGAGCATCATGAAAGAGATATAGAGGTGCATGAAAATGACAATGAAATGAGAAATGTTGAGGAACTTGTAAATGAGAATATTGAAAACACAAATGTCAAAGAGAATGTTGAGGAACTTGTCAATTAGAATATTGAAAACACAAATGTCCAAGAGAATATTGATATCAATCTCACTGGTGAGTCAATAGTTTCTTCAATTTGAATTTTTTATTTTTTTAAAAAAACATTGTAGTTCAAGATAGTTTTAAAATTAAAAATATGTATATGTCAATTTCAAATTAGAAGTTAATATTGTTTTTTAAGCAGGGACAGCATCAAAACCACAAGAAGATACTACCACACCTCGAATTTCACTACAATTAATTGGAAGTTCCAAGAACGTTTTATACAACTACAAGTTTCTAGAAAATATGGATCCAACTAAAATTGAAGAATTGTGACCACCAATGGCTGAAAGGACAATTTAAGATAAAGTAAATTTTGGATTGAAACATATTTTTGAAGATAATTCTATCATAGCACAAGCTCAGATGTTACATGGATTTTTAAAGCACAAATCTCTCAAAAATGTTGTGGAATTATTGGGCATTAAAAGTGAGAAAGAGGTTTTAGCAAATGAAATGGTATCAAAACATGTGACGTCGGCGCTTGCCACACTATCCAAAAAGCGATCTCAAGTTGAAAAGAATGCTCATAGAGAACTTTTAACAAGTGTAGTCGTGAAATGAACTTCATCAAGTTGGTTGATGTCAGCGACTTCAAAATTGTTTAAAACATCAAGAAAAAGTTTATGGAGGCATACAAAATTTAGAATTCAATTAGATGAGAATGATGAACTTGCATGTTGGGCTAATATCTGTAGGAGTCCATATCATGACAGACTTCCTGATGGTGTGAGGGATAGGTTAAAAGAGTTTTGGGATTTTAATTATTGTGTGTCACCAAATGAAAAGGATTATGTGCGACGCTGTATATCTAAGGGATTTTATGAATCTCATTCCAAACATATAACACAGGTCAGTCAAGTAGAATTATTCTAGAGTAATACTGATGTGAAGATTTCCCTTAGCACATTTTTGAAGATTAAACCATGGTATGTCAAGCCTATCACTTTTCGAGACACATGTTGTTGTCGATACCATGTAGAATTCCAATTATTTTATGAGACATTTGTAAATTTTGGCATAAAATATTGATAAATGACCCCCCTCCTTCAAGTTTTCATGAATTTTTATCAAAGATATTATGTGCATGAGAGAATAATGAATTATTTTATAAAAAAGAATGTGTTGGTGGAAGAAAATGCACAGAATGTTCTCATTTGGTACTCTACGATGAAAAGTATCCCATTGATCCTAATGATCCCAGACTGTCAAATCTCAGTTTGAATTGGAAGCGATATGAAAATGTTACTTACACTCCTGTTGCAGATTCAAGCACAACATCAAAAAAGATCACTTTACTTGACGACGAGATTCCAGTGACATATTTTATGGAGAAGTTCAAGGTGCAAATATACAAATATATTGAGCATTGTCATATAGCACGATGGTAGGATTTACAGTTCAAGCAATCGCGTGATGTGTTCCCAAAAGGAAAAATATTATCTGTGGTTGATTTTTCTGAGAATTACACATTTAGTCCACAAAAGGAGATACAAATTGAGTATTATCATTCAGACCAAGTATCTATATTTGTGCATATTTTGTATAGACACGCAGATCTTGTTATCGATGGTTTTGATAGCGACGAAAATAATCGTGAGGTGAATAAGGAGTACCATTTCTACATCAGTGATGATCGAACACATGATACATGTTTTGTTCAACATTGTTTTAATGTTATTTATAATGAATTTTTGAAACAAATGGTCACTTTTAAAGAACATTGGGTATGGTCAGATGGTTTTGCTCGTCAATTTAAATCTGCAAGATCGTTCTTTTGGTTGTCTCGTCTTCAGAAGAGAACCAAAATTCCACATATATGGAATTTCTTTGAGACAGGGCATGGAAAAGGAGATCACGACGGTGCTGGGGCATGCGTAAAATGTGCACTTAGGAGGCATCAATTGAATCACTCAGCTTCCTGACTTGCAAATTATTTAGATGTTGTTAATTAGTGTGAAGACAATTTAAGTCATGTATCGAACCCAAGGATGGATGATGTGCACAAGTAGGCGTACACATTTAATTAACAATATTTTATACATGTCTAGACATATATATGTGTATACATATATGTGTGTATTTTTTTATCAAAAAAATATTAAATATTGTTCAAAATTTGACTCATACATGTGTGTGTGTTTTTCTCAAGCAGGTACTTTTGGAATATTGCAATGGGTGATGTTGATAGATCGTTGCCATTTAATTGCCTTGGAATCCCTCAAACAAGAAGTTTACACTCAATTAGGAGTAAGAATATGACAAATATACATTGCATTGAGAAACGAAAGTGCTCTTGCTTTTGTTCTGCATGTATTGATAAGACAAAGTCCATCGATGACTGTGAAAACCAAATTAAGAAATTTTTTAAACCATGGAAACATGAAGAATTGACACCATTACCCCCATTTGGAAACGTGAATGACAAGGAGATGGACAATTAAGTGGTTGTGATTGACAATGATTGTGATCGTGTTTCTGATATGGTTAGAGAAGGTGATGTCTTCGCTGTTATTGCACCAAAAAATAATCAAGAAAAAGTGCATTATTATTTATTACGATGCAGTATATCTAAATCCACGTTGTTGCAAGAGTATAATGATCCATCAAATTATACATAACCAATCGGTTCAATGGTGTTAATGGGAAATTTCTTTGAAGAAGTAAAGAAATGTAAAGATCATATTATTTTCAAGATTACCAGCCAGAGGTTATTTATGCCCAATATAGTCACTTGGTCATAGCAAATCGACTGCAGTTGAAGCAAGTGAAGAGTAGAAAAAAACAGCGACAATGGAGGTTATCGATAGATGATCATGATGCCATTTTGGAAAATTTGCCACTAGCACATTTCATATGAGTGGAACACATTGTTCAAGATGAACAATGAACTTTGATTCTAGGGTTAGAACATATAATTGCTACAATGCATTGGAATTTATATAGTTTAAGACTATATTGTGGATTTCTTTCAAATAAATGGACATGTGGATGGTTAGATGTGTGTTGGTACGAACAATATATTATGATCTACTGGATAAGGGTGCTTTGCTAGATAATTAAGTTATGGTGATTTAATGTGTCCATGATGTTTACTCCTAGATGATCTTAACTCGCCCCTTTTTTTGCATGGATATGATGGTGATGAATTAATATTTAATTACATATATATTATTGTATTGTTAGTTTAGTTTGATATCAAATGTCATCATATTTGCATCACATCAACCTTAAAATCATTCAATGGAAAATAATTAATGCACACAATTCTAAGTACACAAGTAATGCACATACAAACTTAGTTTCAAATGCATATCATATTAGCATTAGAGATGTACTTAATAAACTCATAGAATTTCATGAATGCATTTAGCATTCAATAGGAATAGTATTCAAGGAATTTACTCATTAATTCGCAATTGAATGTGCATAACTATAGCATTTGGGTTTAAAGGGATGAAAAATGACTTTTGGGTTTCTCATCACTTTTTTATATTTCCAAAATATTATTCTTTCATTATTTATCTTTGGTTAAGTTAATTAATTAGACATTTTATCAAATCCTTTCCCCTTAAGAGCACTAATTCTCCAATTATACGAGCACATAAATTTTAGTTTGTGATTTATGGTAATGATAAATTGTACTAAGTGTTCAATTACTATGTAAAAATAAACATAGGAGTTAGGTGTGTCAATTAAAAAATATAGGGGAAAGTGATTTTTGAAAAAGGTATGGGTCATGTACTCCATCATGTGAACACCCTCCTGTAGTTTAGATTTGATGTGGCTAATCTCTTCATTATTGTCTCTTCTCATGATGGAGGTCTCCTACTTTTATTTTCCATCTCCTTGTAGTAAGGAAACTATCTCCTCTTTGTGTTTACTCCCCAATTTCTCCACTATGGGTGATGTTGTTTCCTTCACATATCTAATTTTCTATACTCATATCACTGTTATTTTTCAATGCGATTGTTTAATATTCCTACTCTTGCTTGCCACCCACCATTCTTCTTGATGACAGAACGATTCACGGTCTCTCAATTTCGACCTCCAAGTGACTTGAATCCCTTGAGCCTATGGGTTATAGGCCCTAAAATTGTTTTCTCTCCTCAATAAAATTTGCAGCAACCTTACAGTAAATCCCACCTATGGTGTTTTCACTTCTATCAAGAGCTGTGTACAGGGCCATTTTCCAGCCATATACTTTGAACAAAAATGTCTTTGGAGGCTAAACCAAAATTTCCCTCATAAATAGGATGGAGGTCCTACTTTCAATCTCTTCACAATTGGTCCTAGCTACAGTAGAGCTCGACCACCCGATTCGGTCCTACCTAATTTAGAGGATGGGCTAGTCAAAGCTCTCTTCTTGCATGCCTTCAAATCAAATATAAACCCTAAAGTTTGACTTTATTCACCTAATCGATTATTCATGGTCTCATATGTCGACCCAACTTTATCACTCGAACCTATGACATTGTACTTCCACCTCTTGTCTTTGGGACTTAGTAGCTCGCCCTCTCAGTCGACAACCTCAGATTTTGAGGAACTCTCTCCTCTCTCTAGTTAAGATGCCCTCTACTTGAAATAAAACTATTGCTATACATTACCTCATGAAAAAAGGCACAATGATTGAACATAGTATATGTATGGAATAAACACACGGGGAACGTGGATGCACGTGAAACTTGAATTAAGAAAAAAACACAATTACATGGAACAACCTGTCACAGTCTGACTGCCTCTCTGGCCTGATCTTTACAATATACTAGTTTCGTCCTTAACATTTTGCAGACAGATCATTTTAAAACTAAACTAAAGAAAACCATAAGAGGGGCGATGAATCTCATCCTATTGCCACATTGGACCTTTTAGAGGCTTACAATTTAAAAAAATCATGTCCCTGCTCCTTAACTTCCACTATGCCCCTTATGGAAATATTCAAAATCAAATTATGGTTTGGGGTGCGGTTTATTATCTTGCATCAAACTCCTGCACTTGAAATTATTCGTGAGCTCTTGTCATGTGCCCTATTGCTTCATCTCATTCATTCACAAACTTGGTCCTTGTTTTTCCTCATGTATCATTGAGTGAGCTGCAAAAAATCCTCCACTAACACCTCATTGGTTATCTCCTTTGGATTGGAATTTGGGCATCACAGGTTCACCTCCATTGGAACCTCTCTAGCTTCCTCACTCCTCCAGTCCTAGGAGCTCATAGTCCCTCGTAGTCCAGGAGCTCATAGTCCCTCATAGTCTCTGCAAATCAAAAAAGAAACATAGAATCAAGATGGAAATTCAATTGAAAACAAAATCATAAAAAGAAACACAATCAACAAATAACAAACAAGTTCAAAAAGTATGTTATCTAAAGGTTTATGTGAAAATTGGTTTGAAAAAATTACAATTACTCAATCACCCTATCGTAGCTAAATTCTTCAAAACAGTTCAATGTGTGCCATCATAATTCTACTAACAGGAAGTTAAAAGGAGATGTTTAACCTTGCAGATGTTGAAAATTTATTTCCGAGGTCCCCAAGATGAGACCATGTGCTTTTAGTGAGAATCAATGAAATGTAAAATGCCTTATTTTCCAAAATGAAAAAATACCAAGTGATAGAACATGATTTCTTTCACCTGGTTTCTGTAGGTTTATATTTCATGTAGACATATTGAACCTTTGACTTATTATAATGCTATATATATTTTTGATAGTGGAAATATACTTTTGAGGCCTTGACTTGGAAGGAAAATTATTTGTTAGTGTGAAATGTGAAGAGGACTATCCTATTCTTGTATAGCCTCAAATGTGTTGTTATGAAACACCATGTTTTTATTCATTTTTTCTACTTTTTCTTAACATTTATGAATTTACTATCTGAGAATACAAACTGGTGAAATACAAATCACCCTAACTTATCATGTCCATGCAATTGGAGCATTTCTAAATTACAAAGACAACCAAGTAGATTTATCAAAAACTTCTCTTTGAAATAAAAAATGATGGCACATTACATATAGATATGGTGATCAGTTGAAAGGATTTAACCACCCTTCATTACTTACATTTCTATGCACATTGTCCATTCTGAAACCTTAGCATCACCCTCTTTAATTACACTTGTTACATGCTCTGCAAGTGCACCCCAACTCTGCTCCAAAACATATGCAAAATAACTACGTATTCAAATGTGTTTAATGTTAATTAGAAAATAGCAATTATTTAAGTGATCCATGGGAATGAATTTCCAGTCCTAGTTAAATTTTGGTTCCAACATCTCAGGCCTTGAAATGCCATAGGAAATTTAGACAGAATTATTAGAAGGAGGCTTGAAATGAATCTAGAGAAGGACAAAGTACAAAAGCAAGAAAATCTGAAAGGTCAGAAACCTTAAGAATTTGGATCTGGCAACCAAGACCTGTACATACCTATAGGGATATAAATCAAATGAAATTGTTTCACTAAATAAAGTGAAAATAAAACAAAGGCTTATTTCAAGAGATTAAATAACAAGAACTACGTGCAGCTCTACTTACTAATACTCCCCCCTTTCATGTCAATACATAACTCACCTCCTCTTCAACACAACAGTGTTGGGCAGTGAAAAAGTTATGAAATTACTGTGTATCTTCTCATTCTTTTACTATTAACATACTCCTTTTTACCTTGGGAAGGTAATTTATTATAAGAATTACGGTAGAATTGGAAAGGTTTATGTTTATTGTAAAAATATGACTAAAGGTTGCTTTTTGTTGATAAAACAGGAATTAGACGAAGTGAAGAGCTATACCAAAGGTGAGGCTGAGATCAATGTAACTACTGCTCCATCAGCGTTGAACCACATCCAGCCAAAGACAAGGAGATCCAAACGAATTGCCAAGAAAAGGCAGGGGATAGCTCGGCCTCGGTTAGAGTAAACAAGATGATAACTAAATGAAGGGGAGCGAATCCCTCAGGATCCTTTGATCCTGAGGGATCGCTGTTCAAACTCATCTTATTCCTCATCTTGTATGTTAGGATTCGATATATAAAGCAATGTCCTTTAGTGATGAGGAGGTAGTAGTAGTTAGTCAATCAGTCAGTCAGATAGGTCGAAAATCCTCATATTCAAATGTTTCCTTTGTAATGTTTTATTGACTCTCGGCTTCGAGAGAACAACCTCTATAATACTTTTTGTTCAATTAATATTAAACATGCATTCCATAATTTCATCTCTTAAATTCTGAAGTAGCCCAGCAGTATTTCACTGGTGCTAAGGGCCCGGCTCTGGTGGAATTACTTCGTTGTTTGTATTCTTAATATTTACTTACTATTGTGTGAATTTGTGTGTAACGTTTCTTTCAATTACGAAATTCATTGACCGCTGTGAGATTGAATATAGATTCATTAAAAAATTGCATTGCTATTTTACCCTTTGCAAGAAGCACATCCACTGTTCAGTTATCTTGTTATTGTTATAAGAGATTTGCTATTCTATATCTAATTCTAGTTGCTGTTCTATTAGCTTATGATTTGTTTAACTATTGTAGCCTTGGCTGTTGACAGGATTGGAGTGTGGAGATTAGTTGTTTTATTGCGTTAGAATTATAGTTGCTGTTCCATTTCTGTTTATTTTTTATCTCTGATTCATAGCTGTAGATTATCAAATAAATGAGTTTCGATTGTTATGCATAGGAATTAAAAGCTGTTGTTCCTTTCCAGATTTTGTTCCTTTCATTTATTTTCATTAGCACGAATATTGAGTTTGTTTTCATTTCGATTTCTTTAATATCACCAACTGTAGAGGACACTGGTTATTGCTTCCAAGTTTCCAGATTGGTTATCTTGCACCGATTTCTAAGGGAAGGAGTTATTGCTACTGTATCCCTAATCGATGTTTTGCAGATTGATTTAATTAAGGTTTCAGAGCATTTTCATTTATGTCACTGTAATTAGATTTCTTTACAAGCATTTTTTTACTCTTGTATTTAATATTCTGTACTACATCTTCATAACATTACTCTTAGTTAATTGCAGCCTCAGACAAAGTACACTCTTGAAATAAAAAGTCGCTCCCGGATTGATGATTAATGTAGGCTAATTAGTTGTTCAAAATATACCTTTTTATACCTCAAAATTTTGGCGTCGTTGCCGGGGAGAGTGTATGCCATTTCAAAAGAGTGATGCACAACTGATTTTCTTCTGCGTGTGAAGAATTGGGTATTAAAGACTGAAGGTAAGAACCTGCGCACTGGGCAAGAAACACACTTGCTCGTAGCCCACTTCATAGCAGAAGTAGGTAAACTTCTTTCATTAGGTAGGAATGAACGTTTGTTTTCTTGAATGAATAGACCAACTAAGAAAAACAAAATTCCTCCTAAAATTGAAAAACCTAAGGGATCGGTGACCCTTGGGTGGACAAATTTTATTAACGAAATCCTTAAAAGGACTGAATCTCAACCATCGGTAGGATTTAGAAAAGTTATCTCTAGAAAACCTACTAGTTCCCTTCAGGCTACAGAATCACCATCTGAAGCCTTTGCTGAGATACACAGTCAAACAGAGGGAATTGAGAATCCTTACATAAGTTCCCCTCAAGAAGGGAACTCTAGCAATCTTCGAGAAGGAGAAGGGGAAACAAGAGAAACAGGAGACCCAAAATCTCCTATTGAAATAGCCCAAACAATAAGCAGTACAGATAAGTGAAGTGATGTTAAAATGATTCAAAACCAAGAATCATCTCAAATAGAAGGAAAACAAGGAATACTCATTATTTCAGACAAAGGAAGTGCTTTCAAAACCATTCCCATCCCTGCTCATCAGCCTAGAAATTCCTTGGAGATCGCAGAAGGATATTGGCACATTTTTGATCAAATGGCCCAGAACCAAAATCAGAACCAGCAGACACCCCAACAAACCTCTACGCTGCAATATCCTATAGTATATACTGCAGTCAATGCACCTATGAAGGCCATTCCCCTTCAACATATTCCCACATTTCATGGCTTAACATTAGAAGATCTAGACATGTTTTTGTTTGAATTTGATGTGCTATGTAGGGGATATGATTATACCACTGATCCCCAAAAGTTAAAACTATTCCCTTCAACATTAAAAGGGGAAACCTTACGATGGTTTATGGGATTAGGTGGGGGTGTCATACCTGATTGGGATCAGATGAAATCTGCATTTTTAAAGAAGTATCAAGATTATTGCAGATCTTAGGAATTAAAGGATGAAATATTCCAAATGACAACAAAACCAAATGAAACCTTGGAAGAATATGTGGAACGGTTTCAATACAATCTTCCGAGATCCCCTTATGCATCTTTGCCCTTACCTGATAATGTTTGAAAACCACATTAATTAGGGGAATTAAAGATCAATGGGTTGAAACATTGAATATTATGGAAAAGGTGATATACATTAGGAAATTTATCCTAACATCATTGATTTGTGTATCAGGAGTTTGAGGGGCAATACAAGGCTAAAATCAGTAGAATATGATATGATTACAAGAGAAAATAAGACCTCTAATGAAGGTGTGACTCGTGCAGAGATTGGAAATATGTTGGAATATTTTAAGACATACATACTTGGGACTCTAACAATGCAGTTCGATATTATGCAAGCCAAAAAAAGAAAGCATAAGCAGAACAAAATTTGGCAATATTCTGCCCTAGATGCAGGAAGAAACACAGCCACAAGGAGTGCCTATTGGATGTGATCAAATTCTGTGCCATTTGCATGAAAGATCACCCTACAGAAGGGTGTCCCTTGCTTCCTGGCCTGAAAGTAGTTTATAAGGAGGCAGAAGAAGAATCAGAAGTGGTATATCTACTTGATCAATGCCGAAAATGGTAGCCAAGACAATCAGGTATGCCAAATGATCCATTTTCTTCTTTTCAGCCTCCTCAATACAATGCTCAGCAATATAGTGGAATGTGGAAAAACCAACCACCTTTCCCCAATTGGTCACAACAGCCATTTCCTCCAACATCTTGGCCAGATCAAACAAACCAAAATAATTGGCCTAGCTTTCCTTTATGCCCACTATTTTGGCAAAATAATAACTATCCTACACAATGGTCCCCCTCTACTTCACAGAGTCAGGCCTGGCAGTCAAACTGGCAAAGACCTACAAATCAGCCAGCTGGAACAATTCCTCTCTCTCAACCTACACTACCAACTCCCTATACAAACCCCCAGACCAACTTAAGACCACAACTCCTAGCCCAGCCCAACCCAAACCCAAACAATAGGCCAGTTTATTATGTCCAAATAATGTAACCCCCAGAATTATAAACTGAAATGAGGGAGTGCAATGACCTTCAATTAAGGTCTAGGCGCATAGTAGAAACAGAGAGAAACAATAATGTTCATATTGAAGACCAATTACCTGTTGAAAAAACAATATATAAAGAGAAGGAAGTTCAACAACAAAATCAGCAACAAGTAACAACTTCCTCTCCACCATTCCAAGAATGATTAATCATACCACGCCCAGTAGAACATCCTAATTTTGATCTTCTGGGAGAATTAAAAAAAAATTGTATAAAAATTCCTCTCCTCCAAGCTATCCAAGACATTCCTATATATGCAAAAACCATTAAGGAATTATGCATAAAGAAGCCAAAGAGGAGAACACCCACCAATCCAACTATCCAAATAGTTGGTACCTTATCTAACTTATTGTCAGGAATGGAAACACCTATAAAATATGAAGACCCAGGAAATCCTATAGTGACAGTCCAAATCCTTGGGAAATCGTTTCCAAATGCCTTAGTTGATTTAGGATCAGCAATCAATATCCTAACAACCACCACCTGTCAAAAACTTGGCATTACATCGCTAGAACCAACAACAACCTTATTGGAATTGGCTGACCGATCGGTAGTCAAACCAGAAGGCACATTACAAGATGTAATGGTATCTGTTGATTCCTGGGAATACCCTGCTGACTTCCTGGTTATCAATCCAAAGAACCGCCTAGAAGGACACCGGTTAATTTTAGATAGACCTTGGTTGGCAACTTCCGATGCTTATATTGGATGCCGATAAGGCAACATGACAATAAAAAGGGGAAACTATGTCAAGAATTTAGCTTTATATCCCCCAGCCCAGCCAAGTCTATCAATAATCAAAACAAAAAAACAACCTATATTATATCTAATGGAAAATATGAGATCACCTCTAACTATAGAAAATGCTCTTGATTTTAAAGACCAAACAGAGGATGATGTCATTAATAGTTTCATTAATAAACCACAAATCAGTTCTCATTTACAACGTCACATGATCAATGCAGCATTTGATAATAAAGAAGAATAAGATCATTTGAAAGACATTCCTGATCAAGTAATACCCACTACTTCTGTGTACAATAGCAAGATTGTAGAAATTGAGCCAGGAAAAAATCTAAACATTAACAAAAATCTCACTACTGAACAAGAAGAGAAGTTGATCCAATTATTACGAAAATACAAAGCAACCTTTGCATGGGATTACCCCGATATGAAAGGAATTGACCGTCAATTGTGTACACACCACATCTATATTGAAAAATATGCAAGACCCATTCACCAACCCCAAAGAAGACTAAACCCTCACCTCAAAGATATTGTGAAAGCTGAATTACAAAAACTATTGGATGTTAATTTCATCTACCCAATATCTGATAGCAAATGGGTATCTCCATTAGTAGTGGTACCAAAAAAGAATGGAAAGTGGAGAATACGTGTAGATTATCGTGAACTTAATAAGGCAACACAGAAAGACCACTTTCCCCTTCCTTTCATTGACCAGGTATTAGACACATTGGTAGGAAAGAAATTCTTTTCTTTCCTCGATGGCTTTAGTGGGTACAATCAAATCCAGATTTCCCCTGAAGACCAGGACAAAACTACTTTTACTTGTCCATGGGGGACATTTGCCTACCGAGTCTTACCTTTTTGCCTATGCAATGCTCCTGCTACATTCCAGAGGGCCATTCTCAGCATCTTTGCAGACTTAATAAATGAAGGTCTCGAAATATATATGGATGATTTTACACCTTATGGGGATGATTTTGAGCCTGCATTGGAAAATCTAGAAGAGGTATTGCAAAGATGTATTGACACTAGGCTTTGTTTAAGCCATGAAAAATGTCTTATGATGATGACTGAAGGAGTTATCTTAGGGCATTATATTTCAGTAGCTAGAATTCAAGTGGACCCAGCTAAAATTCAAATAATATTGTTAATTCCCACACCCACGACACAAACAAAGGTACGTAGCTTTCTTGGATTTTCTGGTTACTATAGAATATTTATAGTACATTATTCTCAAATAGCTGCACCTTTATATGCACTAACTGGAAATGTTGATTTCATTTGGACAGATAAATGTGACAATGCTTTTAATGATCTGAAAAATCTTGTTTCAACAACCCCAGTACTGAAGGGCCCAAATTGGAATTTTACATTCCAAATTTCATGCGATGCCTCAAAAACAACAATTGGAGCAGTACTCGGACAGGAGGAAGACAAGAATCCATATGAAATCTATTATATTAGCAAAAATATATCCCCTACTGAATTAAATTATACTGTGACTGAGAAGGAATTTTTAGCTATAGTGCATGCTATAAATAATTTTAGACATTATAAAACTGGGTATCCTGTAGTACTATATAGTGATCACTCTGCCATTAAATTTTTAGCAAATAAACCTATTACAATTGGAAGAGTGACAAGATGGTTGATTTTACTACAGGAATTCGACATTACAATCAAAGATCGACCTAGGAAAGAGAACCCTGTAGCTGACTTTCTGTCAAGAATGCCAAAGCCAACAAATACAGAAGCAGTTGAAGATCACTTCCAAGATGAACATATGTTCGTTGTTACTGTCAAAACATTGTGGTATGTTGATATAGCAAATTATTTTGCAATAGGTAAATTACCTAAACATCTATCCCTTAATGAACGAAAACAGATAATACAGCGTAGTACCTTATTCTCTTGGATTGGGGGCTACCTATTTCACATAGGGAGAGATATGCAGATAAGAAGATGTGTCTAGGAGGATGAAGTATTTGATATTTTGAAAGCATGCCATGATGGCCAATGTGGCGGGCATTTTGTAGATCATAGAATTGCCCATAAGGTTTTACGAACAGGCTATTATTGGCCTACCATATTTAAAGATGCCAAAAAATTCATGCAGGCCTGTGATAGCTGCCAAAGGGCAGGTCGCCCTGGGCAGTTTGATGAAATGCCTTTGAACCCTCAACTAGTGATTGAACCATTTGAACGCTGGGCACTTGATTTTTTTGGCCCTATTATCCCTCCCTCAAACCAAAAAACATATATCCTGGTTGCAACCGAATATGTCACTAAGTGGGTTGAAGCTGAGGCAGTCTCAAAAGCTACAGAAGATTCTATAATACAGTTTCTTTTCCAAATCTTTGTGCGATATGGCCTCCCAAGGGACATAATCACAGATGGAGGACTACATTTTGTAGGTAATAAATTAGCTGAAACACTACAAAGCTATCACATTCAGCACAAGATTACAACTCTATATGACCCACAGACCAATGGCCAAGTAGAGAGCACAAACAAAGTAATTGAATCTATATTAACAAAAACCATTGCCTCACACAGAGGAGATTGGGCCTACAAATTGCTAGAAGCATTATGGACATATCGAACAACGTGGAGACCCACCATAGGATATTCGCCATATCAATTGGTATTTGGAAAATAACCCATCTTTCCAATAGAATTTGAAATTCAAACATTAAGAATATCTCAAAAGGTGGGTCTAGATCTAAATGAAGCCCGGGCTAAAACAATGCAGCAAATTAATGAGTTAGATGAAATTAGGCTCTCTGCTCTTCAGCACACAATGTTAATTCAACAACAGAGAGAAAAATGGCATGATGCCCTTATCAAAGAAAAGATCTTCCACGAAGGAGACTGGGCACTCCTATATGATTCTAGGTTTCAGGAGTTTCCAGACACGATGGCTTGGACCCTATGAAATACAACAAGTTCATGATAATGGAACTATTACATTAGCTACCATTGATGGATCTGGACATTCCTTTAAGGTAAATGGCTAGCGAGTATGATTGTATCACAAATCCCTTACCCTGGAATCCTTTTACCAACAGTTACGAGAAGATTATACCATGGAAATTCTCGCTGAAGGAGATAAATCCTCCTCGGCACCAGTTTATTAAATCATTCCTTTTTTAAATTTTTGTACATAAACAATTGTCCATTTACTTGATTTTTTCTTTAGGGATTTCGTTTTTTAATTTTCTGTTTATTTCGTTTTTGTTGTTTGTTTCCTGGAATTCTGTTTTTTTCAAAAATTTTGATTATTTCTCTTGTTTTGAGTTTTGTTGTTCCTTTATAAAGGAACATCACTTCTGTTGTTCCTTTCGAAAGGAACAATAGTTCTGCAGAGTGTTTTTTTTTCTGTTCCTTTCGAAAGGAACAACAGTTCCGCAGATTATTTCTGTTGTTCTTTTTAAAGGAACAACACCTTTTGAGTGGATTGGTTTTTGTTTTAGATTAGCATTTTGAGAATTTTTTATCACTCTTCTAAAATAAAACATATCATCTATATACAATCATACAAATTAAAGCTTACTGTAATAAGCAAATAAAAAGAAATCGTCATTTTTCACGAAAATTGTCTAAGTAATGATAAGAAAAAGGGAAAAGGGGAATGATCAATAACAGAATTTTGTTGTTTTATCACTATTGAATTAATCTGATCGATTATCCTTATCATGATTGTTTCTTTCCCATATGCTATAACTTCCTTTGATTTATGGAATAGGAATAAGGGCATATTCTTTTCTATTGAGATGTTCAGACTTCTTCCATCATCACTACTCTTAAGGAGTGATGAGCCATCCTTTATGAATAACTAGGAAAGTGCTATATGAAAAAAAAAATATTTATATGTTTCACTAATAATTTTATGATTTGGCAGATGGAGGATAGGGGGTCTCATCAAGAGCCAACCTACCATAATCATAAGGAAGTTAGTAAAGTGGCATTCCCATTATGGCCACCAAACCAGGGATATGGTCCAATGAAAAAATTAAGAAGTCTTTGGAACAGGAGGTCTCATCACAAGCCCGCCTACCCACCTTTCACTTCTTCCCAGTGAATGGCATTGTGATTTATCTGGTCACCAAGCTAGCACAATGGCCTCCATCATGACATTCAACAAAGCACTTCCTCAGTATAAATAAAGGACAATGGTTCCATGGGTAAGAAATCAACTCTGTCAAGGTTATGGACACCTGTGGGCAACAGAGCTCTGCTGATGGTATTGGAGTCACATTTATACACATCAATAGTTATATTCAACCATTTTTCCTATATCTTTATATCAAATGAAAGTATGAATCCTTTAACTTTCATTCCGAACCTATTGTGCATGAAAATCATTACAAATCGATCATATTAGTTTGAAGTGGTAAATAACACATTTGTACTTATGTTTATCTTATTCTGTCCCTTCTCCTTGTATTTGAATCATTACAAAACGATTTTCTATCTATTACCGGTTTATCACACCTATTGATTTCAGTAATTGCTATAATTTGAGTGAATGTATCATAAGTACACTTGCTTTTTCCTGCTGTACTACTGTTGTGCCACACTGGTTTCTCTCAATTGATAGTCGAGGGTGACCTATCATCCATTAGGGGGGGCGCGGATGTCTGCATGCAGATTAAATTATGATATTTCTTTACTTTGTATGCAAACTAAATCCCTGCATTTTAGGGAATAACAAAATTTTAAACCACCGTTCTATGATGTTCCATTACGATCACTGTGTGTTAGGAAAGAGCTAACAGGGTGTAGAAACGATGGGAGGATGGCCAATTCGCAGTGAGCCACTGGTGTTGGTCGTTTCTAATGATGCACGAGCAATTTTGGAAAGACTGGGATGGATTACATACTTCATGAGGATGCAACAACCCCACAAAACAGTGGCCACCGAATTTTTACAGAACTTGCAGGAAGGATCCTCCATGGTTAGAGGAAGACAAATAGTTGTATCCAATGAAATAATTGCAGAGGTGTCTGGCATACCAGCACAAGGAACTATATGGACGCAGAAAAATATTAGGATTCGAGAGGCCATGAATATTTTTCAGGATGATGGATAGACATTGGTTGTCAAAGGCAAAGGGGTTCAACCAATATCATTGGGAGAACCATGGATGGAATTGGCCAAGATTGTGCAGGCTTATATAACGTGTGACAGAAGGAAAGATATGGTAAGAAATCACCACCTTAAGCTCCTAGATATATTAAAATAGAAATGCACTATCAATTTTCCTGCATTTTTAAATTCCTTGTTGCATGATATCGCTCGTAGTATAAGAAAATCTCAACAAGCAGATATGGTGGCTAGCCACCATTGCCTAATTCGATTAATAGTGAGTCGTAGCCTTGCCCAACAATAGACCAGCTGGGAAGAGTTGATATTCTCCATGGACGGAGGGTTAGCTTTACCTGCCCTGAAACGAAAGAGAATGGTTGGTCCCTCCGTTCAAAGCGAATTAGGGGGATGTTGGAAGGACTTCCAGGCAGTAGTAGCCAGCCCCTGGAATTGCATAGCTCAAAGGATGAACAGCCTCCACAATTGGAGGGAGCAAGCCCTCGTACTGATGAAGAAGAGGGAATGGAAGAAGAAATTCGCTACTCGAACGAAGAAGAAATAAGTCACCACACCAGTGGTGAAAAACAATCCAGTGCAAAGGAAGGAAATATTGAGGAAGAAGAAATTGGATATTCGGATGAGGAAGAAGGGAGCTATCATACTTGTGAGGAGGATGAAGACAACCATGGCAGTGACAAAGAAGGAACAGAGCCTCCCGAAAATGCTACCGTAAGCCCTTTACAGGAAGACCAACTGGCCCAAATTCTGGCCAATATGAATGACTATGCACAGCCTCATAGCCCTTTGTACCTTAATATTGATATTAATCAGTTACCAGAGCACTCTTCTATCGATAAAGAAATAGTTGGAGAAATGTTGGATGAAACAGCAAACCCTAGAAAAGCTAGGGTTGCTTCCCCTGAAAGGCATGAATGAGAAAACACCAAAGTAATATCTCAACTTGGAACCCCTCAGGAGATTGCAGAGTCAACTGAGGGTATGATTTCTGAAAAATTTAGCCAAGGGCATATGAATGTGGAAGAAGAACCCCAAGAAGAAGATCAAGAAGACAACTTAACTGAAGGCACGACTGATATAGACCAAAACCCTATTGAGCAAACATATTCAGATAAAGGAACAGCTATTCGATTAAAAAAGAGGAGGAAAACAACTGATATTGAAAAGATTTGCAAGGAACGAATGAAGCTTTAAAAACTTGCAAAACATCTCAGGCAAACCATTAGGGTTCTGAGAACGAAACAAATGCCTAAGAGAGCCCCGAAGAGAAGAAGCATAGCTACTAAGAGAATTTTGAAAAAGAGAAAGGTGATTGCTAATAGGAACCCCCAAGTTATAGAAAAAGCCATGCCTGAGCCTAATTATGAGGATACGGAGCAGCAAACAGCTGTTCCAACCCAAGTTGTTCCAGAGGGACCTTTTTGAAGTGAAAATGTGCAATCTAGTAGTCAGCATACTTTTAGTGATCTGACACTGGCCAGACTCCAAGAGGATTTGGCACAGGCTCGAATAGAAAGGCAGAGATTGGAAGAAGACACCATCCCAAGAAAGAGATATCTGGAGTTGCAGCAACAAATGAAAATTATCCATGAAGCAAAAGCTGAAGCTCATGAAAAGTGTCGAAAAGCAGAAGAAAAGGCTGACAAGGTAATGAACCAATTAAAACTAGGCTACAATCGAATGGACACTCTCTGCTCATTGTATACTGATGTCTTAGCATGTAGATGTCCTGCCAAAAACTATGCTTTGTTTTTACTATAAAGATATTTACAACTAAATATTAAGGCAGTTAGGGCAGGAAAATCCATAGAGCTAAAAACAATAGATGACTTTGTATCATGCTGCAAACTTTATGGGATCAAAGTACATCACCTTTTGTGTGAATTTTACTTGCATAATATAATACTTGAAAATGATTGTGAGTCAAACCCTAGCCCTTTTGTTGGATATGTTCAATTTCAGGCATTCATTTCCATTGCTGTAAATCAATTAAAATGGCTTAAAGCCTATAATGTTTTTCAAAGGCAGGAAAATGAATTAGATCTGTGGGTCAGGAGTGAACCTCAGAACCCACCTCAATTTTGGGCTAGGCAGAAAAGATTGATGACCAAGGAAGGCATTACCCAAGCCTTGGGGGCTGTCCACAAATCGATTATCTTGAATGGGACAGATTATTTCTCATCCATTAGAAACCAAGCTTATATAGCAACTAAGGTCTGGTGGAGAATCTCTAATGAGAATGTGCAAAATAGGGAACCATTTAATTATAGAAACTTTGGGCTAGCTGCAGACCACTTGATTTCCTATAGTCATCTCGTTTTAAAAGAAGGACCATTCTGGTTAGGATGTAGGTTCCGCAGACATATTGCAAGGTATCCTGCTTCAGACTACAAAGCCATTTACGAAATCCCCGAAGGATAGACAAAACATGTTTTTAAGGAATTAGCTGCACTACATGGTTTTAGTCCTGTCGATGACAAACCTTATACGGCTTATTCTTTGACTACTCTCCATGTGAACTATAGTTTTCATGAGGATATGAAAAAGATTAAGCAGGGGGGTATGTTGGGCAGTGAAAAAGGTATGAAACTACTATGTATCTTCTCATTCTTTTACTATTAACATACTCCTTTTTACCTTGGGAAGGTAATTTATTATAATAATTATGGTAGAATTGGAAAGGTTTATGTTTATTGTAAAAACATGACTTAAAGTTGCTTTTTGTTGATAAAACAGGAATTAGACGAAGTGAACAGCTGTACCAAAGGCGAGGCTGAGATCAATGTAACTGTTGCTCCATCAGCGTTGAACCACATCCAGCCAAAGGCAAGGAGATCCGAACGAATTACCAAGAAAAGGCAGGGGACAACTCGGCCTCGGTCAGAGTAAACAAGATGATAACTAAATGAAGGGGAGCGAATCCCTCAGGATCCTTTGATCTTGAGGGATCGTTGTTCAAACTCATCTTATTCCTCATCTTGTCCATCAGGATTCTATATATAAAGAAATGTCCTTTAGTGATGAGGAGGTAGTAGTAGTCAGTCAGTCAGTCAGTCAAATTGGTCGAAAATCCTCATATTCAAACGTTTCCTTCGTAATGTTTTATTGACTCTCGGCTTTGAGAGAACAACCTCTGTAATAATTTATGTTCAATTAATATTAAACACGTGTTCCATTTCATCTCTTAAATTCTGAAGTAGCCCAGCAGTATTTCACTGGCACTAAGGGCCTGGTGGAATTACTTTGCTGTTTGTATTCTTAATCTTTACTTACTGTTGTGTGAAGTTGTGTGTAACGTTTCTTTCAATTACGGAATTGATTGACCGCTGTGAGATTGAATAGAAATTCATTAACGAATTGCATTGCTATTTTACCCTTTGCAAGAAGCACATCCGTTGCTCAATTATCTTGTTATTGTTATAAGAGCTTTGCTATTCTATATCTGATTCTAGTTGTTGTTCTATTAGCTTAAGATTTGTTTAACTGTTGTAGCCTTGGCTTTTGACAGGATTGGAGTGTGGAGATTAGTTGTTTGATTGCGTTAGAATTATAGTTGCTGTTCCATTTCTGTTTATTGTTTATCTCTGATTCATAGCTGCAAATTAGCAAATAGATGAGTTTCGATTGTTATGCATAAGAATTACAAGCTGCTGTTCCTTTCCAAATTTTGTTCCTTTCACTTATTTTCATCAGCACGAAGATTGAGTTTGTTTTCATTTCAATTTATTTAAGATCACCAACTATAGAGGACACTGGTTATTGCTTCCAAGTTCCCAGATTGGTTATCTTGCATCGATTTCTAAGGGAAGGAGTTATTGCTACTGTATCCCTGATCGATGTTTTGTAAATCAGTTTAATTAAGATTTCATAGCATTTTCATTGATGTCACTGTAATTAGATTTCTTTACAAGCATTTGTTTACTCTTGTATTTAATATTCTGTACTACATCTTCATAGCATTACTCTTAGTTAATTGCAGCCTCAGACAAAGTACACTCTTGAAATAAAAATTTGCTCCTGGATTGATGATTAATGTAGGCTAATTAGGTGTTCAAAAGATACCTTTTTATACCTCAACACCAAGGAGGGCCTTTTTCATGCCTTTTGGGTTGACAAATTCTCCCACAACCTTCATGAGGTTGATGGAAAACATATTGCAGCCATTCACCAACTGATTTTGAGTAGTTTACTTGGATGAAATCCTGATCTTATGCCAGAACTAGGAAGAGCACCTCCACCACATCCGGCAAGTCCTCCAAACACTGCGAAAACATAAGTTGTGTGCCAATTTGGAGAAGTGGAATTTGGCATGACCCATGTTCAATATATAGGATACATTATTTATGAGTGGGGGTGCATGTGGATCCAACCAAGTTCCAAGTCACTCAGGATTTGCCAGCCCTAACTACTCTACCAGAGCTCCGCAACTTTTTGGGTCTTACTAATTTCTATAGCAAGTTCATGTTGGGATTCTCTCATATTACTTAGCCCTTGACTCAAGTCACCAAGGGAGGAGTGAAAGTAAAATTGTTTTGGTTGAAATATCAATAGAAGGCATTCGTAGAGTTGAAACATCACCTCTTCTCTACCCTAGTGCTCACATTACTAGACTTGCAACAACCATTTGAGATCGAGAAATATGCCTTTGACTATGCTATTGGGGAAGTTCTTGCTCAACAGAGGCATCTAGTGGCATATCTTAGTGATACATTGTCCAACAGAGTCCGAACATATCCCACTTACCACAAAGAGAATAATTCCATTGTGTAGGCTTTCCGATAATGGAAGCATTACATTTTGGGGAAGGAAACGATCATCTACACAATCCACTGATTTCTATAGTTCATATAGACACAAGGGAGTTGTAGAACGACTGCCATCAAAAGTGGTCCACATATCTACAACAGTTTCATTTGAATGTCAAGTACCAGAAGGGTAGCACCAATAATGTTGCAGAATGCCTCATTCGACCACCAATCATGGCGCTAACCATTGTGCTCAACTCTTGTGGTCACAAGACTTTTGATTGGCTACTTCTTTACAGAAGTGATCCAGAATTCAGACACACATATAAGATGCTCTTGGAGGGTAATAAAGTTCCAAATTTTCACCTTGAGAATGCACTAATATGTCACCTAGGACACCTTTGCGTTCCTTCAAGTGAGAATTCCAAGATGATTTTGGAAGCAAACTATATTCAGGTCAAGAAAACATTAGCAGTACTAAGAATTATTTCTATTGGATGAACCTTAGACAAGATGTCGGGAAGTACATCAGATCCTACACTACTTGTGCCATTCCCAAACCGACCATCCAGAAACAAGGCCTCTATACTCTGCTGCCAACCCCTAGTCAACCTTGGGAATCTATTTCCATGAATTACATGTCATTCCTTCCTTCTAATAAGCATGGAAATGATTTTTTTTCGTGGTCATCGACAAATTCTCTAAGATTTCCATTATGATGGCCTCTAAGAAGAATATCACAATAGAAGCCACTAATAAAATCTTCTTTGAGCGAGTGTGGGTACACTTTGGGATCCCACATTCTATCATCTTAGATCGGGACAATAAGTTTCTTCGTACATTTTGGTCCAACCTCTATTCAATGTTGGACACCAAGCTCACCAAGTCCACAACTTTCCATCCCAAACCTAATGTTATACATAGGTCATTAACATGATGATCGTACACATTTTATGCATGCACAATTGAAATAATCCACGCACATGGGATGAGATCCTCCCCTTCATACAACACAACTATAATCGAGCTCTCCACAGCTCAACCGACCATAGCCCCTTTCAGGTGGGCTTGGGATTCCAGCCACTATGTCCCATTAGCGTAGCCATGCCATTTGCGGCTACTTAGGATGATTTAAATCATGTCCAGTCTAAAGATAACAAGGATAAAAACTTCATTGAGCACATTCAACACATCTTCCAATAGGTTCATGACACATTGGACAAAGCAAATGGTAAGTACAAGCATGGACATGATCAACATCAAGTGCCACACAACTTCGAGGTGGGTGACCAAGTGTGGCTACATTTGCAGAAGGAGCACCTCGTTGGACCTCACTGCAAAATTTCCCCTCTCTGATATGGGTCGTAAACCATCACCAAGGTTGTAGGGGAAAATTCCTTTGAGCTCAGTATTGCACCATTCTTTTTTATGAACCCAATTTTCAATGTGGAATGCCTTCGGCTCTACTTTCCACCTCTACTGGACACATCCAACATTGCAGAACAACTCACACCAACAAATTTAAACCCAGACTTCATGGAACAAGCCACAATTGATCCGATCATGGACACATATATCAAGAACACCTACTAGCAGAGGATCCATCTATATCGAGTTGTCAAATAAGGCCAACTCCTTCACCAGGGCAAGCGGCTCACTAGGGACAAAGTTCAGCAGAAGTTTTCTCATCTTATGGATGAACTCAACACAATGGGGACCATTGATTCATAAGTGGGTAGGAATGATCCATGCGGATACTAGTGGCCACCTTCCTATTCCACTTGGACTCCTACCATTTCTCCTTTCAGTTTTTCAATTTCCTTAATTGTAGCACAATTTACTATTTTTGGAAGCTTTTCGAGTCCTAAACATCCGGAGCTGTTTTGAGGCCCTGAACGATGCTTTCTTAGAAAACAACCTTCAGAAAATGTGAGTCTATGACTCAAAATTTACTATTAGTAGTTGTATTCCTCAGATAGATATTTCTAACAAGGTATCATATGCGTCAAAATGAGATTGTATGACAAAGTTACACTACTTGGGAAATTGATGTACCAATTTACCCCAACGGAGCCCATGGTTTGGTGTTTCATCGCCTAGGGTTAGGTTTTTGGATGTTTAGGTTTTTCCATCATTTCTTGGTAATAAATAGGCCTTCACGCCTCATTATAACATATTTTAGAGGCATATATCTGCCACATATATTCTCAGAGATAATCTACCAGCGCCCTAGCTAGTTTATTTCCATTTTTTCTGTAAGAATATTTGAGTTATATGATATTAATACAATGAAGTCTTATTTTTGCTGCATCCATTTGTTTATGTGTATTTCTATATTTTATATCTTTTCTGCATAAGTTTGGATCAATATGATGTTGTTCAAAGAGATTATTTATCGTGATCTTGTTCAATGTTTGAAAATACACGCACATGCACCATGTATCGCCTTCTTAGGAACCAAAACAATGGGAGATCCACAACGAGATCTACTATGTTCGATGACCAATTTGTTAAGTATCTCTCAAATTTTCTTCTTAATACTTACATTCTCCAAAATTTAGATTTTATACATATCAATATGCGGATGTGGTGCATCCTGTTGCAATTGAATCTCATGTTGGATTCCTACTTTTGGAGGTAAACCTTCAGGTTCTTGAAGCATCTTGTCATAAATGTTAACTACTTCAACCAATTCATGCTTCACTTTAGAATCAAATCTTGAGAAAGCTTCAAATTTAGCAGTATATTTAGCTTTAATCATCAACAACACAAAATTCTTACTAGCATTCACAAGTATTTTCATTTGACATGCACTGACAAGAGACAAGTTCATCTTCTTATGATGGGCTCTAATAATATAATCAACTCCATATTTAAAAATATGATATTTTTTCTCATGATGATTGAATATGGATTTGCAGTCATATAAATATTGACTCACTAAGAAAATCCCACAAATATCAAGTGGTACAGCATCAAGCTCTAACTCATTTAAAAAATTGGTAGTGATGGAAAATTTGAGTTTACATTTTCTTGTCACTTGTAATTTGGCATCATCACATACCCAACCCAAAGGGTAAGGTTTTTCATGAGGTGTAGTCTCTAAATTTATTTCTTGATAATTGCTTCAAAGATAAAATTGACTTGGGATCCATTATCAAATAATGTATCAACCTTTGAATGTTTTGTAATGACACTAATGTGAAAAATCTCACTTATTTCTTTATCATTTTGAGATTTAATAGGATTTCTAGAAGAACTAGTACTTGCATTATAATTTATACCTTTCATTCCCATGGTTGTGATTTTGGTTTCATCACCTAAATTAGATACTAGATCTTCTTGAGCTGTGGGAACAAACTTTTTTCCCCCTTGTTATTGTACTTATTTGGTCTCAACTCTAGATGTAATTTCTAACTCTAGTCTTCATCATGGCCATCTTTTGAGAAATTTTTACAAGTAATTTTCTCTCCCACTTTCTTGACAGTAAAATTCTTCTTTCCTTTGCCTTTAAATTTCCCCTTTCCTTTGTCTCCATATTTAAAAGGTTTCTTGATGGAGTCTTCAGGAACATTATTTCCTCTTGATTTTAAATGAGTTTCTTAAACACATACTTCATCTAGATTGGTGGGATTAAACATAAGTATATTATGTCTCGAATAACTATGGAATCCACATATATACTTAATGAGAGTACACTATAAGGTAAAATCAACAATCAAGATTAAAGCTCTTCTTCCAAATTTTTGTGTGTAACTTTGGATACTCTGACCTTTAGCTTGTCTAAAGTTTTTCCAATCCATAATTTCATTTTGCATGTAAGCCAATGGATAAAATTTCCCTCTTATTGAAGCTATAAAATCATTTGAAGAAGAGATATTTTGACCACTTTTCTTCAAATCTTCTTGAGTTCTGGCCTCCCTCCAGATGAGGGTTGCACCTTCCAAGAGAAGAGAAGTAAGCTGGATCTTTGTAACATCATCATCAATCCTTTGAATCCTGCAATAAACTTCAATTTGAGGTGCCCAATTATCCAAATTTTCAACATTTACTTCTCCATTGTACATTGGAAATTCAAACATGACATCAAGCTTAATCAAAGGAGACTTAGCATGTCCTCTGCGTGATGTAGGAGGAGTAGTTCCATGTGAATAAAGTGGTGAAGAACGAGGTGGGGGATTTCTCATATTACCACCAGTGACCTTTTGGTTGATTATAACTTTCTCCTTGCAACTGTGTTGTTCTCTCATTGTACAACACTTTCACTATCTCAATCATATCAAATAATTATTTTATAAAATCTCTCTCATCCTCATACATCAAATATTTTATGTGTCCTTCTTCATGTTCCATGACTTGTTGAGTTTTTGGCCTTCTTGAGACAATTTGAGCGTTATCTTCTTCATGTGATATTTCTCCTCTTCTCAATTTAGACCTTGCAAGCATTCAAAATCCTTGCAAATTCTATCAAACCTTCACAAAAACCATGCTAAGATACCAAACTGATCCAAAATTTTAAAAAGGAGGTTTCATGAAATGATTTGCAAGCTATTTTATTTCTTTTAGGCAATGGATCGTGATTGAAAAAGAACACAAACTTAATATATTTTTGCAAAATTTTTAATAGTTTAAAATGGAAAAACATGTAGCATCAAACAAAAAAAATCGATAATGGAGTTCACCCCTACTGCGATACGTCAGCAATTCTAGCTTCTAATGGTGGCCTTTTTTATTATATGCTAAAAATATCAATACATCAACATACAAGCTTCAATATACAACAATAACACTACCATTGAATCCAGAATGTCAAAAAAGTCTTGTCTAGTATCTTCTTGAGCTCAAAAAGGTTTAAAAAAGGGAGAGATAGTATGATTTATTAAAAATGTATGCAAACTTCTCTACAAATGGGTGTCACTCGACAAAATTTACAATAAAACTCACCACAACCCAATCTATAGGTGTTGAGGTTGGTATCCCGCAGGTCGCAGGTTCGATTCACAATTGGTGGCAAAGTTTTCGTTTTTTTTTTATAAGAAGTAGTTGTTCTTAATTCAATGGGTTGAGGCCCCATCCGTAAGTCATGCGCCTAGTCACATGGTACCACATGGGACCAAGGGGTGTGGGACATAGGCCATGCCCTCCTCATAGTCTCACTCCTAGACTTAAGGTTGTCATATGGACAGGGCCTTGGGTGTGAGCATGGTGCCACACTCCCTGCCCCCTTATTCTCTTCCTGTAGTCATGTGGGTTTCTAAAAGAAAAGGGCCAAGTCGGTCAGGCAATCTTGCTGGCTCGCCCATCCCCCAACCACTCCACCATTAAAATTTAAATATAAACCACTAACCATATTAAATAAGAACCACTTGTATCCCAATTGATTGGGCATTTGTTGCACGGACGAGAAGTCATGGGTTCAAACCCTATGGAGCTTGTAGGTCACCAACCAAAAGTTTTTACGGAACATAGAGGGCCACATGGCCATCCCCAATTGGGCCAGGTGGCATCCTTTGATTAGGCCATGTGGCACAACGCGATTGGTGCAAATTTAACCCATCAAAAGCACCCAAATGTTACCTCCTATGCATACAACATATCAGTCGTTGATTGGGTCCCATACTGCTGAGTCATCCTATTGACGTCAGCACCATGGAAATATAAATACTGCCACATGGCATTGGTACTTGTACTTTGAATTTTTTTTTGTTTTCCAAAAACTTCAAAACACGATAACTTCCTCATACGGTGTTAGATTGAGGAGATTCAAGCATCATTGAAATCAGAACAATGAGATCTATGATTTGGTGCCATTTTTGGGAGATTTTTAGAATATTTTTGATCCCTTGGATCATTAAGCTATATTAATTCTAAATTAATTATAAAAAATTGACTTAAGTTTTTTAAATTTTAATAATAGATTGAATTTTATAAACTACTATAGATCCATATTTACAATGGGTCTACCATGAGACGAGAGCGATTGAATATCATTATATGAAAATCTCTTTTTATAATGTAAAACTTGAAAAAATATGTACATGTCAAAAGATTTAATCTCTTTTAGTGATTGATAAATATATTATTAAAATGGATCTATAGTACTCGTTTTCTATCTCTACTTATAGATCAACCATAGTGTAATTTTTTACTGGTTAAATTGTATTTTTGAATATTTATTATTATTAATATTTTATATTAAAAATTGAATGAGTTACACATTTTGGTCTCATTAAAAGCAAACTAAATTATTTTATCCTTGTGAATATTCAAATATTTTACTAATTATATTATAATGAACACAAATGAACTATATAAGCAATAGAAAAATATTTATCATAATTTTACAATAATAGTTTCAACCATAAAAAAATTTGTAAGTTATAAAAAATATATTTTCATTTTTTTATAGTAAGTCGTTCCGATTGAAATTTCATATATAAAAGTTTGATATAATTTTGCCAATACATAATCTATAGTAAATATTATTTCATAAAAATAAACATCATGATGATAACGATATAACAAACATAAACATCCCCCGGATGTGGGTGTTAACGCCTGATCGTACGGCGCTTGGCCTGTGGGACAGCACATGGCAAGGCCACATGGCCACCCATAGGCCTCAATTATGGTGCCCCTCTGCATTAAAACATACAATCCATCACCTTGCGCGGAATTTATGTTGTTGAAAACATCGAGGCCTCCACTGTTACAAAATGCTGCACCTTGGCTCTCCTCCTCAGCACTTTGTCTCTGCGCCTGGTTCACCTATGACTCTTTGGCTCCTCCTTGTTGCTTCTATGCTGCCACTGCTCTCACCTCTGTGAACTGGTTGATCCCCTGAGGCTGCGGAGCCCAGCTCTTGCACATCATATGGGCGTCGATGCAACCTGGGCAGCTGTATTGAATTTCTCCCCAGCTTCCATTACTCTTAGAGCTTCTTCTGTCATTTGAGATTCTCTGCCTCGTTCGACCTCAATTCTCCCTTCGCTTATCTGCTCGCCTCAACCAAATCTGTCTGCTCTTCTGACTTGAACGCCCTTCACCCATTGAGTTTCAACATGCCTCGGCTTCGGCATCGTATGCGGTGCCGGAGAGGCAGTTCCACAGCTTGCACCTCTCGACCACAACGTTCATCCATGTCCAACTCTTCTTCATCATATCTCAAGCACTCTTGGGATTGATACCCTGACACCCACAGTGGGCGTGGTCTTCTTTCCACCTCCTCCCCTTGGCGCCTTGCTTCTAAGCTGATGGCACCTCCTCCTTCCCGCCTCAATGCCTCTGTCTCCTCGCATAACCCGACCACTTCCCACTTCCAATTCCAATGCATATTTGACTGCCCTCTCGTCGTGGTGACCATCTCTATTTCTTTTCGCGAGGTCCCTGGTGTGGCTTCTGGCCCCTACCAACCCTCCTTGCCTATGCGTTTGAGCCACGAGCCTGGTCCCCCTAAGAATGTGAAACCCCATCAAGCACCTACAGGGCATAATTCTAGTTCGGTGGGTGACGGCAATTCGAGCCACCTCAAGGATACGTGTAAGTAGGAAGGAGGAAGTAATGCTGATGCTACAATGACTCAATGTGGCTCCCTTCTGGCTGATGATGATGAGTACAGATGCCTGATTATTGAAGAACCTCCTCCAGCTGATCATGGTCTCTATATTTTTAGGTCTTGTCCAAGTCAATTTTTCCAGTTCTTTTGGTTTGGTTGTTTTGGGATGTACTTGCTTATGTTATTATGTAGCTGGTTTCCTCTACAGAGGCAACATTTCAAACCTTACATGGGCTGGTTTCCCCACGACGACAGCTCAATTTTTTCTATTTTGCTGGACTTATGCCACTGATGATGGCCTCAATCGTTGAGGCCCTAGCCTCTTTGTACCATATGTTTTACTAATTTAATTTACTCTTACTTAAAAAAAAAAACAAACATAAACATCATCTAATATACACATTCAAATTCACTACCATCATCTAATTATATACACCTCTAACACATATAAATGTCATTAGCTGACACACAAATCTAATAATATACCAAGGCATCATCATTTTCATCACATCTAACAAAACAAAAGCATTCTAATACAAAAACATCACCACACAAATCTTCAAATTAATATAGATCTCATGTCAAGTAATTGTTATCAGATAGACATATATCTATAGGCACATTAAATGAACATATCTAGCATGACCTAACTATATACACATCAACACCAACATATAAATTAAGTACATAAATATGAACCAAAAAAACGCATTGTACATATATATATGCTATTCAAACTTAACTACTAGTAGGCTGTGGGGTTGTGTTATAATCGGGCCACTAGGAGGAAGAGGCATTCCATTCTTTCAAGTGCATTTGTTCCATAGCTATAAAAAAATAGCCAAGAGGGACAGGTTTTAGAGCCCACAAAGAGGATTTGTGCGTTATATCATCCCACGAACCACAAACCATACTTCTTTGTGCTCATAGAAATATTTCCAGACAGAGAAAGAGAGAGGAGCAACCTCACCTCACAACTGGGTTTTTCTCCTGAAATGGTTTCCCAGATCAAATATTGTGTCTAATGTGTGTGTGAGCTTTTATTTTATCGTTTTCTATTTTTTCCATAAGTTTTATTTGCATGCATGCACTATTTATAGTTAAATATACATATCTAGAAATCTAAGAAAACTATAATAGTGTAGAATCTCAGATTTTAAATATAATATTATCAGATTTGTTGTGACGAATTGTCTTATGGACTCTCCATGGAATTTTATATATCATGAGCACAAGTTCTCACTGAGCCATCCATCTATCCAGGAATCCAGGAGTTAAGAGATGCAAATAATTTTTGACCAAAAAGAAAAAACTGGATACTTCATTTCAAGAAGAAGAAGATGGGAAGTGGTTATTATTCCAATGGTCATGGTTTTGTATCTTGCACCATCTAGATATTCGATAATCCTGGAGAACAAAAGTTTATTTTCATATCTACGGGCTACCACAAGTCATATTTTACATATGAAAAACACATAATATCTTGTAAATTTCATTGCCATGTGTCATCATATCCTTTGCATGTTATATTGTCCTCTTTTTCATCGCTCATTGGTCATTGCAAATGTGTGCTCATCGTTATAACTAGTGGTCTAATAAGCACATGGGTTCTTATGCCAAGCACTCTGTGACCCTGGCCTATGATTGGAAGCCTTACCAACCATCATTCCTTGACTTTACACTTCCAACTTTTCAAATTTTGTGTCGGTCCAAATGGGGACCCATCCTACAACCATGATCAACTGGAACCCTAATTGAACTACGAAACTTCAACCTTAGCCTTTTTTATCCCTAGGGAGTTATATCAACTTCCGTATACTTTTGGAAATGTATTAGAGAGGAATATCCAGCTAAACACTTAGCTTTCTTATTTTGGCTACATAACTGAAGAATAAAATTCCTTCAAATATATTATCTTCATCCTTGACCTCAAGCTAGGATGCAACACATATAAACACATTAATGATAAAACACACACTAAGCTCCCCTTGAACTCCACACTTGACATCAATGATTTAGAATTGACATTAATCACAATAATTGTGAAACATATCAACATTCTTGGAAAAAAGACTTAGGTAGTATCAATCCAAGAAAAAATTTAATTTCAAGAACCCCTTCCGCTTGCACAATTGGTAATAATAAGGAAAAATCGCAAGAATATAAAGAAATATCACAAAGGGTTTTTTCTTGTTGTATTTTGATTTGATAAGGACTTAATCCACATGAGAAGTTGAGTCCCTATGTTCCTCTATCTGAGAGAAATTGAGTCCCTATGTTCTACTAGCTAACGCTCAAGATGTTTTTCTAGATCATATTCCACATTAGAGGCTTATTTTTCAACTAAATCTATAAAATTTCTTGATTTCGATCGATAGTGATAATAGATGCCACCACCCACTTTTTTTTCCTTCCATTAAAAATAATTTCGGATTATTTTCATTGATACATGTAATGTAGGAATGCAATATTTTTTTCCACTTGAGATGTGATAAATAGGAAATTATTTGGTTAAATGACTCTAAGGTTTTGATTTATTTTAATTTTTCAATGGCATATATTGATGTTTGAAATTTTGAGTGAGACCTCTCTGAATGTAGAAGATTATTGATTGGAGATATAAGGCATATGTGATAAAATAATCATCAATTCCAATTTTTTTTAGATCTAACTACAATATAATAAGCACTAGTCACTGCATAGTATATATTAAGAAGAATATGGGAATTTTGTCACAACTAATCACATATTGCATCAATTCACACTAGTGCCCAATGACTTATCTATAACCATAATTTTTGTTCTCATTTCCTAAGCCCTCACCAATCCAATGTATTTGATGTGAATATTTTATGTTGTAAAGTATTGTTACTATGGTGTTTACACCAAATAACTTTA